>CM067376.1:59363814-59869688 GCA_034510155.1 Eucriotettix oculatus
ATTAGCTATTTTCTAGACGTTCTCTAATCAATGGGAAGTCCTTTCAATGTGAACAACGAACGCGCGTGTTTACGTCGAACCTTTTTTTTCTACTTTTTAGGAATTAATATTCAAATTGCTTTAGCGCGGAGAACTTCACACCTTTTAGAAGCGTATCATTAGCAACTATAAAATATACAGCGTCGGTCCTGCTCCTATCGTCGGAGTTAACAGCTTTGATTACACAAATGCCGCGACCAGTTCGTTAGAAATCCCAAGGGTCTCCGTTCGCAGTAATCAGTTTAGTGTAATGGAACCGGATGCTTGCAAGTGTTCATAAAATATTATTACTGGCAAAAGCTTTTCACATTTTTTTTATTTAGACCGCACTTCGCCGATATTGTCATTTTTGTCCGGTATCTAATATAATAACGAGCATCATATAACTCCAATTACGGCTTTCTCCAACAAGCCGAAAAAAAAATGGGTATCTTGCTCTATTTTCCGCATCCTCCGTTTTCAATTCTCTTCCTATGCTGTTAATACGGAGTTCCCTGTTTCAGGATCACCCGCATGTAGCCTGTTAACAAAAAAAAACACTATTTGTGGTAGTTTTCTCTCGCAGGCATTTCTCCAGATTTGCACCGGGGCTCACCTGACTATGTTAGAATTGCCTCGTACTCTCTCCGGTTTTTCTCGGACGTGTATGTACTGAGGTCGGAGATATTGGACATACGGTAAGAGTTGTCCACTAATCCCATTAGATCAGTCGGCTAACTGCCTCATAAAGCTTGTGGAGACACGGAGAAGGGAATGCTGCGACTCCACAGCCAACTTGTCTCCCGTCATTCGGAAGGGCGTGAGAATAGTAACCAATGCCCGGCCTACCTGATTATGGTTTTCTAGGGTTTTCCCTTGCATGTCTATATGTGAAACATCGAGTAGGAAACTTAAACTATAGCCCGGGACCTTGGTCAAACCTTTGCTACCTTCCACTACCTTCCACATCCCCCCTTTTCGATGCCCTTCCTATGCTATTAAAGGGGAGTTGCCTGTTTCAGAATACCCCCATGTAGCCTGTTAACCAAAAAACATCATTCTTGAGACTATCAAGCTATAGCATATTAAAACATGGTATAATTTTGATGATTCAAACCATAATCCTAAAATGTTTGTCGCCTCAGACGCGAGCACATAAAAAACACACAATACGGATGCCCCGCATCGGAGCATAAAAAATTATGTAATCATATATATTGCAACATGAAAAGTTACGCAGAACAATGCAGGCCAGCTTGCGAGTTGCAATTGTTGAGGAACTGACGCAACCCGGGCCAACAATGTGGTCTGGCGAGACGTGGAGTCGTCATGGGGTGATGGGAGCAGCAGGTTGTGTCGGCGGGACAACGAGAGAATGACCACGCCCTGCAGATATAATGTTTTTTCATGTTCTGATTGGAATTAAAACTATTAAAATCAATTTTTGGTGTTTTTATGAAAAATACCTGGCGCCCTAAAGGAATTGAGAAATCCTCGAATACGGAGGAACGACGGATCTGCTACAATATATATAGTTATCAACAATCGCAGATCATTGCGGTTTCCAAGGACCAGTAATGTACCGTAGTGACACATCGCCCGGTCACGTTCCCGATTTATCCGACTTTACCTAGCAGTATAAATCATTCACATAACAAGTTATTTTCCTTCCTGGTCACATTTAAACGTGTGTTTAGACGTTGTTAATGTATTTTTCTCTCATTTAATCTGATAATCGCTGTTTATGAGTGTAATGTTGGTTATTCATGTATAACTTAATAAAAACATGATTCCAGTAAATAACATCTGAAACTTGGGCATATTTATTAAAGTATGTAAAACTTTACATTTCAAGTGAGCTTGATACTTCACAGGGGACTGTATTAAACGTACAGGAAGTTGTTAAGGTGCCTTGTCTTCAGGGTGTAACAGTATGCTTTTTTTTTTTTTTTTTTCTTTATTTTTTTTTTATTATTCGTTTTTTTAATATTTTTATATTTATTTTTTTTTGTTTTAATTTTATTATTTCTTTTTTTTTTTTTTTTTTTTTATTTTTTTTATTTTTTATGTTTTTTTATTTTTTTTTTGTTTTTTTTTTTTTATTTCTTTATTTTTATTGTTTTTTTTGTTTTTTTATTGTTCTTTTATTTTTTTTTTTTTTAATTTATTTCTCTTTTATTAATTTTTTTTTTATTTTTTTTTCTTTTTTATTTTTATTTTCTTTTTTTTTTTTTTTTATATTTTTTTTTTTATTTTTTTCTTATTTATTTCTTTATATTTTATATTTTTAATTTTTTTTTTTTTTATTTTTATTTAGTTTTTTTTCTTTTTTATTTTTTTTTTTTTTTTTTAATATTATTTTTTTAATTATTTTTTTTTTTTTTTTTTTTTTTAATTTTATTTCTTTTTTTTTTTTTTTATATTTTTTTTTAATTTTTATTTTTTTTTTTATTTATTTTTTTTTCTTTTTTTATTTATTTTTTTTAATTTTTTTTTATTTTTATTTTTTTTTTTTTTTTTAATTTTTTTTTTGTGACCTAGCAGTTTCTAGTCATTCACATAACAAGTTATTTTCCTTCCTGGTCACATTTAAACGTGTGTTTAGACGTTGTTAATGTATTTTTCTCTCATTTAATCTGATAATCGCTGTTTATGAGTGTAATGTTGGTTATTCATGTATAACTTAATAAAAACATGATTCCAGTAAATAACATCTGAAACTTGGGCATATTTATTAAAGTATGTAAAACTTTACATTTCAAGTGAGCTTGATACTTCACAGGGGACTGTATTAAACGTACAGGAAGTTGTTAAGGTGCCTTGTCTTCAAAATGTAACAGTATGCTAATTGATAAGTAATTTTCTAGCAGCGCAGTAATCATACAAATAAATTAATGCACTTTATAAATTAAAAATACAAATTTACGTATTTTTCAAATTAATAAAGCAACTTGTAGTATGACTACAAAGAAAAAAATTAACATATTTGCCCATAGACAGAGGAAGAAAGGAGAGGTGTGTCGTCTTTGGATATCAAGTGGCGGATAGTGTAACCAAGTTTATCTGATTTGAGACAAAATATATGTAGAGAGAGAGGAGTCTTAAACGGAACAGATTGATGGAAATACTTTGGTTAGGAAGCATATAACTGTGAATATTAAATACCAATTATTTCCAGTAAGGGTAAAAACATTTCTGTTGTACAGTGCGTCGATTGTATTGATTCATTCGAATTAGCTATTATGTATATGTTAGGAAGGTTTTTTTTGGTGGGGGAGGCTACATGAGGGTGATCCTGAATCAGGCAACTCCCCTTAAATAGCATAGGAAGGGAAGTGAAAAGGGGGAATGCTGAAGGTAGAGAAAGGTAGCCAAGGTTTCACTAGGGCTTTGGTTCACCCTACAGGAGACCTGATTTTAACAAGATTCACTATATAAAATTATTTTTGTTCTACCGTTTCATGTGAATTCATTCTGTTTTATTCTGCGTTTTACGAATTTCATCGAGAAAATTTTAGTCTTGTTAAATGTCTACTTTGATTTTAAATTAATTTCTGTCATTATTACTTTTTCTCCTACGAAAATATAATTTTCGTAACAATTAAGTATAATAAGTTAAATAATAATTATTAATAAAACCGCCTTTACCTTTTTAATACTTATTACAGTATATATAATTATAGATAAGTTTATCAAGCATGTAACAGACTCCTAAAAATAATTTATTCAACTACGTTTTCGTAGATTTTTGAACTTTCTTCGAGTTTTTTTGTTAATAAGAACATAAAAGTTTAGAAAGAAAACAGACGTGAACTAAATTATTCAATATATAATATGATGAATGATATAATACTGTTTACATGAAGTTATGGAAACTATACCAGAAAAATGAAAGCGATTCAGTCAATTGATGACGTCAGGGCTACATGAAAACACCGTAGCGGGAGATGAAAATGCAAAATCACTTCAAATTGTAAAATGGATGTGGTGTTACTTTTTTCAAATTTGGGCAAGGAGCATGCAAAGTTTAAATTAGCTAAATAATGCCATTAAGTAACAAATAGTTTAGGGAAAATCGAAGGTCGAATGTAAATACAAATGCAGCTATTCGTGAATCATGAAAATGGTCTGAATATGATTTTAAAATTAAATTGGTAATAATCAAACAAATAACCAACGTCTGGAAGACGATGGCAGTGAAAGGCGTCGAAACGTCGCTGTTCAACGATATTACACAGGAAGATTTTCTCCGTTCAATTCTCCGGGAAATCCATCGAACTTTATTAACAGACTATTATCAATTTTTTATAAATTCAATCAAGTTGTTTTTAAATTTTATTAAAAACATACCGTCTTAGAAAATCTTTCAGCCAATCAACATTCAATAGGTTACAAATATGTGCAGAAACGTTGTTGTGCTGCTAAATAAATTTTTTATTTATTTAAAAGTATGTCTCATAGTTTTGTATGAATTAAATGATAAATTCGAAAGTAGATTTGATCGTTTACAAATTTCTACCAGCATTTGATTTGTATCTCGTAGAATCTCACAACGTGACTTTACTAAAATATATATAATGTATTATAGTGAAAATAATTAAAATTTGGTAGAATATAAAGCCTATTAATTCATTAATCGTAAAAATATTCAGTGCTAACGATTTTTATAGTCGCCTAAAAAAGAAACAAAAGCCATAAAATATACCTATCATGAGATTTCCTCCATTGATGACAAACTTCTATACCAAGAAGTACGTTAAGAAATAGTATTACTACTAGATATAATTTATTACAGTATTACTTTGACTTTCCACATTATGGGATAGAACGTGTTTTTGTTTGCAACAATAATGAGCCGAAACAATATTCAATTTCTTAGGTAAATAAATAATGAGGTAATTAGTGTTACAACGGCTCATGAGATGGGACGTAATGGTTTATGAGCGAGTGTAACGTGTAAGTACAAGCGCTATGACACGGTAAGCGATAGGAACATGAAGATTCGATAAACTCTGGCCGCATTAGTCACTGAGTGCTGTGTAGGAAGCTTAATAAAGATGTCAGGGCCATTGTCTTCTGCATCAAGTCGCGGATCGTTTACCAGCGACGAATATAATTACTGCTAATACGACACGCGCCATATTAGAATTATATCGTAGGTTAAGCGAGTTCATATAGACCCAATATTAAAATCATCACTAACAACGAACACAGACAATAGTTTATTATCTCCTTATTTATAAATTAACATTACTTGACTTATTAATTCAAATACTTAATGACGATTGCAATATTCCGCAAAATAAATCAACAATATATTTCATTAATAGCCCTATAAAGAGTTATATCAAATTTAATACTCAATAGTTATTTTAGCTATACATATAAACAGTACGTAGTTCCAATCTAGAAATAACATTTTCCACAGCAGCAATACTGTCTCGTGACTAAATAATAAAATATCGTTGCGTATTTTCTCACTACAATTTACGAATAGTAATATAAAAGCTTTTGAAATGATTGGATTGGTGTAGTGTTTTCCATGCAGCTCTATGAAATAATTTCATTAATATTTTTCTAAAATAAATGAATATGTAATTAATTTATTTCTAGTTTTCTCCTTATTGATTCCAAAAGTAGCAGATTTGTAAATTTTTAAGGCTAATGATACGTCGAGGTGTATAAACTTTAAATCGGTTCATTTTACTACAGTTATGGAAATAAAAGTAATTTATAAATAGTTATATAATAAAACCAGAGAAATATACATTTGAACGAAATATTTCTAATTTAAAAACGGCTGTAAAATCATTCAGAAAAAATTGATTTCGTATCTTTACCTGAGCAAGTCAAGGAATTATGGACGCAACATCATATTAATAAAATAAAAATCTTGTGTTCTACGTGAATATGTCATTAATTTAATTATTTTGAAAGGCAGACGTTCAATAATATAATTTTTCTTATATTTTATGGAAATAAAGTAACAAATAAGTCAGGAAAATTGAATATATTCAATAAAACAAAACACAATGTTTCATCTACTTTTGGGACTTGATCGAATAATAAATAAAAAATACTCCTCTTTTTGTTAAATTTGGATTTAAAACAGATTAATCATTCTGAGGGAAAATATTGGTCAGGTACTATAATCTTTTTTCTATTTGCGCTCTGTTTCTTGTATTATAACATAAATGGAAGTTTTATTTCATTAAATTTAGTTAATTAATTTTTAAAAATTAATAAACTCATTTATGACTTTTCATTGACTTTATTTCCTTAAATTTACTATTCAACAACGTTTCAGCATATTCACGCCTTCTTCAGGTTTTCTTCCGTCAGTATCAGATCTCAAATTAGGTATGTTTGTTTAAAAAGTTAAAAATTGTTTTTGAATCCAAATTTGATAAGGAGTAAAAATTATAAATAAATTTATAATTTATCACCAATTTAATTTCCAATGTCAAGCTATATTGTTGCATTTATTTCTGAAATATTGATCTTACTTATTTTTTGCTGGCTTTTTGACTATTTTAATTTAATTATAATTAAATGTCTGCTAAATATCTGAATAAGGAAATATGTTGATTTTGGAGCCACAACTCGGAATAATTTACAGTAATGTGAAACATTTTTTTCAGGTAGTTTAAAATGGAAATAATTGTTTTAAGAATATTTTAGAGAACATTGAAACAACTTTTTAAAACTCAAATTTTATTTAGGTTATTATGTATGTAAATCTTATGTTTTGTATTGCATATGGCAACACAGAATACAACATGGATGTTGTAATATTTTCAGAGGCAGTATCCAAGTTACCAGTTGCGAGAGATAACAATGGGAACAGTTTTTTTAAATCGTCCATAACAAGTCCGTCCACTTTAAAAGGGGGAAATTTATATGGTGCATTATAATATAATTTATAAATATTTCGTTTGTGGCCAGCACAAAGCCAAGGGTTGGAACTTTCGGGACAAAGGGTGACGCTGGAAAATCCCGTAAAGGGACAAACACGTCTATTTTGGCCCCCTTTCTCAGAACGGAATAAGGAGGGTTTAGCCATAGGCTGGCCAATAAGAACATGGAAAAAGTAGAGAGGAAGGGAGGAAACGTTTACCGTCGTCTCTGAGATTTTCAGAGACAGACACTTCTGGTAAAGACGGCGAGAGGGATGGTCCTGAATGTTCCGGCTTTTGGTAAGTGTTGGCCACGAATGATCACGCGACCGCGGGTTCGTAACCAAAACTACCACGGTTATCCTTTGGTAAAGGAGTCTCATTGTTAGCTTTCGGAATTGGTAAATTTTAGGTCAGACCGATAAATATTTCATACTTAATTTTGTTTTGTTTCTAATAAATTCCTTTTTTTTCTTCACGATATTTATTTTATTTATTTCCTGCGTAAAGAACCCACGCAGGTGGCACCCAAAATCCCTGATCACGTGGTATTTCGAAGCGTACCACAATTAAACATCACGTACTACACCGCAGAGTCTACTGCAAGTTTTGGAGCAGAGAGAATTCCGAAGCGACCTTTGGCACAGGAATCGCGAAACGTCTTCTATCCACGAATACATCTCTGGAAGTTTATATTAATCGTGATAGGAGTTAGAATGCATATCCTTGGAGGGGCACGTGAGAGATAACGCCTTATGCAGATTGCGTTCCTTGATGGATGGGCACAACCGAGCATGAAGGCCTTGTCTATAGCTGCGACTTACGTGATCTATTTGCTAAAGGAAGGACGCCTAGACCTCACGCACGCCACATTTGCATGCTCAGATACGATTTACACCTTATTCACTACGTTCCAACAACTGTACTTGCTGATGGAGACAATGATTAAAAGGAGTACATGACTTCCCCCAATCATATTAAATGGACTGCAACAATTGATCGTTGGTTCATCAAGGACAATAACTCAATTTAATTAGGAAACTTTAACGGAATTTCAATAATTATATCATAATCATATTAAATGGACTGCAACAATTTATCGTAGGTTCTTCACGACAATAATTCAATTTAATTAGGAAACTTTAACGGAATTTCAATAATTACGTGACACAAGTTTCCCTTTCACTATTTTGATCTAGACATTCGCTCTGCTCGCCACGGTCCAAAGATCTGACTAAATCCTCACTTTTTGTCCTCCACCAATCGAATGAAGCTACAGATCAAAGACATAGATTACAACGGTAATTTAAAATTAATGGAAATTAAACGTCAATATCTTCAACTAATGATATGTTCTTAGAATCTGTCACGAGGTAATGAGAGTTATATACCAGCATGGATTCTTCAAAGAAGATAAATGATATGTAATTAAATTGAAAATTAAAAGGTGTTAAATTATTATTACATTTTATTACATCAATGATAATAATAAAAATAATTGTTTACAAAATATGACGTCTAATGTTGATAATTATTTTTAAATAGCTGGTTATCCGGCAATTCATTTACATTAGCCCACTGCAGTATTTCATACTGATGAATGGTTTAGGAACGCCTAACAATGGGCTAAATACCTGTGGGAGGTTACTATCGAATGAAGAGTGAGAATGGGACTTACCTTTGGGGATGCCTCGTTCTCTCTCTAATTTAAAGAGAAAGGATCTCACATGCCGAGAAACCTTCATGTCTTTTAGGAGGTGCATGTACTGTGGTCGAAGACCTTTGGCATATGGTAAGATTTTCCCGACGATCCCATTGGATCAGTCGGTCAGCGGCCTCACCTAAAACGGGTGGAGACATGGAGAAGAGAATGCTGCGACTCCTCAGCAAAAACATCTCCCCTCATTCGGAAGAGCGTCAGAATAGTACCCAATATCCCAACGTACCTCATAGGGTTTTCCCTGCTTCTCTTTTAGGTGAATCACCAGGTATAATCCTTAAACTATAGCACGGGAGCTCTAGTCAACCCTTTCTAGTCCTCCCTTTCCAATTCTCGTCCTATGCTATTAAAGGGGACTTGCTTGTTTCAGGATCACCCTCATGTAGTCTGTTACAAAAAAAATAATGCGTCTTGTTCTGTCTATCGGATTCTCCATTTAAAATATGCTTTGAATCTATTTAATGAAAACTGTTACGTATAATGGAAGCAAACGGTTGATATTGGCTACTTCTTAATCTAATTTAATTTTCAATGAAATTTCATTAATCATTCTGATAATTTCATAAGCTCTTCAGATATTTCATGGAAAACTTTCATGCTTTTATAAAAAACAATCTAAATGTTTCAGGTTGTGGTTTAGTCTGTAATAGATTAAAATGTTTAATTATTATACATAGAATCTTTGACATGTTAAAAGCAGTGTTTAGAAGAACCTGGTTCGTCGTCTTCTTGAATAACAACGGTCTCAAAGGAAGAAAGATGCTAACCTATTTAGTAATATAAGAGAGAGAGATTTTAGCGTCTTTGCCTGAAATTATGTGTAAAATTTTAATTCGACTGGGCTAACAAGGATCAGATCCTCTCATAATAATCACCACTTAATGAAAAAACATAGAACTTTGTATTACGTTTGCACTATTCTCCACCAAGCCGTGATAAAACAGAAAACTATAAAAATTGAATTTGTACTGAAACCTAATTCATAAGAGTACTTTTATTATATACCATAGGCCTATATATTATCTAGGAAATGCTTATATATAAATTCTATTTACAAAGATTCAACGTGGATAGATAAAAAACATGTACAAATGGGAAAAAGACATAGAATTTAGTTTTGCACCCCAAAAAGTGATCTCTAAACGAGATAAAATAAATTACATACGACTTATACTAAATAACCATATAGTAAAATATCATAACTCCGTAAAAATCTTAGAGATGATTTTCGATAAAATGCTGAACTTAAGGGAACATATAAGCGATCTAGCAACCAATCAAAGAAAAAGATTATACATAACTAAATGTTTAGCAGAAAAAAACTGGGCCTGTATTAGAGAGTTACTCAAAAAAACATACAAGACAATTATACTCTCCAAAATAAATTACGGAGATCATGTATATATAAACGCTCCCGGATATATTTTGAAATAATTGGACGTAATAAACAATAATGCGCTAAGGATAATATCGGGCTGCCACAGAACGACGCCTAATTGTACATTATTAAAGGAAACTGATTAATGGTTGCTTGAAAAATGAAGGAAAATATCGTTACTACATTGTGTAATAAATAGAAGGAAATACATGCAAAGATAATTAATGATATTATAGTAACAACACATATCACAAATAACAAACTAAGAATCAAAAAAACAGATAAGAATAACTTTGTATAAATTTAGGAAAAAATAAAAATACCACTATTTATTGAAAATTCAGTAACTAAACATCGTCCGTGGCGTTTAACGAAAATTGGAACAGATATCCAAGTATTAGAATATACAAAAGATAAACTAAATAACTGAAGATGACAGAAGGTAGTGCAACAAGCTATTATAAATTGTGGCAGCATTAAAGAAATGTACACTGATGCGGCAACACAGAATAACGTGGATAGTAGTGGCGGTAATTACAGAAGAAGAAAAGTCGATAATAAGAAAACTTCACACCAACACATCTATAATAACAGCAAAAACTAAAGCAATAGAAATAGCAACATAATACTGCCTTAAACAAAGACATGATAAATTTTGTACACTTTCAGATACAATAGCAGCGTTAAAATCGATAGAAGGCAGTTAAAAATCAACAAAATGTTAAACAATATTAGAAATAATATTCTTCGAGCCAATAAGGAAAACAAGGATATAATACTTATGTGAATACCATCGCATAAAGGGATCAGAGGCAATGAGATCGCAGGTGAAAAAGCTGAAATAACAGTGACCATGAGGGAAGAAATCGAAGAAGGTTGTAGTTTAAACAAGAAAGACATGTGAGTATATTTTAGAAAACAAGCTGACACAGAATGGATGAATAACAGCAGAAAATAAAACATCGGTACCATCCTTATATACAAAAATCTGTCTAGCGCATCCTTATTTCCTAAAACCCTTACGAGAAAGGAACAAGTGGTCATATCTCGTATCAGAACCTTACATATTAACCTCACACGTGATTATTTATTTTCTATATAGGAGAAATCTAGATGTGACACCTGCAACGTGCAAAAGACTATAGTACACATTATTTTAAACTGAAATAAATGTTCCACACAACGTAGAATTCATCTCAACAGATGGCAGCCTAAATCATTATATTCAGATAGAGAATAAATAATTAATGTTATCAATTTCCTTAACGACACTAATATTTTCAATATGATTTAATAATGTATCAGATTAAATGTTCTACGTTGTGCCAGGTTTACCATGTAATATTGTAATAGAATATTTTACTGTCGGAAATGACATACTAGTCGACCCGACGTTAAACTTAATAAAAAAAAGTGGGGAAAGAACATTCAACGAGGTAGATACCATCATTAATGAGCGTAGACTTCCCCAGTGAATAATTCGGATGAAATCTTCACGGTTAACCAACCGGGTCAGGTTTTTAAATGAACACAACGTTTCTGCGGCCATTTTATGTCGCTATAAGCCTGAAGACGGCGGCAGAAAATGGCCGCAGAAACGTTGTGTTCTTGGTTAACCATGAATATTTCATCCGGAGATACCATAATATTATCTCTTCAAAGCTGTAAGTTAAAAATTAAATCCAACTTTTCACTAATTTATATAGTTTGAGACGTACATTTTTTTTAAATTGGTGTAAAAAAATTTATTTGAAATATATGAAAAATTATGAAGATATTTTTTTCACAAATACTCAAATATATAAAAACAAACGTAAGCATTGAATGGAAAAGTGCAGTTACGATAGGATTGTCCAGCTCTTCTGACGTAATGAGACAAGTTATAATAATAGGAAAGTAACAGGTTTTAATATCTTCCGGCTAGAATACATAATGCAGACTTCTCTAAACATTATCTTCGGCTATATCCGACTCTATTAAAACCCCGCGAACAATAGGGGAAAATAAACGATTTCGGTAAGGGCCGACCGCGTTGATTAAAGTATAATAACTTGGCCCCAAGGATAACTGCTATCGATTTTGAGTAAAGGGGTTCCATTAACAGCCCAAATGAATAGAGAGATACGGTGGAACGCCAAGGCTTTTGCAACTCACGGTCGCAGCTATGCTCTAATTGAGGGATCGTTTCGGAATTTAAAGACCCGATGGACAACATTTTACCAACTGCTTATGATAAGACTCGCCAATTTAAAAGAAACAGCCATAAATTAACGTTAAGTTGTATCTGTAGATTCTTAAAATTTTCTTTTAGTGAGTAGGAACAACCCAGCGAGACATTCTAAATTATCTCTAAAGAACTAAAATACAAATGAGTGTTAATTAATTGTCTTACGAGATCAAAAACGACTCTTCAGGCTATTTCTGTGTTTTAAAGCACTTCCCTTTCGAGATGGTTGAATGAGTGTAACCAGACATAGCAGAGAGAAATACTTTGTTTCTTTCCACATTAATTTGTAATAGTCGTTACACACAAACATTATTTTGGATGTTAAATAAATCATTGACGTCACTATAGCGACAAGTGATATTATATATGTTCTGATGGGAACGGAACAATTTAGGCTGCGAGTGTGCACGGCGATAACTGCGAATCGGGCAGTGTCTATAAAAATAGCGACGAGAAACATGGATCGAGATGATGACAACTATCGCGAAAAAGTTGCCGAGCTTAAACGCATTTTTAGGGGGTTTTAATGGGTTAACAGGCTACATGAGGGTGATCCTGAAACAGGCAACTCTCCTTTAATAGCATAGGAAGGGAATTGAAAAGGGGGGAATTTGGAAGGTAGAGCATGATAGCCAAACGTTGACTAGGGCCCACGGACTATAGTTTAAGGATGGCCTAAAAAGATGCAGGGTAATCCCTATAAATCATGCTTCAGGTAGGTTGGGTATGCCGAGGCACCCTCACCTATTTTAGGAGGTGTATGTACTGGGTCCAAGACGTTGGGCATACGGTAAGCAATGATCACTGATTCCATTGGATCAGTCGGCCAACTGCCTCCTAAAATATGCTAAGACTGAGAGAAGGGAATGCTGCGACCCCACAGCAAACTCATCTCCCGTCATTCGGAAGGGCGTGAGAATAGTACCCAATGCCCGACCTACCTCATGCAGTTTTACTTGGGTTTTCCCTGCATCTCTTAGGTTAAACACCGGGTAGGATCCTTAAACTATAACCCGGGGGCCCTGGTCAACCCTCGGCTTCCACATCCCCCTTTTCAAGTCCCTTCCTATGCTATTAAAGGGGAGTTACCTGTTTCAGGATCACCCTCGTTTAGCCTGTTAACCAAAAAATTCTGCTACTTGGGTAGCATAATAACTAGGAACGATAGAAGTATAGTAGGCATAAAGGAATAAAAACCACAGGCAAGGAAGGCTTTCGCAAAAAATAGGAATTTACTTACGACTAATACAAGTATGAATATTAATAAATCGCTACTAAAAATGTTCGTATGTAATATGGCGTTATATGGGTGCGAAACGTGGACGGCAGGAGTTGCAGAAACGAAAAGAATAGAAGCATTTAAAATGTGGCGGTATAGAAATATGCTGAAAATAAGATGGGTGGATTGAGTAACTAACCAGAATGTTTTAAACCATATAAGAGAAACGAGAAATATATGGAGGAATTTGATCGAGAGAAGGGATAGATTAACAGGCCACGTTTGGAGACCTGAGGGTCTTGTAAAATTAGCGGGAAGTGTGAGGAGTAGAAGAGGGAGGCACAGTTTTAATACGATAAGCAGATTATGGAGGATTTTGGATGCGGTTGTTATGTAGAAATAAAAGAGCTTCCGCAGAATAGGTTACCATGGAAGGTTGCATTACACACGTCTAAGGACTGAATACAACAACAAAACAGGATATTTTTCTCCCCTTAAGGTACCGTGATTATTTAACTTTTTTAAGTAAAGTGAATATTTGTTACTTCTTTAATGTACCGCATATATTACAGACTCCCTCTAGCATACTGGGAGAACTTAAATTCAATTAAAGTATCGGTAAATTTTTTCTGCCTCTTGCTTGTAGGTTCTCTGAAGGTTTAGTGCTTATTTAATGTACAAGGACATTTCTGAACTTTGTTTGTGCCAACAGTCATCATCCTTGTTAGTTTGAAGAGACCCCCAAACGGTATTGGGCGATGTGTACATAACAAGGATTTATGCCAATGCCACTTAGATCGCGCTTTGATCCATATATTATTGTCTACTTAATTCATTTTCAGGGTAAATATCAATAAATAAATAGCCAGGTAACACCTTTTTTATTCCGGTAATAATATTTAGATTCAGTGTTGTGAGTAGAGAAGTATCAATAATTGACTCTGAGGTTAGTTATATGGAATATCCGATCGAGAAATCAATATTCTCTGTATCTGTTCTTGCAAAAAAACTTTGTCTGAATTAGAAAAGTATTTTTTCGGCTACGCTACGTCTACGCGAGCTTTCTCATCAAGAGTTTATGCTTTTCCACAATTTATAATTAGTTCGACTTTTATATTACGTGCCTAATATAACCTTATTTTCATTTCAAAAATCTTCTACATAAAGACTAAATATTCTACTTCCCCGCCCTCAGAAGTGAAGTGCTGCTCTCTGTGACCTTAAATTTACATTCTATAAATTTTTCGATTAACTCCCATTATAACGGTTCAATAGCGTAGCTGTTTCCCTTATGCCTGTAGGGCATTACACGAGTAATACTTGAAAGTAATGTTACCCTTCACAGCTGAAAGCCCTCGTTTACAAGGTTAATCCTGATCGCTATCAATGCGTTGTGGGAGAGAGGATAATCAGAAAAACATAAATTAATGACTCTTCAATTTGTATTTGAAGAAAACTGGAAGAGGATGATAATCGTCAACTACTAATATATAAAAAAGTAAACTATGGGACGTGACAGAATCTTTGATTTGAAAATAACCTAAACTAAGATATTTAATAACATTTTAGTTTTTTTCCATCCCTTGATGTATAATATCCGTGAGTAACCCTCGCTTCGTGAAACGCTCGGGACACATCGGTTACACTCGGCTTTAGCTGTTAGGTTTAATGGAAGCATAGGTTTATACTTGATGTTAATATTAAGTTTCAGTTCATAAAATAGTTAAATTAATAAAAGTATATCATTTCAAGTATGCTCTCCGTACCGTGGTTTTTTAAAATACATTTTTAAGGTTAGAGGTTATATTGCGTGCGCATGATTTAAATAGCTGGAGAAAGTAGGGGAGAGATTGGTGACGTTTTACGAGTAGAAATTGGGGGAAAATCGGATATTGGAATCGTGATGAATATCTACAAACGTCAAATTCATATATTTCAACTACATATGCATCCCTCTATTAATAATACTTTCTAAAATCGCTTATAGCATTATGCGATAGGAGAACCGACAACGCGCTCTATGCGCGCTTAAATTACATTATTATCGTATTAAATACTCTACAAGGGTAATAAAAATACGTACTTGGGCATTATCTAGCGCCCAGCTAGTATTTAAGAATTAGTAACCGATATCGCATAAAAATATTTTTTCTAGCGGTTATTTAGAAAAGCAGAAATAGCGAGATGACCCAAAATAGGATTACTTTTCGGACCTTCCAGATTCAAACACCTCATTTTATTTTATTTACTGAATATTTTTATTGAATATAGATATCAAAGTAAACAGATAAAATTCAATCTATTACGAAATAAGTCGCCAAGCTTAACTAGTGAAACAAGTTACAAATTTTTATTTATTTAAATTTATATAGTAAGAATACTTGTTTTTGTGGTATTTGCTCCTAAGACTGGTCTGATTCAACGCTCCATTGTAACCTATCTTGCGCAAGCCTTTTCATTTCCGCATAACTACCACATTCCAAATCCTCCCAAATTTGTTTAACGTATTCAATCCTTGGCCTCTCTCTTCAGTTCTTACCCCACACACTTCCCTCTTATGCTAATTTTACAAGACTCTCATATTAATCTATCCCTTCTCTTCGTCAACGTCCTCCATATTTCTCGCTATTTTCCTATCCTATAAAGAATACTTATAAGATAATATTTCAGACTACAAACATGAGGGCTTTATGCTTTCAGCTAATAAAGACACTTAAAACGAACCCTTCAGTTGAAATGTCCATTCATCCCATCAGAACCCATTTCATCCATTCAGGATTCAGCTTTTTAAAAAACATTTCTATGTGCTTACATTCATCACGTTTCTGGCTTCAGCAGTTTCAGCTCTGATTTAATATGTCATAATATGTATACAATTATGTAAATAGAAGCTATATTTCATACTTCTTCTTGATATCATATTCTACTAGTCTACTTCTAATTCGTATCTTCGGTCCTTACGTAAATTAAAATTTAAGTTAATAATAACATTTTCAGAATATTTCATCGTGTTAATATGTTTAAGTCTATTTCTTTGAGCAAAATTGGTTTCCTTTCGTTCTTTGACATTTTTACGCTCCGTTTTTGGAAAACATCGATACTATTATGAACCTAATCGTATTGTTTGGGTGCTCAGCCATGCCCGGGTACTTATTTGTATTACCCCAGTACAGTATTTAATTCGACACTAATGTAATTTAAAGTGATATAAGTGGTTTAGTGTTCATTTTCAGGTCTCCTTATCCCCTGGTACTAACTACGGTTATAGAAAGTCTTATTAACAGAAGGGGAGATATATGTAATTGAACTATGTGATTCTCTTCTTATTTGCTATTTCTAGATGCTCATTATGATTCGAATGGTGGTATTTTTTTTCAATTTCTCCTTGTAATTAAAGTTTTTTCTCCCTGTGACGTCACCACTCATTCCACTAAAATCTCTAGCCGTTTACATGACACTCACTCAAGCCGAAAGATAGCCGCTATCCTCAAAATTATGTTTTAAACAACACTGCAATTTTAGTATGATGTCGAAAGCATACGATCCAAAAAACATTATATTAAAAATGCACTGGTAGCCAAGTTTATCGAAACTTCTCTCTTCACAAAAATTGTATTAAATTATACTGATTAAAAACTCTTAGTTTTGGTTTTATAGGTTTGTCTTAGGCAGGTGTAGTTTTAAATCTCCATGGTTACGTAAAATGAGGGTAAATTTATGGAATTAAGAAAATCTATCGTATCATCTATTATCATCATCCTTCCATTCGTGTGCTCACATTTTGGTTTGAAATATTAAGTTTCAGTTCATAAAATAGGTTAAGAATCCATTTAATTAACTCTGCTAGGTTTATTGGAAGCAAAGTTTTATACTTGATATTTATTTTGATGGTGGTATTAAGTTTTAGTTCATAAAATAGGGTAATTTATAGAAGTATATAATTTATAAAAGTAGAAGCAACAGTAACTAACTACTTCAGTTCATAAAACAGGTTAAGAATCTATTTAATTAACTCTTCTAGGTTTATTGGAAGACAACTTGTATACTTGATATTTATTTATATGGTGGTATTAATTTTTAGTTCATAAAATAGGTTATTTTTATAGAAGTATATAATTTATAAAAGTAGAAGCAACAGTAACTAACTACTTTCAACTTAACTGTACCCTCTGTACCTTGGTTTCTTTGACGAAGCTAAATCCCAGCATACCCGACAGGACCCCAGCGATTCACGAAGAGCGTTTTTTTTTGGGGGGGGGGGGGTAACAGGCTACATGAGCGTGATCCTGAAGCAGGCAACTCCCCTTTAATATCATAGGAAGGGACTTGAAAATGGGGAAGGGGGGATGTGGAAGGTAGAGCAAGGTAGCCCAGGGTTGACTAGGGCCCCAGGCTATAGTGTAAGAATCCTACCCGGAGTTTCACCTACAGGTGATTCAGGGGAAACCCCTAGAAAACCTGCATCAGGTAGGTCGGGCTAGTGGGTTCTACTCCTGCGCCCTTCTGATGACGGGAGACTGGATTGCTGTGGGAACGCAACAAACACGCCTCCATGCCTAGATCAGTATTGAGAGGCAGTTGGCCGACTGTTTCAATGGGATCAGCGGACAACTCTTACCGTATGTCGAAGGTCTTCGACCCCCGTACATACACTTTTCAAACTGCTCAAGGTCGTCTCATCCTGAAGGAGTCTTTAATTAACCTGGCCATGGACCAAGGGGGGAGGGAAAGAGAAAAACCAGAAAGGAGGAAGTCAACCTCCACCTGGCTCTCACTCATTTCCCATCAGGATATCCTCCTGGTATCATCCCAAGAGCGTTACTCATATATAGTGATGTTCTGACGTGTAGGAAGAGCGTTGCCGTGCAAAGATGACAAGCAATCTTGCAAACAGCAGAGATCGTGTCGTTGATTAAACTCACAATCTCTCAGTTTCACCAAAGTTGTAAGCCTAACATTTAGATTTTTGGTATTAAGTACGAAATTTTATGTACGCTAATGTGATTCACATAGGATGTCAAGGGGGGAATTTTTAGAATATTTGAGTGGTAAGATACTGAGGATAAGTGATGCGTTCGGATTGACTTGTGCTCACTAATGCACCATGAAGAAGACAACGACTTGTACACCATGGGAACAACGGTTCTCGCGATTTATCTGCGGAGTAACTACGGTGAATATCAGCGTCCAACATTTTCAATTACCGTGCACGCCCTCAAGATGTCAGAGTAATTTATGTTGCTCGTAAAGCTCCGGGTAATTGCTGGCAAATGAGCTAATAAGAATTATTATCTGGTGGCTTGGCGCCTCCTCCTGCGTATACCGGTTCTTTTTTTCACGAATCGAGTCAATTTCCTGAGCGATGAGGTTGTTTAGCCTCTGGGTAGCTGACAGATCCAACACTCCCAATATTCCGCACGTGGATCTGTTTAAATGGAGTAATTTAATTGTCAGAAAGAAACGTTATATTACAAGTGTCAATACACAGATTGTTTGTGTTCAAAACATTTATGTCGCATTATTGCCTACACCATCGGAGAGGCCACAAATCAGTTGACTTCCCATCTAATCTGGATATTAAATGACTCATCTGTATAAGTCAAATAAAAAATTACTAAATCCCTAAGTTTTAGTACTTGTTCGCCCAAATGGGCAAAAATATTAAAATTAACCCTATAATTTTCTAATTAATAACATTTGTTTTAACGATAAATTTTCAACTATCACATTATATTCAAAGAGTATCCAGATTTTTAGTCGACATATTAAAGGGATCTTCGAATCTCTCAAAACGTTTCCTAATATCGATATGACGTATTATTACATGGATATAAATTATAACAATACTGACATTACTATAACTAAACGTACCAACTTTAGTATAAAAATTTCATTTTTGACAGTGTTCTAAAATAGTCAGAGTCTATTCCAGTAATTTACGTCGTAAAGATAGATAAATAATTTTTAGGGATTACCGATAGATCAATGAAAGTATAGTTTTGGAAGATTAAGATATAAATAAATTTAGTGATGATTCAACATTCAGTAAAGGATGTTCGGAGCATTGCTTCCATAAAAGGTAGGTACTTAATGGGGGAAAATTTATTCAAAATTAAACTCGTGAATATAAAAGCAAAAAAGACTTTGTAACAAAAATAACAAAGTGAAAAAGTCTTTCGTTTAAATAAAAAAATTAATTATGCGACGCGAAATATATTGCACGAAAAAGGAATATACAATGGTAGTAAGATTTCCTGCATAATATTTACTCGAATTTGATGGTTATAATCAGGAAACAATTATCAGCGTTTTGTGCGGTGGTTTCTGAGTGAAGTTAAAACAATAATTTATCATAGCTGTGCAGTTTAAAGAAATGTATGTGCTTTTACGTGGAAATGTAGTGAATTTTTCTATATCTTTCAGTATGTTGTCTTGAAACACATCATTTCGCAGTCCAAAGACCTAATGTCACAAATAAACTGTGTTGAAGAAATCTAAACCTTTGTTCATTGGGCAGATAAAACAATAGTTTTATGAATAATATGAAATATCAGTCGTCGTAATATCAGAATTGTTTATTTAAATGAGTAATCGCATGTCTTCATACGTTATAAATACTCTCATATGTAGTGTCACCAGACCTATTGCAAAACAAAGTGGAATCCTTGTCCATCCTTACCCGAGAAATTAAACAATATTACACCTGTAGCTTTTTCCTCCCGCGAATATTTTGGGTGTCTTCTTGTAGCTTCCCGCATATTCGCACATTAAATTTATATTTACGTTAATATAACACCTATGTTTCTGTAGTTATATTTTGCAATCCAATTTATATATTTTAATAGTCTTTTCAATAAATTTTAATGCCGTAAATTTATTTAATAAATGTGTGTCATTTATTCACATCCGTACAAAGACACCGTTCAGAAACGGTATGTGTAATAGACTAAGATATTTAAAAAGTATGCCTAATAGAAAAAAATTAAAAACAGACTTTTTGGCATCCCGAATGGTTTGTTCTGCAGTCTGAGCTCCGAGGCTCAAAGCCGCTGACAGTCCCGATTAACCGGGGACACCTGGAAACTCTTATATGTAACTTTTTCAATTAATTTATTTCATTAGTATTTTATGTATCACACATCTCAAAATTTAATTTAATTTAATTCGTCATTTTAATATAACTTAACCGCGGCTGAAACCCCCCAGTCGTTGAATTATTATTTTATTTTAAATTTTCGTCTATCGTTAATATTTCTGTTAATTTGCGGTCGATACAAGCATATCCAGGTACAGGTAAACAATTCTAGGAAGAAGCTTCCTTTCAAAGATAGGTTTTCGGAACCCGCCTTCGTACTACAGACCCAAGCAGCATTTTCGTCAGCAAACCAGGGAACATTAATAGTTTCGGCTGAGGATTCTGAGGCCAGTTTCCACCAATTAGGTGAGCTGCAATAAGAAAGGGAGAGGGGAGAGGAGCTAGTCCTTAAGCAGTGATCCTTACTGGTAAACCGTCGGAAGTTTCTTTCCTGGGAGTGTTGCGAAGATAATTTTAATATATATTTTTGGTTAAAATTACTTTTTTTAGAGTTTCTATCAAACAAACAGGGCAACCTTGGGGGAAAGAGTATCATGTTGAGCAGCCGGTAATATATGTCTATTTCTTTTGTAAATATTTTTTTTAATTTTGCTGAATAAATGTAAATTTGTAAAAATTAATTTTGATTTAATTTAATGAACATGTGATGTGCCACAATGTCTAATCATTTTTTAGAGAAATAATTTTAGGGCCTATAATTGGGAAATGATGGTAGGACATATAATGTGTCTAAGATATGACGATGGTTAATCAATGGGTCGTGCATTACGAACAGAATTAAAAGTTGCAGTTTTACTATGTAGTTTTTATTATGTCACCATGTTGGCAGAGCTATTATGATTAAAGGTAACGAAACAGATTGATAATAAAATGGATTCCGAAGAGGAAAAATAAATTTTGTACTGAAATTAGGAAGGAACAAAGTCAAGATTCCAACAAAAACGTTTTACAATTGAAGAAAAGCACAAATTCTTGGCTCCAAAGACTATGAAACTGCATCAACGGCAGTTCAATTTCACCACACCAGGTATATGACTTTTAAATTATTTGGATACGTTAATTAATACACGAGCTTACTTTACAGAAATGATCTTATAAACATAAGGGTACCTCCAATATAAATAATGCAAAATATTCAGGTACAATTAAAGCTGGAATTTTTAAAATAATTGACTTAGCCAATTAACATACGTTATAGCTGCAGAGTCCATGCAGGATTTATTTGTCGATTGTTGTGTCAAGTAATAGTACAGGCGCTAAGGAATTGCAGAATTACGGCTGTAGCTGGGAGTTCTACCACTTGTCTTTTTCTCTTGATTACAAGACTTCAATTACACATTCTTAAGGATCGATTAGACCTTCGCAGTCTAAGATATTGCGTAATAGTTAATTATTACTATTGGCTCTGGTGGTTAACGTCATAACCTCGCATCACAGGGGTCACGGGATCGATTTCTGACATGTGCTTAGGTCCTTGTGCTGTTTTGTGTTTTATGTTCGCTAACCAAGCAAACAGTGCTAAACAGCAAATCATTTACTTAATTAGATAGTCGCTAATGACCTATAAGCCCGGACTATTTTTTTAAAGAAAACATTATATCAGTAGTCTATTCATATACGTTTTGTTCCTATGATGATCCTTTCATCTTAATTATCATAAATAAAATTGATAATTTCAATAAGTTCTCATTTAAATTCCTGTTATTCTAAATTTTATAAGGGGACGTAAAATGAAAACTCGATCACAAGCCAGAAAATATAATAATACATTTACTAGCTCAAAAGTTATCTACATAATTGTTTATACATTTAAAATACAACGAGGAAACTCAATCAGTTCCATTATTGAAAAAATTTGTGGGCCTTTTACAGCACCAAATCTTGACCTCATTATTCGCGTCATCGACAAAAAAAAATTATGACCATATCATGCTCCGAAACGGCTTAACGAATTTCAATTAAAATTGCAGTTTTAAACAAGAATTTTAACTTAAATTTTCGTGAATGTTCAGAAGATATTAATTGAATATTTATAAATCCATCGAATTTCCGCTTGAAAGGCGGCGTGAAATCCAACTGCGAGTTAAAATTCCTATTTGGCGTTCCTATACCATTCATTCCACTTACTGTGTTATTATAACCGTAATTTTGGTATAATGAGAGAGGGGGTGCAAATATTCTCACTCCATCTATTGTTGCAAACCTGTGAAAGCGGGATCTGTTCAAAACCAACTGCGAGTTATAAGATTTGCCGTGAAGTGATCATAAATAAATGATACCGTACTTTCGTTTTAAGGGCAAAATAAAAAGTTACTTCCGCGCAAACGAAGCCGCGGTCATAGCTAGTAGGTATTAAAACTGAATTTCCAAAATTTTTTCAATATATAAAGCATTTATATTAATTTAAACAAACATATACATAATTAATTTTTTATTTAGATATTTAATTTATCTCTTTACAGGCTACTTCATTATCTATTTATCTTCCAAAATATGTTCATTATTTTTAAATAGTGAAATGCTAAGTTCAAACCAATTATATTTTTATTTATAGCAACATTAATTTTCCTATTGATTATTTTTTGTAAATATTTATTTTTTAATACTAGATTTCCTGAAGTGAATTTCTTTTGCATAATACCTTTACATGACACGTTTATTAATGAAAATAACATTTGTTCCATGTCTTCTTCTTATTTAAATCCTACTGACTAAGATAAATGAGCCTTTTAAATTCCTTGAGCCTCCACGTCTCAGTCACGAATGAGGCAGATATTCATTCCATTGACAAGCGTGGATAATATTTCCAACCACAAATTAATAGGACAGTTATAAGTGTCAGACATTATTTTTGAGGAATTATAAATGTCCTTAGAAGTAACACTCAAACGTTAACAGAAACTAATTGATAAATTGAAGTCAGTAACAAATTAATTTGTTGACTAGCAATCCGTGTTTTTATTGCGAATTAATCTACTTGTAGATAAAGCTTGAAACAATTTACCAGATTTGGTATTTTGAAAGAATGCCTCTGTATGTAAAACATAAATGTTTCAGCTTGATCATATAATATGACGATCATGTTAATTCATTCCCTTATATAATTGCAAATATTTTAGGTCTAATAGTCTTATTCAATAAATAAATAATCTGCAATTAAGTATAAGTAAATAAAACATACTGCAAATATGTCAGCAAACAGTTTTATATTTATTTAATACATCTACGTCATTTCGTCCGTTTTTGTGGACACGTCACGTAAATTTTAAATGAATAACATATAACTAACAATATATAGTTTTGCGTCATCTGATTGTTCCGATTATACGACTCAATGATATTTTTCATTATAATTTACGTTTCCTTATAATTACATATAGTGTTATGATCGTTACCTGTATTCACCTTTCATTCTAGGTAAATTTATGTTTCTGTCACTCCAAATTGGACTTTTATGGAACAATAAATATCAATAGTAACATATTTAAACTCACAGTCACATATAGCCAGATGCAAATCGTTTGCAAGGATCTCCTTCCCCATTGGTTCTATAAAATAATTTGGGATCTAACAATGCATGCGGTCCCTAAAAGATAAATATTGATTTATTGACATATATTAAACTTATTAACGATAGTTCATTACACTGCACGACCTTTCGTTCCTTAATTTTGAACCTCATCTGACGAATTTTAAAGAAATTTTAGGAACCTAAAATTTTGGTGAGCAAGTCGCACGAGCGTAGAGGCCGAAAATCTTTCTATATTTTATACAACAATTTGATGACTTCCTAAAATAAACGTGGACGTAAATGTTACATTACCAGTTGGTTTATGGACATAATATTGTGTGGCAACGTCGGATTTTATCAGCCTCTGTCTTTGTGCAGTACCAGCTGACCACCTTGTGGGCTGCATCGAACTATAGTATATCAAACCTAAAAACAAACAAAATATCATCAAGTCTTATGTTTATTTAAACTGCTCAATGAGATTATAATTTAGTTACATTATCTGAGGTTATAAATTTTTTCAATATATTCTGTTGTGTTACCCAACTGAAAGCAATGTTTGATGAGGGTGGAAACTAGAAGTTACATTTTGTGACCAGTTAAAATTTAACTGACATTCATCGCTCAACATCACAGATTCCTTAAGGCTATTATAGAGTGTGGAAATATGTGTAATTACAATCACGTATCTTATTTATGTACATGTGCTAAATAAGTAATAACTGAGTTAGAGTAAGAAAACGTAGGATTTTTTATTAATCATCAGTGTAAAATGCCTAATTTATTTGTTTTATTCATTTGCTATGAAAATAATGTACAATATTCCTAGACCATATCAATCTTACTATAAGAATGGGAATTTTCTTCACGTTCCTATAAACCGCTTAACAAAAATTTCTGTAAAATACTTGAAGTAACTATCACGTCCATATAAATCAATTGTCATTGAAACGTAGCCATGATACTTAATTTTCTATAAGTTACGTAACGGTTTAATCGTACAAAAGAAGAGTGGATTTAGACGGCAATGATTTCAAGGCATTGTGCTTACTCTATCCTTTTGTAGAGGCTGAATAACAGTCAATATCTCAAAGTTATTACTGCGTAATTAAAAGGTAATTAGTAGTTATGTATGATATGATGTGGCAAGACGACAAGGCCATGAATTGCTACCCCTAATTCATGGAGAAGGTCGTAACAATTTTAAATGAGAACCCCGTTACCTTTCTGATTAAAGAAATTTAAAAAAGAAACATCAAGCCCCTTTAAGATGGGTTGCAAAATATTATTACGGTGCATATGGGCTAATATACAGATAAATAAGCCTATTTCTCTCTGTACCATCTGATAAACAGTGAAGTGAGTATACTAATGAATCGTAAAGCTACGTTCAGGAATTTTGAGGGCTCCAACGTGTGTGAATACGTGTGTGTGTTCCAATACAAGGTGAATCGGTATCATCAAACGCGTCTTCATGACACCGTATTCAGACAAATTGCAACGAGTAATGACATTAATTAATAGTCGGCATCCGCAACCTTATAGGCCGAAAGTTCAAAAGAATTAAAGGTATTAATGCATTAATCAATCCTACTTTCCCCAACGAAGAAGTCTGCCTCACGGCCTCACATTGCGAAGGTCCTGTGTTGCAGGCATCACGAAGGGCACATTCAACGTATCAAATCATTAAAAAGTAGATAATAATATAATTTCACGACGTCTCCTATTTAGCTTATGACCTCATTACTGTACATTGTAAACTTTGGCAAGTTCGTCCTTCAATATCGGCCAAAAATTGATGAAACATAAATTTATTTATTTATCATCAGATTTTGGCAAATATTAAAGAAATAACTTGATAATGCATAGTATTTACACCTGATGAAGTCCTAAACAGAGTGCGAAACGTTGTGAAATTTTATTTTTACCTGTTGCTTTATTATTTCTTTTGGACTTATGGTCAATTTATTTATTTACGTTAAATAAATTTGCACATTCTGTGCCTTTTAAAATTTCTGATGTTGAAGAAAGTCCGTCCAATTAAAGCGTTGTTAAGTTAAGGTAGAAACAGATTATAAAAGAATAAATCTGTTGCACGTTATTGACGTAAATCTACGATGCATGTTCAAGTCGACTGGTATAAGGGGTAGAGTTACAACCGAACACTCTAAGTAGGTTTAGATATTGGTAAATTCACAAAAAAATTCTATTCTAATGTTATAATTTTATATTGGTAATTTAAAATAGTTACACCCATATACAAACCAGAACAGTGGCGGCTGGTGCATATGTGCTCATTTGCAAGACCATATAAATTAATTTAGGAGGAATTATTTGTTTCGTAATATAAATAAACTTGAAAATAATACTATTTTAAGTGTGTAAATTTCTTCTTCGACTTCGAATGCTTTAAACTGCCTGTCTTCCAGTGCGCTCCCTCCCCCTGGGTTGCATTAGTTATAACACAATAATCCTGTCTATATGGAGAAATGCGCATGCGCAGGATTTCCCTTTTGCGCCCCAGCTCGTCCAAGATTTAACAATTATATCAGCTACAAAAAGCACAGCGCCGCGCAGATCGTGTGTGCTGACACAGGGGCGCATTAATAAAAAGATTACTGTTGATTGGCTTGTTGTGGTTTATTTAATCAAAGGTTACTTAAAATAAATAACGTTTAACGGGCGGCATTTCCAAGACTTTCATAATTCTAAGATAATTATCGCACGATCCTGCATACAATATTCTCAGTCTACGTTGTTTCTTCCTCGAATTGTCTTTCTTTATTTAAAATCTGTAAGAAGTAAAAATTCTTTCGTGTTACGAATTTGCGCTAATTTGATTTTTAATTTTTACAATTTTAATAATTACTTTCTATTTCACGTTATGTAGACGAAATTAGAAATTTTGCATATTACGGGTATCGGAATATTATCAATACTGTAACTGTTCTAGTATTATAAATATCTTACGTGAGAGGAATTATCGTCTAAAAAATGGTGATGTAGCTTTGTAAAAGAGACCAACCAAGATGTAACTATAAATTACTTTGAAAATAATATTAATTAGTTATATACATATGATGCATTATTCTAATTAATTTATCGGACGTGACGCAGGTTTGATGTCGCTGTATGTGTATTTCATTCGTAATCATTTTTTAACCTCAACGTAGAGCCACTTTGTATGCAACATTTCGAAGTTTCAAAAACTTAAAATATGTAGCGTTAGGTGTATAATTACAATATTATGAAAAACGTTTCTTTGTTTTTTTGGATGCTTTAAAGCCGTATACAGCCCCATTAAAAGATATAATTTTCTCAGTAAACATATGTTATATTTGATCGAAATATTTTCAGTTCGTTATATGGTCCTATCAGGTGCTCCTGATATAATTCTAGGTTTATGAAAATATTAGGATAGTTTTCGAAAAAATTCATAACTGTTTTACTTTTCTCATTTTTGAACATTTTAATCCTACTTACACAATACCGATAACTCGAAACTTTATTGATTATTTAATCTACTATTCTAGAACAACAGTGAAAATTTCATGAATAAATCTTCAGTACTTCATTAGAAAAGGAGGTAAATGTCTCGAAGAGGCACGTTATGAGAAACTGAGCTCCTGTGACAATTTGCAACAAACTGAGACAATCTCTTGTTCCTAAATCAGTAGGTGGGTGAAAACAATAAAAAGATTCTGACAATTATACCAACTTCTGAAGCAGTAAAATCACTACAGTTATATGTGTAATTCTTCCAGAGATAAACAAAGTTTTGTAAAGGATGCACACTATTTTACATCTTTTATTGTACTTTAACGCGGATAAATTAATTAATTTACGGCAGTTTAATTAAACACCAATCTACAAAAGTCAAGAAGGTGGTATGATACTGTCTGGAATACAGTTGTTGGCACTGAGAACGAGATCAGCTTGGAACTTGAAATTGTCTGCTCTCTCTGTTATCCAGAAGAACAGTTATTAATATACTCTATTTCTGACTTTTGGCCATTAATTGTATTTATAATACATTTCTAACCGCACAATGCTTTTTAACACTGTAAAGGTGCTGCTAAACCGAAATAAAAAACAGGCTCACTTTTAATCGTCCAAAGTGGCGCGTTTGACATCCACTGATATAGTCCCTCTTATATAGCTTCAATAGCTGAAATACTCATATTATTGTGGGTCTAAGATAAAAAGACAATAGTTACGTTCTCAAATATTTTGAATCTGTTGTTAAAATTTATTTATAAGAAAAAGCTTCTCATTAAGTAAAAAATATTTCCACTTTCTTCATGTTCATTTTTATTCCTTCGGATGTCTGAGATGACAGTGACGACAGCCTACCTATAACTTAAGAGGTTGTGCTGACTAAAAGGCTTCTGTCAGGGAAGTATTTAAGTTATGTCTGATGGGTTCTACGCGTTTTGTTTTATAACCGATTGATATTCGTCATCTCTAAAACGATTCCATCGCTTCTCAAGAATGCGATTCTGATCGTCATTGTTTAGGATTCTACGGGGAATTAATAACAAGTGTTTTGTCGGACTGCAAAAAAAGAGAGATATTTGAGTAACGGGACTTGTGGGGGGGACCTGAATGAGCTCACGTTTTCTCACTCGGTCTATATATAAACGGCAGGCCGTTTTACTTTGAAATGAACATTCACCGCAGCGAAGGCAAGCTTCCTAATCAGGCCGTGCTAGAATTATTCGTCAACTCAACCCTCGCCAGAAGAAAAGTTCAAAAATAGAGCATCCCGCGGGAAAGGAGACCTTGGCGCTCCGGAAATAGACGTGGCTACTCCTTATACAGAGAGTATTGTAGGCCTTGTAGGGGGAAATCGGTAAAAACGGAATCTGAACATGGATAATGCATGCGTACCGTTAGTCGCGTTTGTTTTGTGCGCAGCCTTCTCCGCTATTGGCAGCCGGGCTCAAGGTAATAACATCATTTCACCTAGCAATGAAGCCGAGGCCTTCGAGAATAACGAGCTAAATTGTCGCCACGGTGACAGCTCGACCCCAGCAGTGCGCTCAATTAGATCCCGCCAGTTCTCGTTTTCCCATCACCTGGAACGCGGCTTTAATGCCGGCAATAACAATATTTCACCACAGGTTCAACCTTGCGTTAAGCTATTTTCTAGGTCGTAGCTTCTACCGAAGAAGGCTGCTCCGTAAAGCAGTTATTGGGCGAAACGATCTTGCCATTTTCACTACAACCTATGTGAAATATTTCAATCATACACATGGGATCAAAGCGTGGAAATACGTGTGGGATAAATTAGAAGAAACAAATTACATTTGGAGAGGTGACCACAAATTTAAAATCAAAACTAGACAGCAATAAAACAGACGTATAGAAATTTTTAGTTTTAAACAGAACGATACAGCAATGATTGTGGAGAATCCATCAGCCACAAGTAGATTTAAAAATAATCTAAATACTTTTTTATTATATTGTCACGTTTCTGTAGGATCGTAAGATACAATAACACACAAACGTAGAGGTTATACACGTTCATTTAACACAACGAAGTGCTGGTTCGTACTGCGTAAGACTAACTCCGATTTTATTATTATTATTATTCAATCCATTAGTCCTCGGTTGAGGAAATAGGATACGTCAAATATAATATTACAAGAAATATACAAACTTTTGCAACTAAGAATTGACAAGAAAGGAAAGATAAAATTCAATCTTCAATTTTCAGTCGACGGAGGAGGCAGCAGAAGATCGTGCGTAGGTTCCCGTCGAACATGAAAAAGAAAATAAGTCAGCACTTAAATTATAGTAGAGTATAGTTGTAAAATAATAGAAGAATTTGATAGGACACCAGTAAACTGTTTTAGTCCTTCCTATCTACGAACTCTTTGAGTGAATAAAACGCTCCAGTCATTAACAAAGACTTACAACTCTTTATAAATGATTTTTGAACCTTTAAAGCTTTTATTTTTCCGGGAGACAATTGTATAGATTTATACCGGAATAGTGAATGCTTGTTTCAAAAAGACTTAAACGATTTTTTTCAACACGGAGCTGATTTCTTGTGTTGTACGAATGGCTTGAACCGTTTAGATCATATAGATTGATGTTGCTCCATACAAATTTTAAAATTTCTAGAATATACGTGCAAGGTAAGGTTAAAATTCCAAGTTTGCAAAACAAAGGTTTGCAAGTGGTATTCCACTCCGCACCAGATACTATTCGTACGCCCTGCTTTTGTAGTTTAAAAATGTGAATCGCGTGATGCGAATGACCCCAGTACAATTTATACATTCATGGAATATTCCAGAAACAAAACACCCCCAAAACAGAAAATACTAGAAATGAAAGGTAAACAAAGTAAATAAACAATATGGTTGCGTCTAGTGGGACTCGAATCCGAGCACACATTTTTGCAGTCCAACTCTTTACCGCTCACGTTTCTAATTGAGGCAATATTGAAAGACGTTTCGTCACCACGACTGGGACTTCTACAGATGTTCCCACAAAAATGATTCAATTATCAGAATTAATAGAAATTTTTGTAGTAACGCTTGAATCATTCCCAAATGTAGTGACAAAACGTCGCTCATTCTACTTCTGTCTGTAAAACTGGTCATTAATTTACTTCATTTAATTATCAGAATATCAGACGTTAATTGATTACTAATCTAATTACTCCTCAAATAATTTAAAACGTATGACTGACCTATATTGTACCATGTCAAAATATTCTTAGAACATTTTAAAAATAAATATCTCATGTTTCTGTTGTTGTATTCAGTTCTTAGGCTGGTCTGATTCAAATCTCCGTGCTAACATTTTCTGTGCATGTCTTTTCATTTACACATAACTGTCACATATTCCCTAATATGCTGAGCTTATTCGATCCTTGGCCTCCCTCTTCTATTATTCCTAAATCTAATTTTACAAGACCCTCATGTCTCAAAACATGGTCTTTTAATCTCTTAGCCAAAGTCCTCCATATTGTTCTTTATTCTTTTATTCTGCTTAGATCTTCCTGGTTAGTTATTCTATCCACCCATCTGATTTTCAAAAGCTCTTAATCTTTTCCTTTCTGAAACTCCTACCGTCCATGATTCGCACCTATATAATTCCACGCTTCAAACGAACATTTTTAATAATGATTTCCTAATATTCACACTGTAACGAATATAAAGATGATTAATTAAAGAAACGATAATTTTTTATAATTACAAGACAACAATTTAATTTAACGAAAAACATATTTACAATAATAATTACAATTTTTAATGTTTCAATATTTACTCCGGCACTTTTTTCAATAAAAACTACATATATATTTACAAAAATGATTTATATTAAACTTAAACACTAACAATTTTAAGACTAATCTCAGGGTCGCATTAATGAGCCTTCTCATAGAACAGAAAATATTTTACACTAATCCACTCCGACCTGGCAGCAAACAGAAAAGTAGAAAGAGTCACAGGAAGTAGTTTACCTAATCGGCTTAGTGCAGGTTCCAGCTCCTTCCTCGTCCTTTCTCCAGATCGTCACCGCTCTCGAACAATCTCCTCCAAAATCTATCTCAAAATTCCATCTCACCGCTCTCGCACCATCTGGCCAATTCTCATCTCACCGCTCTCCCACAATCTGCAACTTCTCTCATATCAATCTCCACCACCAATCTCTTAAATTTTTTTAATGGGCCAAAGGCCCCAAGGGCGATGCCCCCTGAAAGCACGCACCGCCCGCATGGGGATCTACCATTTTCTACACCCCCTCTGCACGTACTGTTAATACACTAACTGGAACACAAGGATCGGGATTTTGTGTTGAGGGCATAATACCCTTTAATACGGTCGTTCACGGAGATAGATTGTGAGAGAAACAGAATGAAGAGCGTAGGGGTGAGGGAAAAAAGTGCCGATAATTTAACCAGAAGGGTTTCCTTACCGGGAAAAAAACCTCAGCGATAGTAAGAAGGGTTGAAAGGCAAAAGGAGCTAGATTACTACTCTAGTGCGACAGCAACACGCGATTGGAGTCTCTTAAATTTGTCTCCGCCTGCCTTTTTATAACTTCCTCCCCACTTATCTAGTTTTTATCACCAAAGTGGCAGGGATGAATATTCACCAATAACATTTCCGGTGGTAATTGGGGAAATACACCACCCGACGTCGCACAAATTCTCTCAAAGATTAGGAAATTCCATAACCGCGACGCGGTGTCTGGGCTTTATTGCACTTTGAGCTTAACTCCTGTCTCCTTTCTTTTGACTCGCCGCCACAACCCGAACAGATGTGTTTGTGCGTTACAACACTATTATCCGTAAGTAAATTCCACTTTTGCAGAAGCCTTTCTTGCCTATAGTATCCTACTTCCGTAGTTATATCAATTAGTAAAAACAAATTTTTTTCATAAAAAAAACTTTTGATTTTTAATAAATTTAAATCCAAATGACAGCTAGACCCACCGTAGATACCTGTAATTTTGTCTATTAAATTTATATAACTTTTTTTGTTCGTGTTTTCATGGTTCTCAAAAATCTAATATTATGCCGAAAACTCGGAAGAAAAATACTGTAACGATGTTAGTGTTTTGAAAAAACAGACTCTGATTCAAAACATGTGGGTGTCCAATAACAATATTGTCTCTGTACTTTCTTGAAGTGAATTGAATAAAGCGGAAGTGTTTCTTTTTTATGTTTTTATCTTTTAGTGAAGTTTAGTGTTTATAAGAGTGGATGAAATAAATTTCATTCAAATTTATGGACTTATTGGAGGAAACCGTGCAAAGTATTGTAATAACCCGTACTACTTTATCTCAGCAAAATGATACTAATTCTTGTGTTCTATTACTTTTGATACTATCCGGTTACACATGCGTACAAAAAAGCGATATATATTTAAAATTAAAAAGCTGTATGTCTTGATGTAAGGTCATCAAACATTTCTTCGTTTACAACGAGCTTCATTCTTCAAAATTCCGTCATTCCCTTCCCAAAGATTTGCCTCTTTCAAAGACGTCGCTATTCCCACCTGTCCCAAAGATAATACTTTTCTTCTTCTTCTTTTTCGATTACTACTGTATTACATTAACCTCAATTCTTATATTTCCTTTATTGGCAATTAATTCAAAATTATGTTATAAATAGACAAATGTAAAATAAATTTGAATTGTAAACAATTTCATTATAGAATTACATCTCATGAACTTACAAAATAAAAAAGGAGTACAACGTATCGACCCAGCTTTGGGACATTATCCCGTTCTACATGCATAGAAAATAAATAGGCGAGCAGTCTAGGATTAAAAGAGATGTGAAACAGTGCTTTGATATTTCTTATCGAAATTTTACATTCCTTTGCTTCAGCAAAGAGTATTTTTGTATTCTATGGATTTAATTTAGGTGTCGTATCATTCTTTAATAAATATAGTGCGTGATAATGTGCCAAAGTTGGGTAGAAACGTTGTATTCCTTTTTTTTATATTTTCATTTTACAAAGAGCAACAAACTAATAGCTGAGGTTTACCGATAATTAAAACGTATTCCGTTATGGTAAATTAAGCTAGTATCATCTTTCATTCAAATCTCGGAAGCCGAAATACTCTGGATTCCTAGGTCTGTCGGACTTTGTTGGATTTCGCCAGAAAACTATCGGACGTATTTCAAGTGAACTTTATATTGTTGTTACACAGAGCCGGGAGAAGATTCTTAGTGATATTAATCTCATAAAAGTTATTTTTCAGCTCTTAAATTTGCGAAAGAATTATATTGTCAGAGAAGTAAAAAAAGTAAATTAGAAAACTTTATATGGGAACAATGCCAAAATCTAGCCATAACGTTAATAACAGTGTTTCTTGCTCTATATGATGAACTCATTCAGTATATAATGACAAACATTAATCTTACTGCCAACAGAGTCGTGTTGAAATAAATATTTTTCAGATGTTTAATTACTTGAGAACTGCATACCGAAAGGCAAGTAAAACCGAATTCCAATCAGAAAGTCTTCATATTAATGCGAATATTTTCCAATAAAATATATAACCCATATCAAACCTTGACATAAATTTTTACTGCATATCGAATTCTTCACATAAATATGGAATGAATTCCACAATATCGTTTCAACTGCACGCAAGGTTATATGTAAATGTCGGTACAATAAATGAAAATTCGAGCTACTTAATGAAGCCGAACGTACAAACAACATTCTATTACTGGTGCGTAATTATGCATTTTTCAAGCAACCATTGGTATGGTTTGAAAGGCGATTATTAAAATAACTTTCTTACTCATTACTTAATTAGCTGCACGATAGTGGATTTGTGTGTAGAGATATCTACGGCGGCGACCCCGAGTCTGTATGTCAGAATATTGTAGGACTGTTGTAAATTTCATTTGGAGGAAATTGTGCAGCGAGGATTAAAAATTAAATCCAAACGCGCTATTAAATCGTGAGAATTTAAGGAAGACCGCTGAACCAACAATTATCAGACGGATATGTAATTTCAGTCATTCAAAAGATCTAAATGAAGCTCAACTGTTACAAAAACAGCTTGATTATTTAGCTGGGAAAATAAAATACTAATAATAAAAATATCAAAATTGTCAGCAGAAAATCGTTAATGAGAAACAAAAACAAAGAAGACTTTCTAGGAATTCGGATGTTTATTTGCGAATTAACGTCTTATCTAACTACAATTACTCAAGGACTGGAAATTAGGTAAAGATCTAAATCCAAAGTCGAATACAAAATATAGTAAAAGAAAATTAAAGAATAAGACATCATACGACTCCAAATGACGTATTCTTTCCCGGTGTTCTGATTTTATAAAACATTCATTCTCTGTTAATCGACCGGGTAAATTCATTGTTCAAACACCACGTTTCGGTGAAATTCAACTCCTCATTCATCAGGAGCCGGTTGATTAACCGAGTATGTTTTATATCACATAACTTGTTTAGATTTTCAGAGTCATTTGTATCATATCTAATATACAATATGAATATGCAAAATTTCATAAATTAATCTTTAGGTTCCCTGTGTAAAATAGTGCCGCTTATCAATTCCCTTCCTATGCTATTAAAGGGAAGTTTCGTGTTTCAGGATCACCCTCATGTAGCCTATTACTCAAAAAAATAAAAGCAGTGAGACAATAAACCGAGTAGATGGCTGTGGGAGCTATCTCGCACGTATTTCTAACCAGATGGATTGCGGGGCTTAACTTTTGGATGCCTCGCTGTCTGATTTTTTCAAGCTCCTTCATCTCTTTTAAAAGATTTAAGTACTAGGGTCGATGACCTTGGGCATACGATAGGAGTTGTCTGCTGATACCATTGCATCAGTCGACCAGCTGTCTCTGGTGGAGACACGGAGAACGAATGCTTTGACCTCACAGAAAACTCGTCTCCCGTCATTGGAAAGGGCGTGAGAATAGCACCCAATGCCCGACCTACGTAATGCAGGTTTTCTAGGGTTTCCCTGCATCTCTTTAGGTGAAACTCGGGCAGGATCCTGAAACTATAGCCCTGGGACCCTACTCAACTCTTGGCTACCTTTCTCTATCTGCCACATCCACCGTTTTCAATTCCCTTCCTATTGTATTAAACAGCAGTAGCCTGTTTCAGAATCACCCTCATGTAGCCTGGTACTCAAAAAACTTTTACGCAGAATTTGTAATGAAAACATATTCTAAGGGTATTTGTTTCAAGAAAAAGAAACCTTTTTAATAAATATATTCGATTAAAAGACAATTAAATTATGAGATTTAATTATAAAACTTTTATGGAAGGGGCTAATATAATCTTTGCTAATATGGTGTTCATATATTTAGAAATTACTTGAAGAGGATAGATGTTAGTCAGAAAAATATTTCCGAGATAAAAAATATTACCAATATCCTGGACATTATCAGACACAAAAAGCTTTGTCAACATTCGCAAAACAGAAATGACTTTCAGTCCAATAAATAACATAAACCTAATTTCAAAATTTACCTTCCATCCTACCATCGTGTACTGTGACAAAGCCACTACTTTAAACTGTAAAATATTATTTTCTGAAATATACATTAAAAAATCAATAAAATACTGTTGATATTTGGCGTGAAACATAAAATCTTATTAAGTTATATAATGTTTTATTACATTGTCTATGCTTTTTTTGTATTTAGATCTTTACTTTAATTTCCAGTCCATATGTAATCCTAGGTATATAAAGACACTAAATCGCATCAGAACATCCGGAATTTATTAATTTAGTTGTAATTGTTAAATTATTAAAGATTAGTTTGAAAATTTTATTATTAATTTTAAGATAAAATGTTATTTTTTGCTGTAGTAACATCAGTAAAATTTTAGTAACGTCGTTAAACTGTCAAGAAGCTTTATTTAAGAAACTCATACATTTCAGAAAACTTTTTGTGCTCAGCCGATACAATTGATTCAATTATTTTGCCCATTTGTTTCTTTCATATTTTAATAAATCGGAAAATTTAAGGTCTGTCAGATAATTGCCGTATTAAACCAGGCAATTTCGCCAGATCGTTTCCAGTGGACCCCCGCAGCGAATTCAATAAATACCACCACAAGTGGTATAAGCATGGAGGTACGGAGGATGATACTTTTTTCCTTATACAAATATTTAACACAGGCAAATCGAAATTACTGGTATTGGCACAGTACCAGTTTTTGTGATCATCTTCTCATCCTTATTTAAAGTTGTGGCGCATGAAGGAATCCCGATGCCTATTATTGTCAAGGAACCAGTTTTTCATTTTGCGATACGATTTGCACTCAAGCAGCGAGATGCTCTTTGGATGACATCACTCAGTAGAACATGTGATGACGTAAATTCTTCTCGGAACATCTCAATCAACTACCTTAAAACAGTACGTTACGTAACAAACTTCAAAATAATAATCATTTGATTCGTTGAAATTTCTCTTGATAAATATACTTATTACCTTTTAGCACAGAAAAAACCTCCCCAATTTAATTCCTAAATTCGGAAATTTGAACGAGAATATTCGGAGACAGGTGGAGAAAATTGCGAACAGGCGCCAGTTGGTCGCGAAGACCCGTACATGGGAACTAGTTCAGGGGATTAAGGATATTTTCCCACCCATGAAATTTTCCTCCAAAAGTGCGAATCGCGTGGTCGTCGAAATTTATAACAATTGGTGAATCTCATCACGCTTTGCATTTTATTTCTCAAATGATAATTAATTTACTTATCAGAATTAATGATTCAAGTACGCGAACAAGAGCTTATCATCATCATCAATACATCTTTGGTTTGGTTTGTGCTCATTAGCGGCGAGTTCCTGGATCATAAGCCAGAGTAAATTATGTAATTAGTCATACTCCCGTAAAACCCGACAAATCTCATACCTTGGTTCTCGCCATGAAGATGACCCTACGTACTCGGGTCAACCTACCTTGGATGATTGCAACACACCATTCCATATGTAGAATCCTCGCAAGATAACTCCCTCCATGTGGAGATTTACATAAGAATAAATTAGAGCTCTTTCGTTAGGAAACCCGGAATACGTTCATAACGGAACTTACGGTTTCGAAATGTCGTACTAGCTGACGAAATCCTTTCAGATTTATACGACAAACAGTAGCAGCAATCTCAATAGGCGTATGATGTCACAACAGACCGAGGTTGAGGAAATTTTATGGAATTGAAACGAGAATTATCGTGTTTGAAACTGCCCTAGATATTTTAATCTTGTTTCTCCAATCACATAATAGGATTAAAATGTATTATACCCCATGTCGTTGTGTAACATCACATTAGAAAATATATAAAAATTTAACGTGTGTGTCAAAAATATACCAATTACACAAGGAAGAGGCCAAATTATAGACAAAAATAAAATATAAACCTGGTGTATTGAATTGAGGATTATTTTATTGAAATAAAAAACTATCAAAATAAATGTTGTACAACGTTTTTGGAAGCCTAGTTGCTTTCGACAGGTGATTGAAAAACGCAAGAGCCGCCAGAATGAATTTTGAGTACGTTACGTTACCGCGAAATTATTTTTTTCTTAATATACAAGAAGTATTTTTAACTTCTATAGTATACACTGATAATTTCAACTCAATTAAATTACGGTTGATATTTTCATTCTCAGTTGTACAAGTATGATTTATACTCTTTTAAGATACCGTACATTTTTCAATGACTAGGAGATTTCTTGACTCCATTAAAGCACTGTGATTCATCTTGCCGGTTATGATGTCGTGGAGACAGGTAGGCGTGAAGATGTAAATATTCAAAATAATGACGCGCTGGGCGCCGGATACATTACATTTCGTCTACGAGATTATTTCTCAATTGACTACTGTATCGCGTTAATACAAATTAGATCCTGGACAACGCCGGTAACCCAAATTGCGTATAAAATATGGAGTGAAAAATGGAAATCTTTTTATGTAATAGCTCACTTTTAAAAATAATAATTTATGTCAATATTTTTGAACAGCATCAGATCAGTGTGATAGAAAATAGCACGTATATTTAGGAGAAATGCTATGACCGGGAGAAAACAAAACCTCCAAATTAGTTGTTGCCAACAGTGACATAAAAAGTTATATGTGCTCTCTGTGAAAGTTAAATTATTGAATAGCAACATGTAAGGGACGTTTTTGACTAACGAGGAATTGTAAAATGACAGTAGAAGATATGCAGAATATTTGAAGAGAAAAACATATAAGTAGCATGTAAGATACTTATAAGTATGATAGGATCCCATACAATGTTATAAGTAAAGGAGAATTAAATATAACTAGGGCCAGGCTATATTTAAAACAAAACAGAAGAATTATTAAAGGCTTAAAAGAATTTAAACAGTTACCAGTAGAAATTAGGGAATGTGAGACTATTAATAAATGTAAGAATTTAAATACCTTAGTTTATAACGTGTAAAAATTGAATACTATAGTAATTAGTAGCATTTTTTGTAAATAAATACATTATTATAATTATTATATATATATATTGATTACATACAAAGTTTAAGTTAGTAGTAAGAAGTTGATAACAGCTAATTGATCGAGGTTCAACAGCTCATCTCAATGTTGATGACTGCATCGAGTGCTGATGAGTTATTAAAAAAATGATTTCATAACGGAGTCCAACGATTTGCCATCTTACTAAAAATTTTGAACAACGAACATGCACATAGTTTCATTTATTGCTTCTCATCTACTATGATAATAAAATAAGATAGATATTTTTCACTGAACGAGCCTCCAATAAGGTCTTCCAAATTTATAAGAAGTTAAATGGCGAATTTTGGAACATGGTGGTTTCTCCTGCAATTTCCTGATTACGAGTTGCTAAAGAATCTTTGTATTCAGTTAAACTGTCCATTTTTTGGGAAATTATTCAGGAAACGGGTTATACTACGACCTTCGTTTGATTTTCAGATGATTTATCTGGCAGATCAAAACAGGTATGTTCAAAATAAAAACTGACAGAATGTGGACAAGAGCTGGGACGTTTAAGACGTTATCCTTCCGAATTACGCAATATAATTGTGTGAGGCTTGGTTTCCTGTCAATAGCGTCTATCAAAACAAATCTTCAGCCTCGACTGCGGACCATAATGTCACGGCGACCTTCACCGGATCTGGTTAAATATGATAATTCGACAGCAGGATAATCAAAGACAAATGTCTCCAAGAGCTGGGCGGACACCTCTTGATGAATTGCCAACAAAGTTGAAATATGAAAACGAGATTGTTAGCTGTCTCAAAGCAACAGTTCTGAAATTAGATCCACCCCAATTGAAGATAATTGTTGTTTGTTATACATTGAGAAAATGGCGACGCGGACGTAGTTATTTACGTAATACCGCGATAAAATCGAGTTATTGAGAGTATAACGGCGCTTTGGAAAATGAAACCATTTGTCGCATATATGTTTCGCCCACCTGCCTCGGAATCATGTTTGACTCAAAACTATCCTGGAAACCTCATATTAATTTTCTCTTCTCAAAAATAAACCCTATATCCGCTCCTAAACAGAAAATCCCCTGTCACCACCAGCACAAAACGACTCATATACCTCTCCATAATACAAACCACTTGGCCCTATGCCTCCTCCATATGGGGAACAACAGTCAAAATCCATTCAGCCAAAATTCAAACCAAACAAAACATAATACTACGCACCATTACAAACTCTCCCTGGTACCTAAGAAAATCCGTCATCCACCATAACATCAAAATTCTTAATGTAAACTCAGTAATCTTCAAATCACTAACCTCCCTAATCAAAAGCGCACTCAACCACCCAAACCCCACGATCTAGCTATATCATAACAATCCTCCTCCGCTTCCCGTCGCCTCAAAAGAAAACTCCCAATTGACCTCATTCTTCCCCCCTGATCATTCAGGCATACTAACCCACTCTACCATCATGCCCGCAGACCGCATCCTCATTAATCCTCCAAAAATCAGTTCACTGCTTGTCAATCCTCACACACCCACGTCGTATGCCCCTCAGATACTGACAATTAAGCCTAACCCGTTCGGCTAAAGTAGGTTAATCAAACGGATTAACCTACCCTCACGCAACGGTGTAAATTATATACAATATCTTATTTTCATGGTTTTTTATATTGTATATACTGTATCGATATTGGCCTAACTGATAATCTGTATGATAATAGTTTTTATATATAATAAAAATAATAATAAATATATGTTTCGCTTGTTTCTAGCAATCCACTGACAGTTTCCCAATGATATCTATTGTAGTATCACTTGTGTAATAAATATTTACTCAACGTTTACTAAAGTGATATTTTGTTCGAACAAACCTTTGTCGACAATACCTTCCGAGAAATACATTCACCAAGCCAATTAGTAAGGTTGTAAATAAAGTTTTCTAAATATTTTGAACACAAACAAGATTTAATTGTTTTAATTTTTAATTTATTTTTATATATTTATTTAACACAAATAACCTACTTAGGTCCTGTACTATATACTAACAACAATATGGTATTTAGGGAAATTAAATGTTGAAATAGCGACTGTTAAGTTAAGGGTATTTTTCTACACTAGACATAGCAGATAAATTACTGGGGGGTATATGGGGGAGGGGCAACAAGGGGTATCAGGTATTTCGTTAATTATAATTGAGCCGGAAAGAAGAACCTATTTTTATCCTTTCCTTGTTTCAGAACCTTCTCGCCCGGGCATCAGGGATGACTTCCCGGAATTCCTCGTGTATTTCTATGATGGCAGGCAGCAAGTTGTGGTGATTCTTTCCTCACAAAAAGGTGAGATCTCAGCAGGTGGAAAAAGGAAATTTTAGCACCGTTAAACGACGATGAGATATCAGTTTTCAGTCTCAGCGAAGATGTTCATGTTTCGGAAGAGATATAATTTTGTTGTGCAGACTTTAGTTACTTTCGATAAATTATTTAAAGCATCTTCTTTCTCTTCTCTTCTCTTTCCGAACTTCCCCTTCCTTCTAACTTTAACCTCGCACTGACTGCATTTGTCCTCTGCCTATTTCCTCTTCCTTTTAACGTACACTGACCCTCTCTTCACGCGAACTTCCTCTCCCTGCCAAATTCTAATGTCATCTCTCAGCCAATCTCTCCTTCCCCCTAATATATGTAAAAACGCCACCCCACGTGTATGGAAACGTTGTTAATAATAAATTACTTATAAAATATTTAAACTATAAAATATTTTAATATAGGATACTATAATTCAAACTTTGACTATCATCAAGTTTTCACATGCCAAATGGGCATCACTACTACAATTTTTACATAGACAATTATTTTAATATTCTTTGCAAAGGTAAATTGTAGGTTAATGTATAATCGAAAATAATATAACCTGCCAGCAACCGAATTCGAAAAATACAGTGGAATGTACCACAAATTATTGTAACTTGTAAATTTATAGCATAGCTTATCGCTTGTATTATATTCGTGGTAACAGTTCAAATGCGCAAAAAACTCTGAATATTTTTTCTGTTATTCCAAAATATTTGACCATATGCAGTGTTATCTGCTGAAGTTATATTCCGGTCATTGTGACAATAACAGTAAATTGAGGCCGACCTCCTGTGGTGTAGTGACTAGCGTTGCTGCCTCACAGCTCAGGGGTCCCGGGTTCGAATCCTGGAATGGGCTTGGATGTTTGTGTTGTCATGGTCGTGAGGACCGGGATTAAGGCTGCTGGGGAATTGATACACTGACCAGGTATCAACCCAAATTCGGAATGTGTCGCGCCAGATGACAGTCCGCAGCCGCCTCGGAAGGCCTAGGCCCTCAAGAGGGCTGTTGAGCCAATAAAAAGAAGAAGATGGTTAAGTAGAGATCCTGGCTTATTTTCGTTATTGTTTGTCGATTCGGTTAGACTGAAAAGGGATTATATTTTCATAGACGATCAGCGCACTAAATAAAACAGAATTAAGGACCAAGAGAGATCCGGCAGTCACCGTTACGCACCTTGATTTTATTTATTTTTCCATAATCCTCCCTATTTGTCATAAATCTGGAAAGCCGCGAAGTGCACTATTTTTATAAATGATGTGTTGGGTGACGCGTTTCTGTAGTCCAGCCGTGAGGGTTCAGGGATGGATCGAGCCGCCTTCGCCGATGTAGTGAGCCTCTCACAACGGGAACTCAAAGATAAGACCTTGCCTTCCCTATTATTATTCCATGTGTCGTTTTCAATGGCGTGCCCAAGTAAATAATAAATTTCGGCCAATTATCTAGATTAAATTCCAGAACTTTTGTAGTTAGATTGTCTTAGTATTTAGGCTAGTATGAATAAGAGTCAACGATTGAAGAGCCTTGTGGTCGAGATAATTTTCCGTAGTTTGTTAATTAAATTTTGATTCAAATTTTCTTACTATATAGCTCGCCACAGATATTCAAAACTTAAAGTCATGAGAGTCTGTGTCTCAACATAAGAACTCAAGAATCTTGGCAAGAAGTTTATCAGCTCCCTGCTTAGACCACGCGGATCGCATAATTTTAATTTTTAGAGTCTACTTCCGTATGTATCAGTAACTAAATTAATTCTGTATTAGTAGAGGCTCCCGGTTAGCATACGTAGACATAATGATCCTAAGGAGCGGATAATAGTTAAAATACATCCTGAATGCAACATTTCTCTTTGATATTAATTTACTGTCACTTGAATTCTCCTACTCCACATAATCTTTGAAAAACACCCCGTGAAAAATATCAAATTCCTAAGGAACATCCAGCATAAAGCTAGCTCCTTTTCTGTGAATCTCCTTATAAGTCAAAAATAAACTGTACAAACAAATAAAATTAGAAAAATTAATTTCGTTTCTGTCAAATTTGATTAAGGCTTTCATCGCACTCATTACATGGCAGATTTGAATAAACGAATCATCCGCGTGGAATGACCGGTAACTCTGTCCCCACGCTGGTATATATAAATAACAGTTGATTGTATCAATTTACATTTTACTATGGGGCGGGAAAAGCTAGTAATAAATTGTAAAGATTCCTCACGGCATAAATTGAAGGAGTCCGTCGCTAACCGAGGCCAGGCGGTAGTCGGAGATGGAACTGATACGAAGCTCATTTGAATAGCAAGCCATTCTTGTGCCCTCCACAAAGACCAACGTAATGGAACATCCAGCCGACGTAATGGTGATAAACGGGCAACAGCTAGTCGCATTGTTTATTACTAGCGAAAATTAGCTCTTCTCGGTACTAGATTTACGGCTGCCTTCCGAGTTTTTATCTACCGTGCAGCTAATTCTACCTCTTTCTCGTTTCTGTTCAACTTTAGTATTGAGATGCTAAATTATTTTACGCAAAATACGAACCCTCAAAACCTGAAACACTACCAGCTTCATTGTAACTTTTGTTTATCACTCAGGCATTAAATATTGAACATAAATCGAACTATTTCCGAATCAAAGGCGTTGACTTTGAAACTACCAACATGAGAAACGGAAGAAAATAATTTCTTGTATTTTTCTGATCACATAGGGGAAGTTGGGGTGGAACGGGATACCCTACTTTTTTTACTGTATAGTGCTGGAGGTTAGTAAATAGGGGTGAAACATTTTAAAGGGTCAAAGAAAACCGTGGTTTGTCTGCCCTTGTTAATGAACTCTATGAATTTATAATTTTTGAGGCATTTCGACAGAAGGTAAACTACAAAACTCTTCGCTTTTAACTCGTTAATGGTATATATTCCTCAACTAGGTGGCTTTAGCTGCATATAAGTGACGTATAAGGTTTAAAACTGCTTTTATTAAGCCTTGGTGAAAATCTCAAACTGAAACTAGGGGCGAAACGGGATACAAGAATGAGGCAAATTGTTATTAGTTCCTCAAGAAAAAAAAAGGAAAAACTGGCAGACTCGCCTTATGAGAATGACTTACAGGATTTTGTAAGCCAAAAAGAATAGATTAGGAAAGAAACGAAACGTAATAAAAAAATGTTAGCAAACAGTGAAGTTAGAAAAAAATCTTTTTGCGAAAGGAAAAACCGAAAAATCGATCAACTGTACGCTAAATAACTATAATACAAAACGAGTTTAGACTTTCCTTAAATTTAATTACTTTTATTGCATTGAGTGTAAATAACAAACATCCCCGGGGGTGGGGCATAATCAAAAATGTGTTTTTTTATAAAAAATTCAGCAAAAACCTAAATTTGTTGTTTCAAGTTATATTGATATTGAATTAAGTAAGTTATAGGATAAACTAAAGTTTTATACTTTTATAAAGTGATTTTTCTTCTCCCATAATTATATAAAAAAATAAACAATAAGTGTCCCGTTCCTCCCCGACATCCCCTGCATTTTATGCCAAACAAATGCACCTTTGGGTCTAAATAAAACTATGCCTGGTAATAATAATAATAAATTTATGGTGTCCTTGGGTGTTAATGGGAACTGCGTTATGTTAAATCTGTTTTCTTTTTGACTGATTCGCCTACTCCTTATATTCTCAAACTCGTGGCAGGAAGTTATGCTACCCGTAATTTAGCTGAGCTTTGTGGGATGCCTGAAAGAAGATGTCACTTGTCTCCAGGCTGATTAGTTGTCGGTACGTGCAGCACGACTACGGCTAACAGTAAAATTAGGAAATTGATATTTCTGGATGGGCATTTAATGGTGGATTAGGAAGCATTTAGACCGAACATTACAATACAAATCGGAAGTGATTTAAAGCCGACCAATTAATTATTTTTATTCTCTACTGTCCAATTCAGTTTGGTAGTGTTTTATTGTTTCATAAACTGAGTACGGAGAGAGTTGATAGAAATAGAGGAGTTTCGTTGTTACTGCCACGCTTCTCCAAGGTCATTCCTCATTTATGAGCTTTCGTTATTTGTGTTCACAATGCTACCTGAAGAATGGAGTCTGATTTTATCGTTTCCTTCGTTGTGGTGGTACAAGCAGTGGTGAAATAGTGCTTGTAGTGCGTGGGCCACACACCACTGTTCAGTGAAAGTGCTACACAACCACGCCTCCCATCCTCAGAATTTCCCGTCTCCGCCTGCCTCCAGATTATGGAACGATTTCAACAATGGAGCGAGTTACTGCTTTATTGACCGTAGAAGGTGCGTGAATTTTTTTTTAAAAAAAAGGTACGTTGCTCATATAACAGTTCTATTGCTGGAAACTTGTACTTTGTAATCTGTACTAGGATAGATCTTATTTCGTTAATGGAGTACAGAGTTCTACCGGACTCCACCTCTACTCACTGACGTGCAAATCGACGGATCGTATATCTTTCATCCGTACATTTACTTTTATATATATAACAGAAGGCAGTCAGCAGTAATTTAGAATAGAAGGGAAAATAAAGAAAGTAGAAATCAAGAAAGGAGTAAGTCAAGGATGCAGTCTGTGAAGGCGATGAAGAAAGTAAAATGAATATGGAAAAGGAATCATACAGAGGAAAAATAAAAACCCTCCGATGATTTTGTAGTATTAGGGGAGTCAGAAGCTGACTCGTAAAACATAATAAATGACGTGACCATAATGCTGGACGAAGAGCACAACATGAGGATTAATAGAGGGAAAAACAAAGTAATGGAGTTTAGTATGGGAAACAGTCATTAGTGAAAGGTGTTAGATTGGGAAGGGATATTTTGAAAGAAATTAAGGAATTCTCCTACTTGTGGAGCGTAGTAACTAGGGATGGTAGAAGTATAGTAGACATAAAGAGTAGGATAGCTCAGGCAAAATGAATAATTCACTTACAGCCAATATAAGCTTGAATATTAGGAAATCATTACTAAAAATGTCCCTATGGAGTGTGGCGTTATATTGGTGTGAAACGTGAACGGTAGGAATGCAGAAACTAAAAGAATAGAAGCTTTTGAAGTACGATACAATAAGATAATGCTGAAAATTATATGGCTAGAGAAAGTAATTAACCAGGAAGTTCTAAGATGAATCAGAGAAAAGAGAACAATATAGAGGACTTTTTACGAAGAGAACGGATAGAGAGCTGAGAGGGAAGTGTGTGGGGTAAGAGCAGAAGAGAGAGGCCGAGGATGGAATACGCTTTAGAATAATATGGAATAGAAAGGCTTGCGCAGAATAGGTTACCATGGAGGTTTGCTTTTGACCAGTCTAAGGGAAATGTTTTCGATTGACGTTTTCTTCTACAATCCAACCACATAAAGTATAGAGTAAACCTTTAATGTTATTTCATTACAATTTATAACGGTATTGATGACATACGTATTGAAATTACTCAGATATCAATAATATTTTTAAAAAATTATTATGGATGTAGTGGATTATATCACTTATTTCAATAAATCTCTCAATAATTTGTTTGAGAGTGATTAGCAGCAGTGATTTTTTCGTTGGAATGTTCTATCATATGATCTACAATTCATACCTGTATAAATATAGAATTAAAGTACAAATTTACAGGCAGAATAGAAACTATTACGTTTCGTCCTCAAATTTGAGACTTCGGGTACCTATAAATTTCTTCAAGTCTCTGAAACTTTGAGGAGTCTAATTAAACAATAATTTTGACACAAAAACATATTTCAATGCATAAAACTATTCGTCCTGGACTTTAAACAAAATTTTGTATTTGTGAAATTATTTCTTGTCAAAATTAATGTTTAAATACGTCCCTCATTTATTTATTTAAATAAAAAGAGAGCCACGTTCATGAATCATAAATTTATTCAACAAGTAGGTGTCGTCAATAAAAAAAACAGGATCTTTCGTCTCTTAAAGACGTAGTTATTGTACAAGCAATAGCGGAGAAAGCTGAGTATATCAGTATATCCAAATAAATTTGTATATTACAAGAAATTTCTTTTACCTCTATAAATTGGTCGTTTTAATTTCATCTTAATATAATTCCTTATCAAAATACTATTATTTCTTAATTTAAAATCTGACATGAATTGAAAATTTGGCCAAATACTCATAATAATGGAAAACTTATTAGGACTGATGTTCTTAATTTCTTATGCACCTGACGATAACTTAAATCTTTTTGGCTTTTATGCATCTGATAAGAAATGCAGTCGCTGACGAAACTGTATGTGTTTAAAAAAAATCTGTGTGTGATTGTTCAAATTTTTAATTCGCTTATCTATTTAATACACAAAATTATCTAATGCCTTTTCATTCTCCGACGTTAAACGTACGATTTTGTTAAACAAAGAATATATCTAGGTTTATATGCTCCCTTACGTGCTCAAATTAAAGCTATTATTTTATCCATTCCTTTTGTGTGATAAGGCTTCTATAGATGTACTACCAGTTAATTTGTTAAGCTAAAATGAATTATTTATGAAATTATTCTCATAGACTGACCATTGAGACTGGCTTAAGTGTGGAGTCAAAAAGTAAAATACGATTCAATATGTTACATTAAGCACAGAAGATTGTTACGGTTTGTATAATGAAATACTAGATAATTCTATCTTGATTAGGTGCTATTCAAGCAATTGTTTTAGAACTGGTGACTAAAATGTGAGGATTGAAATGATAAATCGGGGAACACACAGGCCTGTTACATTTAAAGTGAAGAATTTTTGTAGTTGAAAGTCAGGATCTGCTACTTCCGACATTCTCTGTCATTTTCTAATCTTGTAGCATCTTTTACATAGTATCTGAACGGTAATGCAGCTGAATTTTCAATGTTGCAGACGAGCAAACGTTTCCCACAGCAATAGTCGCATTAGAATTTTAAAGGAACTAAGTATGTTGCAACTTATCTGGCCTGTTTTCCCCCGACGATTTTATAAATTATAAGCTCTTGTTGTTAGAAGCTAATTTCGTATTTCGAGAGTCGGAGTGAAGATATAATCATCCTCCAAGTTCAGGAGCCACGTTCAGCACGAAAAGCAGATAAAAGTGTACGTGCTCGGAATCGTTTCCTGGCTTTTCTAGCGTAAGGATGAAACCTTGACGTCGTTGTGATACTTTCTCCTCAGCTTGACTTCAGTTCTTCTTCTGCCCGCTTTAAGTAAAGCTGAAACAATCTACGTCATAAGCATAGATTTTTTTAGATAATAAAACAAATTTTATTTTTATAATCTTGCAGAAACCGTCATAATGTTAAATATACCTTCTTCAATTATTACCAGTAATTAAACTTCATCATAACTATACGTTACAACATAGTTTTCTGACTTTAAAATTTACAATAAATCAAAAGACAGCCAATAAGTCAGCATAAAAATTTATCACTAATTATTCAAAAGCGTCGTTTCGTCTCCTTCTTGAGACTTCCTCAGGCGTGAAATTTAACAATTCATCATATTTACTCCTTGACTCCCTCAGCAGAAAAGATCATTGAATTTACATGAGAAGAATTACCTATGTATAATTTAGTGTTGCGGACCATCTCAAGCGACGGTTACGGCCGAAATTTTACGCCTGAGGAAGTCTCAAAAAGGAAACGAAACGTCGCTTTTGAATAAATAGTAACAAATTTATATACTGACTTATTGCCCGTCTTTTTATTTATTATGACTATAGGTTGTCGAATTTATCCTTCTCTAAATGAAAATACTGACGGTTGCTACCTTTACCACAAGTAAGAATATCATTTAATCGTTTTTAATTTATACAATATTTCTAAAGAAATTAAATTGAATTAACTACTAACTCGCAGACAACCCAAGTTTTTATTTTATTCAAACGACGTATCTTTCAAAATTTTGGGAGATCTTCGGAAATGAATTTCTATCTGAATGAAACCACAGAAAAAATTCATATAATCATTATTTAAATTGAACATGTTACGTTAAAATATGAATTGCTTAATTCTGAATTTAATTATTAAAATATAAATAATTCAGACTTGAATTTTTAATAGATACAAATACGTACAATTAATTCTTAGAGCAATATTTTGTGTCACAGACTACGTCCAATGACGCTTACGGCCGAAAACTGATATAACAATGCGTTAGTGTTATAGACCATTAAAATTTAACAATGTAAATCAAAATATATAAATATGTTAACTAAATAAAATAAGGAGACAAAGAACTAAAACATTAGACAGTTAAACTAGACCACATAAAATTGAGTGCAATAAAATACATAAGTGTTTCTGTGCCTGAACAAGCTCCAAAATTGAGAATAAACGTCGCATGAATTAAATAAAAAACATGATCTGTCTCGAAATTGGTGGTTAATTTTATTCTTCTTAATTCTTTTGAAGGAAACCGGCATTAAGGTATATAATAATTCTAATTGCGTTAGGAATGTGGCATCTCAACTCTTTCATTATAATACTTATTTTATTAATCTGGCTTATTTAAGTACATAGTATATTTAATACACTTTCTGTATCCATGTAATTGACATGTTTAAACAAAAACAAAGGAAAGGAGCATTGTAACGGGAGAGAATGCTTTTTTGCAGCACGTTAAGCTTTTACCCCTTGAATTCGGTGCACCAAAGAACTTAAATGTAACTACTAATTAACAGTCATCAAAATTAACAATAATTTATTATTAAGTTATCATTGAAAACGTGAACTGCTAAATATATAAGAACGTACCTGCAGGTCAAATTTCAACTACGAATAAACTTGTAACTTGGGGTAACAACGTTTGAGAGGAAATATCACTAAAGAACTTATTCTGGCTCACATTTTAAAAATAGACGGTTAGATTCTTAGCCAAAAATATGTACAATAAGGTTTGAAGTCGGAGAATAAATATTTTTTAAAAATTAGACATACCGAAGCCGTTCTTGGTGAACCTTACAGTAGGTTATTTATTTCGTAAACACAGGAATTACAAAGCCCTGAAGATTTCAAATAAATGTAATACTCAACAATTTGTAAGTATAACATCTAAAATCAGTAAAAATTGATCATAAGACCCTTTTGTGACTAAATTTGTAAAGTGTTGCCGCGTTATTTTTTCTTAATTCAGTTAACTTGTTTAACATGTTATGTGTTTTTGATGTCAATATGTTACAACAATTTGGTCATCTGTTTGATTTTTGTTACTTCCTTTTCTCTTTGTTTACTTTATAAAGTCTTGACTATTTGTAAATATCTCATTTGAAGGAAGAACATCTTAAGAAGGTTCAAATAGAGTATGTACCGACGTTGTTACTTTCAAAATGAAATAGAGTGTCTGTAAAAGGTCATAAATTGTTTTTATTAATTCAAAACAGACGCAAAATAAAACCTTATAAAATTAGAGATAGATCTTGAGAATAATTAAAAATATATAAGAAAGGAATACTAGTGTAATATTGATAGAACCTCTAATTAATAGTCCCAAAGTATATTAATACATAACAAAATACTAGGAAAATCAAAGAAGAATTTCTAGTTTTATTAAATTAAGAATAAAAAATTTAATTAAAATAATACGTTTCGAATGAATTTGTTGACATACTAATTTATGTGCCACCTATTATGTAATAAGTTATACTACTCTCATTCCCTAAATATTCATTGAAATAGTAGTTCTCACAATGATGGCTTCCGCAGAATATAAATGAAATGACAATTTATGACGACAAGCTATAATACTTATCTGATATATGGCCGCAAATATAAATTAGAACATTATTAAGGAAAGCGCATAAATTGAGTCACCTTTCCAGACTGGATTTATTTACGACAAGAGTAACCGAGAAGGAGTTAGGAGTGTCGCCAGGCGCAGCAGAACGCCCACAAAAGTCAAACCAAGGGTCAACACCAGATAAAACTCTGGATATGGTCGGGAAATCTGGATTCTCCTGAATTGGGAGGAAGCTGTTGCGTTATTTGGCAGACATTGAGTCAGAGCGCACAATCGTGGACTAAGGGCCTTTAAGACAAAAGTATTTGTTATCATTTCATTCTGGAAAGTGACATTGAAAAATGGGCTCTGGGCGTTGAGTTTTAGTTCAAATGGTTCGTGGGCACCAGTGAAAATATATCTATACAGTACTTTGGCCGAGGCTGTATACTTGCCTCTTTTATCGTAAGTAATTTACTGGCTATTAAGGGTACATACGAACGCAGAGAGATGGAAACGGTAATAATTAATAATAGTGCTGAATTATGTAATAATAAATTTCACTATTCTTGAAATAAACATGAGACGATTGGACGAGATTTTCTTATTTTATTTTTCCTTGGAATTTAGTAATTAAACATTTAACAACATCAAGTTTTCCGTATTCAATTTAATGAGAAAGCAAAGAAACTATTCTCTAACACTTATTTTATAATTTGGACATATATTCCTACAGAATGGCTTGCTCAAAAATATGGGCCTGAATTTACAGAAACAATTATTCAAGTGTTAATTTGTTTACTTTCTGACTACTTTAATAATACAAATATAATTTTCACTGATGTAGTATTAACTTTAGTTTTCAGGGAAATTTTAATATGAAAAACAACTACATAAAATATACGGATAAAATCTTGGGGGTTAACCAACCGGGTCAGGATTGTAAAAACTCTCAACGTTTCTGACGGCGTCAGAAAATGTCCGCATAAACATTGTGTGTTTTTACAAGCCTGACCCAGTTGGTTAACCGTGAAAATTTGAACCGAATTATTCCCCAGGAAAGTCTACGTTCATTAATTAACATTTAATATAGGTTCGACGCAGCTTTGTGTCTTTATCTTACAATGTTTAAACACCTTGATGCGTAGAAACGTCCAGAAATATTTCCGATTTTAGATAATATAGATTTTCCGGGTTAATTAGATTAATACAGAGTTCTCAGGTTCCTACCTGCTACATATATCTCGTTGGAAACAAAACGTTTCGATAGCTAACTTCATCATCGTCACCTGACAAAGATGGAGGAACTAGCTAACAAGGCTTTTTTATTCACACGAGATTTAACACGGCTAGAAAGTAATCAAACAGTTTTTATATTTCTTTACGGAGTGATGATAGGGTTTTCCTTCGACGCTGCCGCGTTCTCTCTGTGATTTCTAGGTTCATACATGCCGATGAACCTTCATCTCTTTTGGGAGTTGTTTGCACTGGGGTCGCAGGCCTTTGGCTCGCTGTATGAGTTTCCGCTGATATCATTGGATCACTGGGCCAGCTGCCGCCTAAAACTGGAGGAGACACGAAGAAGCAAACTCATCTCCCGTTATTTAAAAGGGAGAGAATAGTACCCAATAGCCCGAACTACCTGATGCAGGTTTTCTAGGGCTTTCCTCGTATCGCTATAGCCCGGAAGCCTTAGTCAACGGTTGTCTACCTTCCACGTCTTCCCATTTCAATCACCTTAAAGGGGAGCTGACTGGAAAACGGTGAAGAAGAGAATTTTCTTGCCTGAGACGTAAGATGTACTTTATAGTCTCTAATCAGACAAGGATATTTGACTCCGAAACGTACGCAAGAACCATTACTCTGTCAGAATTAAGTAGCTCTTTAGGCTCCAACGTGAAAGGCGTCTCCGAGTTCCGAAAGGAGAATTGGGATCAAACCTACCAACCTTCATCTGAGGCCACACAAAGTCAGTGATTCAACGAGGACGCTCCTGGCCGAAGCCAGGGAACAGGCCGTCAAGTAAACAGGCTTGTCATAGTCATCGTGTAGTCATTGACGTTTAGTTTTGTCAATTAAGCTTTCTATCGCCCCCTTTTGTTCAGCTCAAGGTTCAGTTACTAGCAAACTGAGGAAGATTCTCAGCCTCACCGTTGAATATGTCAATTGGCCACGGACAACATCACACCCCCTGAAATTTAACTTGGCAATTAATATAGAGTTCATTTCTCATGTTAAATTACTATAATGTGTAGTGTATATACACCTTATTCTTTAATAAGGGGTTTACTTCATTTTATTTTAATTTAAATAATTTTTTGAAATCTAATTTTCTGAGCTCAGAAACATGTGGGGTCATGCACTTCAGGTTCCGGCGGCCGCAGTAAAATAAAACCCCATTCAATCAGCGGCCTGTGAAAGGATCAACTTTCCGCCGCTGACAAAGACCTAAGGGTTAAAAATTCTTCAATGGAATTATCTCTGATGCCACAAAATTGGCACGCACGGCCTTATTCCACAGGAAGTATGAATATTTTTGAACGTGAAGTTTCACGCCTCTGGAATAATTCGTGTTGCCCCGTATTAAAAGCTATGGGGTTGAGAAATGGCTGGTCATTGACCAAAGTCGTGGATAATTTGTATCTGTCGAGATAGACAATAATATGAAGAAAGGCAGTTATGTACGAGATTTCAGACAGGGCAGTGACGGAAGGAAAGTGGTAGCGGAGACTTCAGACAGTCAGCTATAGACAAGATGTGGGACAGACAGTTATCAGAGGGCAGCGCTTCATCATGTTACAGACGCTTAACTTCACCGACTATACTTTAATGATTCAGAAGGTTCCTAAGCGCCGGTAGTAATGTTCTGCAAACAAAAACCGTCAATTATAATGCTCAGTAGTCTTCACCAACAATTCTTATTTGAATATATTATGACAAAGATAATTGAGCACACCATTCCCTTATAAAAAGAAGCAATTTGCTTTTCCACGTTATAAAATGTGAATTCGTTATATATTCTCTTTTGACAGGTCTGGAAGATAATGTCCTTTTCAATGTTAAATATATGTTAAAGACTTGTTATTTCATTTACTCTGCTATAATTTATTAAGCCGACCTCCTGTGGGGTAGTGGCTAGCGTTGCTGCCTCACAACCCAACCCAGGGGTCCCGGGTACGAATCCTGGCATGGGCTTGGATGTTTGTGCCGTCATGGTCATAAAGACCAGGATTAAAGCTACTGGAGAATTGATACACTGACCACTCCAAAATTCGGAATGAGTCACGCCAGATGACAGTCCACAGCCGCCCTGGTAGGCCCAGGCCCTCAAAGAGCTGTAGAGCCAAAAGAAGAAGAAGATAATTTATTAAAGTTTTCAAAATTCCCCAACAAAAACATTACAAATGGATGTATGGATATTAAGCGTGTTTATAGTGTCTCAAATTTTTAAGGATTTTTTAACCACCTTTTCATGATATACATTAATATTAAAGGGAACGTGACACAATTATTTATGTGAACTAACGAATTCTATGTTGCAGAAAGATTATGTTTTAGTGTCACAATATTAAATATATAAATTCAAAAAGTTAGTCGACCGGTGGTTCGATATGGAACATAGGCGTCTTATAATATTGCTTCGAGAACAATAGATGTTAAGTTGGTCGCGGACAATACTTTATTATTTTAATGGGGGTTTTGTAGCTCAAACTTTGCACAGAATAGAAAAACAAAAATTCTAATGACATTATTTATTGAAAATCGCTTTAGCTGCAGATATAATAAATTATAGAGTCTTGTTCAGTAATGTATATAGCCGATGTTTATTCAACAAATTGATGCCGTAATACTTAATACGAGCTAAGTTGGTAATACCTGAATGAATTAGCTTCCTTAGGAGTTGATATGAATTACGCGCAGCTCTGGCAAAGGTTAGGCCACGCCAACGCCTTCGCCTTTCAGAGCTCTCCATGTGACGCAACTTCTGTGTAGAAGAAAAGCCCGCACACAATTCACTTCCACGCCAACAAGCAAAAACACTATTAAATATACGACATGAATGTTATCACGAGATATTTAATTGATCGTTAATGCTCTGGATTTAAACCCCTGCCACCATTCTAATGCGTTTACTTAAACATGCAGGTTTTTCTCTCCTTTTGAGATCGGATCTAAAAAGCATTCGGTCATTTGTTTGGACACTAACGAATTACTACATCCTGAATACTATGCCAAGTTTATTCTGAGAACTAAAAGGTGCATTCAAGCGGATTTACAATACTTTTAATACTCATCCATCTTCCAACCGATTTGATTCTTCCTGCATTCTAACTTATTCTTAATATGATCTGGTCTCAGTTTCAAAACGTACAACCGCTTCCAAAAAAGCACAAATATCTATACAATATCGCTGACTTTTCTGATAAATGAACAGCAAACTAATAATTTAACAAAGTGAAGATTATTTTAGATATAAATTAAAAAACTGAAACATAAAACACATATTTAATTTCTTGTAATATTATGTTTGTAGTACGCCTGAGGAAGTCACTTTTGAATAAATAGTGATACATTTATATGCTGATCTATTGGACGTTTCTTTATTTGTTGTAAATTTTAAAGTCAGAAAACTATGATGTAGTTTTAGTTATTAATTTAGAAATAAAATAGCCAAGATGTCAGAAACTATTTAATAAAAATTAATTATATTCATCAATAACAAATTTTTAGAACTCATATTTTCCAAATTTGCTGTTATCAATATAAAAGAAATCAGAAAGTCCTTTTTTCTTATTAGACCACGTCATACCAGAAGGTTTCAGCCCCTTAGGCCTTAGTCATCTCTACACAGTATTACAGTTGGATGTTGTATTTACTGAGTGATTCAATACATGTCAAATCGCCATTCATTTTTGTTATTACTCCATTCTATACATTTTAATAACAATATATTGCCACATCAGAGAACCTGCAGCCATAGCTCAGGTGTTGTGAGCTGGACTGAAGAAATGTGGACTCAGATTCCAGTCCCACTGAACACAACAATCATTCATTTGCTTACTTTGTTTACCTTTCGTTTTTAGTATTTTTTGTTTCGAGAAAGGTTCTGTTTCTGGAATATTTCAAGAATGGATAAATAGTACTGGACCTCGAAGCGGAGGCAGTCTTTTGCAGTACGAGCCCTTGTACAGCACTTCGTGTTAAATAAACATATTTAACCTCTAGCTGTGTGTTACTGTAACACACGATCCTTCAAAAACGTGACAATATTCAAACATATTTTTACTAACGCGGTTCAGACTTGTCAAACAACGGAGCGACACACATTTGTTGATATAGTTTAGCACAAGATCTTATTCCTATTGTGTTAAATTACTTTCGATATTTTATTTCGTTTTTATCAAACGTTTAAGACAGCTCTACAGCTTGACCTGTATTAGCTAAATGTTCTGCGCTCCTTTTTTACGACAACATATTTTTTATATAAAGCGGGAAAATACTTAAGAAAATATTGAATTTGTTTCAGGATCATTTATATTTTTTATAATTAAAAAATTAATTAAAAAAACAGAAAGTATTCAATATTGATCATAGTCCGAGGTACTGAGGAAACACTATCAGATAATGTTTCCGACACGAATGTGTTACAATGACAATAACTTAATAATTTTAAATTATTAATTATATTATATATGAGCTAAATTGTATATTTTTATTGTATGAATTTTAAAACAAATGTTTTGTCATTTTAAAATGAGTTGATATTGAGTATTTGGCTTAAAAGCAGATGCAAGGTGATCACCGTCGAATATCCTCCAGATATGTCAAATTAAAGGTTTGCTTCAATAACAAAGGATGAAAAATCCGTACTTGGATAGCTTTATTGTCTAGACCACGTGGAGTAGATGGAGGGACATCAGATAAATTGGCGGTGCCCTTTTACTTCATCTGTGACAAGTTGTGAAGTTTATCATCGTTTTTGAGAACCATCAGGAGAAATAGGGGCAAAAGTTGATGTCCCAAGTTCTTTCAGAGAAAGCAAGTTAAACAACAAGGAAAATATTGAGTTCGGAGAATTGATGCACAACGAAGTAGATGAAGTCGCCTCCTGTTTTCCTGCAGATGTCAGCCACCGGATAATATTCCACTAGAAGGTTAAATCAATACGACAAAAAAATTTATATGAATAATAAAAATAACTAGAAGCAAGCAATTATACTTTTGTTACATTTATTATTAAATTCAATTCAATTAATTGATGTATTTTTCAAAAGAATAGTAAATATTATTTTGCGTTAAAACAGTAGCTCACTTTTTACAAAGAAAAAAATTGATTGATTAAGAAATATCATTTGAAATATTTTTATAAATAAATGTATAGTAAACTTTTACACATAATATAAACTCACAATAAAACAACCACAAATTGTTTATGGAAAAAACCTAAACATTTTTCAACGTTGACGTAGAATTGTTTTATAAATTTATCGCATTTTTGAAGTGACTGATAAAAATATGGGCTACATTATCAAGAAATTACCAAGCAGTTAGACTTAGTAAATTAGCAAAATAACTGTTGATTTTCATACATTATTTATTATTTCATTATCTGGTAATAGTTACTTGTCTGACTGCGACGAATGTGAATGACGATGGTAATAATTAAACGCAACGCTTCCGCTGAAGTCTCATACGCATGTTGTTGATTACAGCTTTATTAATTCAATTTGTAGGCGCGTATTTTCATGACGAAACAAAATGAAGGCATGAACAATGTGGTCCTATAATTCAATCACCTGGATCTGTAAATCAGACTGTCATTTAAAACAGGTCGGGAGGTTGGTATTACGATTTATCGTTTACGCGTGCGAAAGTAGTCTAGTTACTTAATCTTTAAGACTGTTGACCGCGGGGAGGGGTTAATGGATAAATACGTTTTTATTGTGTTCCCCGAGGTCTAAGAGGAAAAGGAGAGAATAAAGTACTTTATCAGAGTGGAAGTTTTAAACAATGAACGTTGCACAGTTCGTATTTTTCTTATGGTGACAGGTGACAGGTTACATGAGGGAAATACATGTGGTGACAACACGCCTTTAATGGGTGCTTGAGGAAGGTAGAAGAAGGCAGCCAAGAGTTTACTGTAGCTAAATTGCTGTAGTTTAAGGATCCTAACCAGATTTGGTCTCAAAGTGATGTAGAGCAAACCTGCATCAGGTAGGACGACGGTACTTGCCATTCTCACTGCCAATGACGGGAGAAAAGTTTGTATTGAAACGCAGCATTCCCTTCCCCATGCCTTAGCCACTTTAAGACATTTTATTTTTTAGTGTGACGGGAAACATGAGAGTGATCCAATAAATGGCAAACTCTCTGTACGGCATAGGAAAGGAATTTGATAGAGGAGATGCGGTAGGGTTGTAGTTTAAGGATCCTCAACAAACGTTTGAACCTGAGAGTAAAAGTGTAGAATTATTCGGTGTAAATTATGTGGCTTTTGGTAGAGTGACGAGTAAAGGGAAAAAGCAAATTTATGGCAACAATGGCGAAGGTAATCGACGTCTCCATTGAGGATTAATTAATGCCATATTTTCAGCATATTAACCTGCTTTTCTTGAAATGTTACTGGCTCTTTTTATTTTAGTTTAATCTGCGGACTATTTCACATAAAATAGAAATGTTTCTAAGTAAAAACCAGTTCTGTCTGATATGATTTTCTCTGTGCTGAAAATCCGTTGCAGAATTTGAATCCGGTTATAATTCCGTCTTCTCTCTTCTCAGTAAATATAAAATTCCCGAATTGGCAAGAAAATGAATACACTACAAAAATCTATGGGAATTATTTTAAGGAGTATCGAAAGTAGTCTAGTTTTACCTGATTTTCCAGAAGACTCTGGAGTTGTTGCCACGTTTGGGAAGAAATTTATCCGGCGTTTCAATCTTTTACTATATAAAATTCCGGTGTGCGTGTGTTTGCAATTCTTCTCTTTCTAAACGGCTTGACCGATTTGGATGAAATTATTTTTTGGTGGTGCTATTGTCAAGATCCAACTTATTAAAAAAAATCGGACCAATTATTTTTCGGATTACTCGCATAAAATCCCAAAGTTTCTGCTTGACCGTTTGACTTACAAATCAATACATGAGCAAGTTCATTCCGACGTAGCTTGCCGTTGTTTAGACTTTCCGACTTCGGATTGCTGACTTTGATATATTCCGTGTATTGTGACTTTGTGCATACCGAGTGAATTATTTAACGATTAATTCAAAATTTTAAAATGGAAGGGTGTTTAAAATAATATTTTGTGCAAATGTGAATGGTGCATTGTTTGAATTACTATTTATACACGTCTTCATTCGGAAGTATTCCATCTAAACCTTCTAAATTTAAACGATTTGATGGTTTGGGATGTGGAAAAATAAAAGTTTTAAAAATGCGTTGATCTAATTAACGGTTTAATCATGTTTTGACAAGGAATTTAGTATCGAATTAAATACTGCAGCGGGTTAATATTGATATATTAGTAGGCAACGCGGTGCTCCAAGCTAGTGTCTGTATAAAAATAAGTGTTGAGAGAATGTAAAAATAGAATCAAGAGTTTCGAAGAATAATAAAACTCTAGTTTATCTCCGTTGTATTCCTCTTTCCCTGAGGACGGACAACATAGGTTTCATGAACAACTTCTTCCTCTTCGATACTTTATTTTACACAAAAATTCTGTCCATATTTTTCGTTGTAGTTCAGTGACGATTGAAAACTCCAATCAATGAACTTAAATTGTTGGCCGGACTCATTAAATATATTTTGACTTTCCTGTATCCGTCCCATCGTAATGCTTTCTTATTTTTGCTGAGACCAAATGGACCCTTTGAATTTTGCTACATTTTCTGTCACGTCTGTCAATTATAAACATCTGTGTTGGACATCCCGATGCTTAACAATTTCTCATACCACATAAAATTGATTAGTCCGTGTAGTTACAATTAGAAATCAAACTCTACGAAAAGCTATTTCAAGTGTCAGCTATTACAAACATAACACGTGCTACAATTAAGTAAATAAAAAGACCGAAACATACACGATTATTCAGCTAACATCGTGTACAACTAATTGGACTCTCGTTCTTCTGGAGTTGTAATTATTCTGCGAGTTTGAAAATTCAGTAAAGAGTTGTTATGCGGCCGGAATCGGCATTCCTTAACGAGATGTCTTGCTGCACAACACTTAAGAGCAGATGTATTATAAGCCTCGTTCTGTTTGCAGTGAGTTACAACCAGAACGTCTCCATTCCTCAGCAATCATGCGAGTTTTACTTCGTCGTGAAGCAATGCGGCTAATGCAGAAGTGCGTTCCACGAGGAAATTGCTTTCAATCCGTAAAGTATCGTGCTATCATAAAGCTAAGAAACGATTCTTCTTGCCTTTGATCGTGAGCAACGATTCCACTTCGTTCCGTAGTTATAAATCACAGTAGATGTGTTGCTGTTACCCAACGAGACAGATTCGTGGTAAGCTGCAAGCATTTTTTTTCCTTATTTCTCCCTATAAATCATGTAACATCAATAGACGTACAATAAAAAATATGTATGTTTGTATATACATTTTACACATTGAAACACGTGCACTAATTATTAAAAACCTGAAGAAAAACATTAAACACTTTGAGGAAGGGAGTAAGACACCAGTAACAGAAACGTGAGAGGAATTATAATTTTTAAAACATGGGAACAGTCTGTGACATCAGAGACAAAATTACGGGAAATAAACATATATTTAGTAGCGCGCAGTATTGCATTACTATTTCTTCAAATTCTACTCACAGATTGGAGCAAATATCTTCTGCAATGCGGACACCATAAACAAACTGGAAAATGATAAAAAAAAACAGAACAAAAGATTTTTAAATTACATATTTCACGGAACCACAGCACATCATTATGCTTCACTTTTACCCATTTATATCCCGAAATACAAACTTTAGGAAGTATTAAAGATTGATAAAAAACCGTAGGTAACATTTTTAAATACTTATATTAATTTATTTATTGTCAAATACAAAGACTGAAAAACGAAACGGGGCAATTATTGTTTAACAATATTTTTAAAAAATTTTGAAAAATAAAAATCGCTTCATAAAGGTATAAAACATTATACTTACATTAAATTACATTATACTTACTTCATCTAATGACAATATAATTTTAAACAACAAATTTGGATTTTTGTTAAATTTTTTGAAAAGAAATTGACAAATTTTCCGTTCTTCCCCACCCACGGGGCAGAACGGGATGTTTTGTAATTACAATTTATGCAATAAAATTAAATGTAAAAATCTTAACTCCTTTTGTGTTTTCTTTCTTACATATATTTTGAGTACGGTTTATCGCATTATCGATTTTTCCTTTCGCAAAGCGATATTATTGCAACTAAACAGTATTTGCTAGCATATTTCCCTTTTCCTTCTGTATCTATTCTTTTTAGACACAGCATCCTGTAACTTATTCTATAAAGTGAGTCTCTCAGATTTTCCTCTTTTTCTTAGGAACACCTTACATTTTGCCTTTTACAGTAGTATACCGTTCCGCCCCGATCGCAAGTTTTAGTTTAATGTTATCCACCCAGCCTTAATACAAGTAGATATAAATACGTATACTTCATGAATATATACAATTGAAGGGTTAAAAGCGAGCTGTTTTGTAGCTGTCGAAATGCTGAAAAATTATGAATTCACAGATGTAAGACGCCAATACTAAGAGTTCATTCGAAAGGTGCAGTCAGAACTTGGTCAATCGGCTGCCAGGACTTCATCCTTGACTAGTTACAATACTCCACCCCTATTTGCTAAACTTCAGCAGTATCCTGTCAAAAAAAATAGGTTATCCCGTTCCGCCCCTAGTTCCCCTATTATATATATATATATATATATATATATATGATTCCGTGAAGAAAAACTTTGTACCCCTTTTCAAGCACATTGAGCTCACGGAGGAATGTTAGATTTGGCATAGTTAAAGTTGCAGAACTATAATATTTATGCATAATATGTGTTATATTATGGGTAAAATATAGTCAATTTAGTGCAAGACAAAAAAACACGAAATATAGTTTATACATGAAACTCAGCCCTAACCTGATGATTGTAAACAAATGTAATGTAATACCTAATTTTAAATAAAGGTATTTAAAAAATTTTTTCACAGATCAATAACCATAAAAACGTATTAACAAAAAAATGTAAAAATAATACTTGTATACGAAATTTAAATCTATATTTAATACATACGAAAAATAAAATAGATACTTAAGTAATACCGTAGTTTTTATAATTTTACTGTTCTATTATTACGCCAAAACTAAAAACCTACTTTATTACATATTTCAGAAAAGTATTAAAGACAGGTGGAATTTAGACGAGAGAATTTTAAAATATTACGTGAACGAAGTCACGAGCGGTGGCTTTGTTCAAAAAATATATTTTGTCAAAATTCTGTACCCGTTTTTTCGTTTATAGGGCAAAATAAAAAGTGTGAGAGTTTTCTCTCGCAGGCATTTCTTCTCAGAGTGACTGCGTGGCTCACCTGTCTATGTTGGGGATGCCTTGTCCTCTCTCTGTTTTTTTTAGTTCTCACTTGCCGAGGCAACTTCCCCTATTTTGGGAAGTCTATGTACTGGGGTCAAATACCTTGGGCATACAGTACGAGTTGTCCGGTAATCGCATTGTATCAGACAGTCAATTGTTTCCTAAATCTTCTGGAGACCCGGAGAAGGAAATGCTGGAACCCCACAAGAAACTCATCTCCCGTCATTCGGAAGAATGTGAGGATAGTACCCAATAACCCGACCTACCTGATGCAGGTATTCTAGGGTTTTCCTTGCATCCCTTTTAGGTGTATCCCTGGGTAGGATTCTTAAACTATAGGTCGGGGGCCGTAGTGAACCCTTGGCTACCTTGCTCAACTTTCCACATTCATCCCCCCTTTTCAATTCCCTTCCTATGCTATTAAATTGGAGCTGCCTATTTCAGGATCGCCTTCATGTGGATTGTTACCCAGTTAACTACAGTTAATATCAAAATCATAAATATTTTCACTCTTACTATGGCTAATATATATTTAACTCAAAAAAATGTCCCTCATTCTATTTCAAAATGATTTCTCGCTGAGTCTCTACAATCATTCAAGTCTCTTACGGTCCAATTTACGAAAGAGTATTTAACCTCGTCAGGTCCTGACCTCTGTTTAATTTTGAAAGAGTGGTCATTTTTCGCTACAACGCTTTGTACAGTGCAAAAAGCCTAGTCCCTCGTCTCCAGATTGCCCGTGCGTATATAAAAATTTCCTTTCTCCTCCCGGTGTTAAACCCTGTCCAATGATTGTATCTGTTCGACTGTATATGGATTCTAACACACCGCTCCATTCTCAAGAAGAGGCCGAACCAAGTACCCATAAGATATTTCTTTGTCTTTCAGGTACTTTTTCACAGTATTTTATTTACAATTTTAATGTCCTCCACTCTTTTCCAGTTACTGAACTTATATATCCTCTCTCATTTAAGTTCTTGTCCGAGGTTACGCTTAGATATTCACGTTTATCTACTTGTAATATGTTTTCGTTCTCAAGCGTTTCTAATTTTCGTAAGCATCATAATACTTATTTTGAGGTTATTGAACATCTCCCACCGCAGGCACATGACGGAGTGTATTTGCTCCCCGACTATTTTGCGCAATGATGTATCCCTCGGGTTCAAGGTTTCGGCTTTTCCATCGTGATCGCCCACACGCCGCACAGAAGTCAGGTGTCTGGACACGGGCCAGCGAATATGGCACACGACTCTTTTAGCTATGACAAGTGTAACGGCGAAGCTCCCACGCGCCTATAAAATGTTATTAGCAAGTAAATTAAAGTGCTACTCGCTTTGTTTGAGGACTTGTAAGGATCTGCTGGCGCGAACCACCTGCGCGGACTCCACGATTACGTTTCCCTAACTAAGGCAACGTGATTAAATCAAAAGTAACAAAAGATCATTAATCCGCTCGTCAGATATAAATTTAAGTGTTCTTTTTGCCGCGTTTTAAAGTGACGACGCTTCATTAATTACCGCGTTCTATGGGTATAACGCGATGGAATTATGTAATACTTTGAGTGTTACACGTGTTGGTAGTTACGACTATGGCTCGGATGTTAATGTCAACTGCTGGCTTTACAGTTATAGGGAGTCCAAACTCGACGGGGACGATTGCCAACTGGTCTCGCAAATCCGTAATAGGGCACTGCCCAAATGGTTCACTGCATGGATTATAATCGACTGACGTTTTCTTCATTTTCCGTTTCATACATTACACGATCCAAAATTTGTACTTCTATAGGTCTGTTATCTGAAAAATATTTTAAATCGTGATAAACCGAGTTGCATTCATTGAATTGATTACGACGTCGGCATAATCATTCCGAAAACCAATATTCGTCCCTGTTGATAACCGAAAATTATTTATAAGTAATTCATCAGGAATGCATACGATCCTTAGGTACATTTTTTCTGTTACGCTTTCCGTTACTTTTATAAAACTAAAGAGTCGTCGAAATTAAAATATTTTTTGTCTAAGGTAGTTGAAATGTTTCAAATGAAGCTCAGTAAAGCGTCTAGCTATTTTAGAAGAAAGACAAGAATGGTAAAATGTCACCGGAGTGGAAACTTGAACCCAGGACCTCTCTACATACAGCCGGTTGCTCTACCAACTGAGCTAATCCCAGTCGATGTCCAAGAAGCGATTCAACAATTCTCCATTCCCGTATTGCTTGTCGTTATACAGCCGTAAAATGTTTAGCAAAAATAAAACTGCCGTCCGCCAATTTCTCTCTAGATGGCGAACTTTTTAAACTCCGATATTAACGGTTTGTAAATATTTCCATTTTACAGAAATGATGCTGAAGAGAGAAATAACTTTGATGCTAAGATAAATTTCAAAAACAGAAGTAATATTTACAATGAAACTCAAGTCACGAAACTGAATTAGAAGATCCTGATTTTAAAAATCTCGACCAGAGCGGGAAATGGGACACGCTTTCCGGGAGGGCGCTCTTTCGTCTGAGATATCCGAGTCAACTTCCCCGCCGGTGTGAGCTTTCTCCATCTTTTGTATAGACCTGACGCTCAGCCTGTAATTTACTTAAGTACATTCTTAGAGGCGTAAATTTAGGGCATCATTGAAGAATGGATGTTATGAGTAAATTGATCATAGACTATCACTCAAGAACAGAAGAAATTTTTTCAATTAATTTCAACCTTGAAGACTTAGAACAGAATTAGAAGATAGGCGATCCTGAGCCTTAGGTCTATACAGTGGATAGGAAGACTCACTTCGGATAGGGCAGTCGCCTCGGACAGTTCAGATGGAAGAACGCCCACACAGTAATCGAGGACCCGGGTTCGATTCCCGGTACGGACAAATTTTTCATCCTGATCTCAAAATTTATTTACCTTAAATTTTTAATCATTATTTTAAAAATTTTAAAACAGTTTTACTATCTAACCACGTTAGTTGTCTCAATTCTTTATTGAATTCATGAAAAAAACAATTAAAAAATAAGAAGCTTTCAGCAATCATTATCGTATTTATCGTAAATACGTACCGAAATAATTTTAAAAATATGTTAATATGTAATTCGGAAAAATATATCAACTGTTTTTATCCCATGTTACAATTTTTTTAAAAATTTCATATAAATTTGGCAATAAATGCTGAAAGATACTGAGTTTTTATATTTTTTGACGAATTCAACAAAGAATTGAGACAACTAATATGGTTACATAGTAATTTCTGAGATAATCTTTACTTTCTCTGGACTCTATTTAGTCTTTGGCACAAAAACGATATCTAAGAAAGACATTTTTATCATCATACACGATAAGATTAATATCTATCTACAAAATGATCATTTCCCTTCACTATAAATATAAATGTATATTACAGAAATATATTAAGTAGATTATAATAATTTTGTTCTATTACTCGTTGCATTCTCTATATAGTATTAGATTGAAACTAGAACAATGTATATGAAAACATCGCGCCAAAGGATTGAAAATTGACACAAGCTTCAGTCTATCTATAGTATACGCCATAGTAAAATTTGTGCCAAAAGCTTATCATAACGTTAGCGTGACCGTGCAGAATGTTTTCATCTTCATATGAAGCACCAACCCCCTGGTACCACTTATTAAAATAAATTCAAAGCTTTGACGTTTTCAAGCTTTTGAAATTAACCACGTGACAACGCATAAAAGATTAGAATTTCTGAAATTATAACAAATGATAAATCATCTAACTGAGCCAACGGATCATCTCCATTAAAAAGTGACAGATTCTCAAAAAATCAACGGTTGGTCAACTTAAAATTCAGGAAATAATTTACGTTTTAGGTAAAAAAACGTCGCCGGACTGGACAACTAAGAAAAGACTAGATTGTAAACAGTCATGCAGACACAGAAAATACTAGTATTATCGAGACAATAATTAAAGTAACAAATTGGTGTAGAAAAAAGTTTTCTATGATTTTCGATGTATTTCAGCCAACATTTACGTATTTGACCCCAACTGTTAACTATCTCGTTCTTGTCTTGTTGTTCGAGACATTTTCCTACAAATATTTTAATATCCAAGTTGTTTTGGAACTTCTTCCCACGTAATACACCTTTCAATGTCCCAAATAAGTTAAAATCATATTGAGCTCATCTGTGGTCTATGGGGGATGAAGAAGTGTCAGTTTATTTTATGGGTGGTTTCTTGCATTAGTTGAGCAGTATGAGGGCGTGCATTGTCTTGCGGAAGATTCACGCCTTTTCTCTGAGATCGAAGTACTTTCTCTCTCAATGGTGGTTTCACCTTTCTACAGGCATGTCTGAGTAGTATCTGTTGTTTCTTCTATGCTTCGGTGATAATCAGATAAAACTGCACTTACAGCTTCCAAAGCACCGTCAACTAGACTCTTGCTGTTGATGATTGGGTTCTGAACTTCTTTGTCACATTTGAACTGTTATGCTTTCACTCAACGCTTTCTTTATCTTTTGATAATGGACCCGACATTTCATTAAAGGTTAAACGTTTGTTCAGGAAATGCTCAGATACTCGTTCCTAACACCTTTGGCACTTCTTTTGCTTTTACTCCAGTTCGTCACTGATAACGTTCCACCAATAATTTTTTCTTAAATTCATGCAATTCTCTAATTCTTAATTATTGAATCATCTTCTTTTATATAAGACACAAATGTCGCCATCGTATGTGAGTAGGTGGTGTGACTCCGTGGTTTAACGGCCAACGTAATTCATCTTCAGCTGATCGTTGCAGCGGTGAAAGTGTTCAAATTCAACCAACGCGTGACTTCGAGTGAGAACGAAGCCACGAACCAGTCGCGGTCAGAAATTGATTTCCTGAGTGCAACCAGTAATTATCTCATGAGTGATATGGACTCTAACGTTTCCATCGTCTGTGAAAGCCCATTCTTAAGAAAACGTGAAAACGTTCAACTTGTTTTGTGGTGGTTTCCCCGAATAGAAGATTGGGATGAACCGAAATGACAAGTCCATTTCCATCAGTTATAACCATACATGATACATTTATGTCGTTTTTCATTTCTGGATGATCATGAAACCACTAGGAATCTATCTTCTGTAACAAGTATATGTTTAAAGGAAAAAAACATAGCACACTGTTCCAAACAAAGTTAACCATTCTATTTTCTATAACATAATAACTTTCCTCATCCTTTTTTGAAATTCTATATTGTTATACCTGAGACATTTTTACTCATTTAGAAATATAGTACGAAAATTAATATTTTTGATACGACAGGTTTGTAGTAAGCAGACAGAGTGCAGCATTTGTCAGTTGCAAATTTTTACCAGTAGGGCATTTTTTAAAACAAATAGATTATTAAGTGGCCGATATACAAAATTAAGTGATAAAATAAAAACCACAACACGTTTCACTATCTATTTGTTCATTTTGATGAAGAGATAAGAAAAATTATTTTATGGACACAGTTGTTCTTTTTTAAAATTAATTTATTACAATGGTAGCTTTTGGCAGCTGAAACTGCCATTTTCATCCTAAATACAAAAACAGTATTATACAAATCAATCAATTTTCTATCAGGTGCACTTCAATTCATAAAATATATTTTAATATATAAATTATAAGCTTTTTAAAAGATATAAATAAAATCTTTACGTACATATTATACTTAAAACAATTCTACGTTAACAACATTATCAATTCAACGTACTTTGGAAAATTTTAAATATTTGCGTTACCTAACACGTCGTCTGGTCAAAACTGGTGGAAACATCGGTAAAAGCAAGTTAAGATTGAAAATTTAAGTATAAAACTAAAAGTTATACATATTGGCAATAAAATTATTCTATAAATAATATTTACAATCAATATTGAAAATTATTTTACATTGATTTTAATTTATTGATAGCCTCAACATAATGAGTACCAATTTCATTCCCTTCATTTCTGAGGATTACTATTTCTTTTCTATTAATATTAATAAAAATTGATTCCGCGAATCTAAGATTATTTTAAAAATTGTTTTTGTTTAAATGACAACTATCTCTAATGGTAGTCCAGTATGAAAGAAATTTTGACAAAATATGTCTCGATTATTATGAAAGATTGTCTAAATAATTTTTTTCGCTAAAACTAGTACGTCTAATAATGTACCTAGCTTAAAAATAAGGATCAAAATTAAAACAATGTTAATAGTACGTATATTATCTACGAAGGATTAGACTGAGCTGGAAATAATCCTGAGCAGTCTCCTTTTCAGCGTCGAGACGAACATTCTAAGGGAAGGAAATAGGAAAGTTGTTAACATAATAGGTTATTGGTACTAAAGTACCGTCCAGAAACTTGAACAAAGTAGAACGCGCTTAAGACGACTTAAGATAAAGTTCAGTACAAAATAAGTACACGGCTGTAAGGAAGTACTGGGACCGTCACAATCGGGTGGTTATTACAAGACTGGCTTCAGTTTGTCAATTCGTCAATCCATATTCACGCGCAGCAGGGAACCCGACCTAATAACATGGTCGGCGGTGGGACTCCTTCCTACCAAGTCCGAACCAGGCAAGCATTGCAGCCCGATACGAGCCGAGAACTATTGACTTTTCCACACCCGCCCACGGTTGAAGGCTTCCGATGCACTAAATATCCGTCCAAAAATTCATAAATAATATCTAAATAACTATATAATATTTCCAAATATTAAATTTTACATCAGCATAGTAAGTATCTTTTATATATAATAGGCAATTTAGATCATGATGATGTGTGACTCAAATTTTAATAACACGAAATCGATATTTTTACCTCACGTCATATATATCAATTTATAATTAAACCTATAATGATCAAATTGTGACATAAATATTAATATATATTGTAATTCTGAATTTTCAGTCTCGGATAAATTTATCCATTTGATTAATATACACAGCTTTCGATCAATATTCGAGGAAATGAACCATACACACAGCATCAATTATTTTAATAGAAGAAGCATTCGAACTACGTAGTCATTTTCAACCTGTTCGAGCAGAAAAAAGGATATGGTTATATATCAATCAGCATATAACTGCTGATTTTATTAAATTTATACATCGGAAAGCGATAATAGTTAAAAATAATAATATATTTAGGTAAGTGTGTCATTATTCCTGTCTAATTAGTAATTTAATAATTGTTATTTTTGAAATCTGCTCAAACAGATTGAAAATTACCAACTAGCTCGAAAGCTTCTTCCAATTAAAATTATTAACACTCTCCAAGCCTGTGTATGGTTTATTTCTTCGAGTCTGTTTCTTCTTACGAGTTGATAGTTCTTAGTAAAGTTTGACTCGAACACAATACGATAAAAGGCGACGTGTTTGTTGAGCTCATTCTTGCATGCGATGAATCATGAGCACGCCGCCAAACTCCTGAAACCATGACGTCCAATATGGCTTGGCGTTCAGTTGTAGTGAAGGGGAAAACCCGTTTATTTGGTGGCAACCGTAGTAGAGGCGCTAAAGGTGCATGAACGACGAACTGTCCAGATAAATTACCCGTCCCGAAGGCACGAGATTCTGATCTACTAAATCTCGCTTGGAGGACAAGCTTATTACTGCTGCACGAATGAAGTTGGAAACTACAACCGGTATTTACTGAGCAGTGCACGTTATACATGCATACATACATATATTTATATAAATTTATAAATAGCATCATGTGACGAAAGAATTATATTCCAGTCTATTTAAGATTTAAAATGAAGAAATTCACGTTTTCGCAAATATGAAAATCATTTGAAAGCACCTCAGAAAAAAAATCCCTTCGATGGTTTTAAATTTATTTAATATTATTACTTTTTATTTTATTTATTGTATTTACAGTAAAATTTAATAGCCCTTATCTAGTCACTATACATCAAAAGATTATCCGACAAATTCGCATTACATTTTCTTGTTTACACATTATACCTGAAAAGCGATTGATTTTCTTTTTAAAAAATACATTAATGAAACTGGCATAAAACATGTGTCCATTTATCGTTATTCCACTAATTTTACATTAGTTTAAAAATATATATATTTTATAGCCCTACAGAAATAAGCATTCTGCTACAAAAATACATATAATTTACACCCGATGTACTGCAATTAATTTAAAGTACTTTTGCAAATATTTTCCATGTAACTCATCATAGCATTTTGATAATGCATACCTCATAATGAATGAACGCAGAAAAATCGTCCAAGGAAAGTATAACAATTAAAATAATATGAAATATAATTAAATTGGAATTTAACGGTTTTTAAACTAGACAAAAATCTTTTACATGATCTGTGTTACCATTAGTTATTTCTACTTGTAAGAAACCGTAGCAGTATCAGCAAATCCTTCAGATTGACTTATTGACTTGTGTATACTAGTGTAAATTTCATTCAGTATAATATTTCTTATAAATGCTATGCTAGCCTATGGACTCATTTCAAAACATTCACGTACTAAAGACTTGGGACGAGATTAAATAAGATGGGACAAGGAGTAGCATTCAAAAGTTAAAAGACATAGTATAATTAATTATTAAATCTTAACTTCTGATATTATAATATTAAAATGAAATAATTTTCAACCGTTTTTTTTCAGACAAATTTTTTATTTTTAATCCAAAACCGTTTCGGCGCATATTCGCACCTTCTTCAGGTTTATCTCTTCAGAGTCAAATTATTGTTACATACAAATTTAAAAAATTTAACATATTATAAAATGTTATAATCACAAACTTTTTATATAAAAGAAACTTCTTTAGCCACAGTTCACACAAGACTATAATTTGTGAAGAGAAAACCCTGAAGAAGGTGCGAGTATGCAACGGAACGTTGTTTGATTAAAAATAAAAAATAAATGTCTGAAACAAACCGGTCGAAAATTATTTTATTATAATTCATTATACTTATCTATAACTCTTTAATTGGATTTTTATTATTTACTACAATTTAATTAACCGCACCGCTTTTTCTGCCGTTAAAAGTATAGTATATATTTCATTTCAAGTTATGACATACTAAATCAAGAAGTTCATCATTTAAAGGAAATTGTTAACACAACATACCAATTACATAATTTATCTCAGTCCCACAATTTCAAATCACTTCAACCACGTGATAGTATAAGCATTACTGTATAATTACAGCTGAATTCCCGGGTGTGTTTCGTGCGAGTCAAAGGCAGTTTTGATGTCTTCGAATTCCGTGGTAAATGGGTGGCGTAATCGAGTCTGCAGCAAGGCGGCTGTGACACCACGATGTTATCACTTCTGCAGTAACATCAACTCTGTTCATCCCGAAGAACATTTTTCATTGCGATTCCAAACATCAATTCTCCACATCAGCGCTCTGTAACTCTCTCCCTCTCTCTTCCGCTTGAGATGATTAGGAAGAATATTAATTATTTTAATGTAATATTAATATATTAATAATGCGCTTTTATAATAAAAAAGAAAACAATTACGTGATCCAAAACAAATTTACATTAATATTACAATGTTGATATTTTCAAACTTTAAGCCGGCAATTTTTTCTTAATTAACACTACATATATATTTTTATAAAAAAATTATACAAATAAATTCCATAAAACTAACAATTCTCTATCTCTAAACTTATGGGCTTTCTCATAGATCAGAATATTACCACACAAAATCTACTCGGACCTGGCAGTATAGGAAATCAGCAAAAAGTCATAGGTGTAATTACCGTGTCGTCATAATGGACCTTCCAGTGTCTTCCTCCTATTTGGGTCGTACTCCATCCAAATCACAGCCGCTGCCGTTAATCTTCCTGGTACAGGAAAAATTTCCTTTTATCCTCGTCTCCTTGGACTATCTGTCCGATCATCTGCTCGTCTCCACAATCTCCCTCACCTAAACTCCAATCATCTGTCAAGCAATCTCTCTCGAAAAATCTCTCTCCAAATCTCCCTCGAAATCTGTTGAAAAATCTCTCTGCAAACCTTTTTAAAACCTACTCCCCACTTCTTTAGTGCATATCACCAATGTGGCAGGGTTGGATATTCACCAATAGCATTTATGGTTACTCCTTGGGAAAAATTCCACCCGATGCCGCCAAATCTCACCGAAATTGGGAAACACCTCAGGCGCACCGTGATGTCTGGGTTTTATTTTCCCTGGCTCAAATACTGTCTCCTTTCTCTAGCCTCCGCTCCGCCAAAGTCCGAGCAGATGTGTTTGACCAATAAAGTCAGTCTTTAGGCACTTTCTTTAATCGTCTGTCAATCATTTACTGTCGCAGTCTCCAATATAAATCAGCCGAACTCCTTCAGACGCTCCCAGAGTTTATCCAATCTACGTCGTATTTCATCACTGTTTCTGACTCGTACACTCTTTTGAGATACGAATTTGTGAACCACGCGAAAATGAAGTTTGATTTCCCGTCATGTCGATTATTCTGTTCTAATACCTTAATCCAGTTTCATGGTTCTTGATTGAAAGTAAGAGGGTCAATCAAATATAAGCGGGAATTTTTTATCAAGCCGAGAAGTAGAGTTGGAGGGGTCCTGCTCTGCCACGAATTCCGTGTGGATCTCACCAGCCCACTACTGCACTGTCAACGTTAGTCTCATTCAGTCGATACTAGAGCAATGAGTGAGCAAGTGGTTCCTGCTTCCGTTGCGCAACGATTTATTATAATGTTTCTGACGAAAGGAGTGAGACCTTCAGAAATTTTAACTCGACTACGGGCACAATTCTGGGATGACACTCTCCAAAAACCGCGTGTATGAGTGGCACAACAGTTTATTTTAAGGTCGGGAAATGGTCTAAAATCAGTCACGAATGGAGTGCTGGAACCTCCATCACAAAGAACAACATCCGTGCTTGTGGAGGAAGGCCATCGCCTCACCTTTGACGAAATTGCTTCTTCAGTTCGTCTAATCACGGGAGTGCATATTAGATCATCAGAAAAGAACTTGGCTTCATAAAAATCTCAGCGAGGTGGGTTCCTCAGCTTCTTTCTCCTGATCAGAAAAACGCCCACTTGGAGATTTACCACAGACTTTAGGCCCGTTATGCTGACGTAGGAGAAGACTTTCTCTGTCCTACTGTCACCTGTGATGAGACATGGGTCCATCACTATAAGGCGAGCAAAGAGTGGCGACGAAGACATGACACAGACCAAAACGCGATTGTGTACAGGGAAAGTTCTTGCCACCGTGTTTTGGGATTTCAAAGGCATTATTTTGGTTGAGTTCCTCGACGATCGCCGAACAGTGAACTCCGAATATTACTGTCAACTGCTGGACAACAAATGCTGCATATCGAAGCAAAGGACGGCGTTTCCCATTCAGAAGCGTCATCCTCCTCCAGGACAATGCAGTGTCTCACACGGCGTGCATAACCCAGACCAAACTGGAGGAAATTCACTGGGTATCAGCTAGAACATCCTCCATACAACCCAGATTTGTCACAGTGTGACTAAAATCTGTTTTGACCGTTGAAGAGAGCAATGAAGAGGTTGAACTTTTTGTGCTGAATTGGTTAAAGACTCAACCTTCAACTTTTTATGATGATGGAATCAGGAAGCTTCCAAAACGCTGTGAAAAATGTGTTTCAGTACAAGGAAACTATGTATAAAAATAAAGAATTCTATCGTTCACAAAAAAATATTTTTAAAAATTTCCGTTTATATTTGACTGCCCCTCTTTCTTCTTCACTTTTTGAACAAACTTAATTTTACAGTGCGTGTGGTCAACGTGAATAAACGTTTCCCAACTCTTACTTAGCCCAGTAATGGAAAAATATATTACAAAACACCAAAAGTAAACATTGCGCATAAATAAAGTTGGTTATGTGCGGCTTAGTCATTTCTTGTCCACAGTTTCCCTACGAAGCATAATTTAAAATCTAGCTACTGTTTCGTGTAAGGCTTTATGATAACTATGTTGCATTGACGCAAAGGCGGCAACGGGAACAATTGCAGAATTGAAGTAAAACAAATTATTGGCATTGGCAATTCTGGAAATGGTAACAGAATGCGACACGCAAGTTCTTGACCTGTTAGCCCAACAAAGGAAAAGGAATTTCGGAAGGCTTCTGAGTGTGTTTTATTTCAGTATAACCTTCTGTGCCGGATGTAGATTGCGAGAAACTTGTTAAGCATATTTGCTCGTAGCTGGAATGGGCGGCTTATTTCAATAGACCGCTCAGTTCCAGTTGATTAATGACTGTGTTTGAACTACAACTGACTTCCATGTGGCGGCTAAATTTAGCTCATAAGTTTACTGGCTTCTTACGTAGGAAATTACTTAAGGTAATTGCCCACAGTTTACTGTACTCAATATTATGCCACCCTGGCAACCGTGAAGGAACTGATTAAATGCAAGTATGACTGGCACAAAAACAGTAAAATATATTAAAAATACGTTTACAGTATTTCGCAAAATACTTCTAGTTAACATTAAACACGAGTTTACTGTAAATATTATATATTGTAACATGAAAAGTTACACTTAACAATGCAGGCCAGCTTGCGAGTTGCAATTGTTGAAGATCTGACGCAGCCCGGGCCAACAATGTAGTCTGGCGAGACTTTAGTGAGTCGTCATGGGGTAGTGAAAGGAGCAGGTCGTGTCGGCGGGACGACGAGAGAATGACCACGCCCTGCAGTTATACTTTTTTCTCATGCTCTGATTGGAATTAAAACTATTAAAATCATCTTTTGGTATTTTTGTGAAAAATACCTGGCGCCCTAAAAGAATTATGAAAGCCTCGAATACGGAGGTACGATATATAGTATTAAATTTCTTTCCTCAGTTATGACAAGCATTGGTTTTACATGAATTCATTCTCAACGCAAAAGTATAAGTACTGAAATTGTGTATTTTCGCGTATATGCTAATTTGGTTTAGAATTATTAGCATTTAGTGTGCATCTTTAATTACTTTTTTAACTATGGCTTTTATTACAAATATATTGTTTAAATTTTACTGCACACTTTTACGGTTATCTTAAGACCGGTCTGCTTTAAAAATATTGTAATAGAAAGGAAACGATCTGCTTGTAACACCCATTTTCACCATCAAATAATCAGTATTTTGTTTGAGGTTTTGTGCACAGCGTCTATGACGGCTATTAAGAGGGATAAAGTCACCAACTATCATTTAGCGTATGTATCTAGGCGCTTCAGAATTTTTTATAAATATAAATCTATAGTAATAGCTATTAGACTTGTTACGCCATCAAAACTGCACGTGAAATTTATAAGACAGATTTCATAAAATCATGAGCAAATGATTAGTTTCTCGGTATATTCATACAAATCAAATAGCGATACCTACAATTTGTGCAAAATGAAATGTTTTTAAACATTAATATTGAAAGAATGTTTGTAGTGTTAATAATATAAAAATATACCTTTAGTTCATTCTCCATAATTTATTTGTCAACAACAACTTCCACCGTCCTACAGTCATATTCCTATTTCTAAAAATCGTAAGTTTAATATGGATATGTCAGTCATTTTACAAGGTTTGGAATGTTAAAATTTTAAGTTAAATATAAATTATTTTATTTGTAATAATGATGTGTGTGAATGAATTGAATACTAACTGGTAATATGGGAATTTGATATTGAAAGCTTCTGTTGACAAACATCAACACTCATCAAAATATGGAACCGAATAGGACAATCATACGGAACGCTGAGCAGAGTCTCAGCGGCCCCCATCTATAACAACCAAGAAGACAAAATCTTGTTGACTTAGTGAATCGTACAGTCACACCACGAACCTGAATCAGGAAGTGATGTCGTTAACATGACGAGAATTTCCTCCACGAACAGTTCACAGCAGCAAGAGCTGTTCGCCCGGAGACCAAGTCTTGGGCTAAGCTTGGCGCTGCATCACAGATAGATCACCTGCCATGGTGTGATCAGCGAGGAACTTATGGTGTAACGTCGTTAGATCTCGATTCTCTACACACCGTTACGTGTTTGACTTCATCATTAGAACGCGCATTGTCAGCTTTAATTCATATCGGCCGTTACCTGAATTTTTTGTATGGTGTACCATTGGATACACGTCTCAATCACATCTTGTTCGCATTGTCGGCACTAGACACAATAACCATTACATTTTTAATTGTTCCACTCAGTGTCTCTGACTTATCTTCGAGGCTTCCCTAACGCTACGTTTCAGCAGGATTATGCACAACTGCATGTTGCCAGTACTGTCGTGACCTTTCTTGCTTCAGAACATGTTTGACTGTGGCCCTGGCTATCACGTTCTCATGATCTCTCACCAATTTAAAACGTCTAGTTTCTGATCGATTGGCACGTCAATGTTAATCGATAGCAAAATAGAAACAAACTTCTGAATGCACGTCGCTGCCGTTCACTTGCAACTTCATTGCTTCATCTTAGGACGGCAGTTCATCGATCGCCACGGTTGAAATTATTTTTTAACTTGTATTAAATATTCCATCGCATAATATCCACTTAATCAGTACATGGACTACTTACATTATTATTAATATAAATATTCCTAGACGGAACTATGGGAATAAAGAGATCACTTAATTTCCCATTAGAGCTAACTAAGTTGGGTGCAATATTTTAAATATTAAGTACCCCTACAAATATTATTATATAATTAATCAATAAATGTAGGGCTGCTGACTAATATAAAAAATTCTATTAATTAGGAAAGTAGTAATAAAGTATTAGGAGTAACTAGTATCGGCACTGTGAAAAAAGGACGACACTGAACTAGACAGTATCGCCAACTTATAACAGATTCTGAACTTACTGTTTAAAAGTGTTAACTTAAATTTCAATGCCGACGGAATTTCTCTACCTATTTACAAGTTGACTATCCTACTTACGATTAATTAATGTAGGCCTAAATGTTAGTAATGTTCACCTGAGAATATTTTCGCCGATTTTGGAGACGTCTTGTCCTGGTGAAGTTGACGTGAGAACAGAGTGAACTGAGTCAACCTACAAGTCAAGCAGTTATCTCTTGTAAGAGCGACCACGTAATGTCATGCGAATAAAAATGTTAAGTTATTCGGAACACAGGCTGCTCCTACACAAAAAGTATGTTTGCATGTTCTAACGACGTCTGTCGGCGAAGTACTGAGCAGGGAAATGTTCCGCTCTATTTATAAGTACAGATTAACAGCTAATTATCGTATAGTTTAATGCACTTACATGTCATTTTCAGGTTCAATAGCCTCAGTCAAACTATCAACGAAAACCGAAAAATACAAAACATAAAATAACAGAAATATAAAATACTAATATTTTCTTGCATGACACGTAAAATGCAATAGCAGTGAAATTAATCAGGCTTCTGAACAATTTCTTAACTCCCTGTAAATCACATTCTGTAAATTTATTCAGACGTTACATGTCTTTTATAAAATTATTATTTTGAATATAGACTTTATGAAATAATATTTTATTTTATAGTTGTAAATATTATGCAATGGCTAAGAAATCAGTTTAAGATTAATTCAAACAAGAATTACTTGTACATTATTATTTAACGAAATCTTCTAATATACTACGTTTCCTTCTCAATCTTTGAACCGCGTACCTTTAATTGTAGTGATCGTCTGATGAAGTCCACAGATTTTGTAAAACGCGTAGTGTTTTACATTTTTTATATAATAATGTAATTTTGTTTGAATTAGCCCTTAACTGATTTATTGGTCATTATATATTATTAATAATATTTTATTCAAATGTGTTAACCGAATTCAATGGTAGTGCAAGTTTTTTGACATTCTATAAAGAATGCCCAAAGAATACAGAATAAAATATTTTATCAAGAAATTGAATCTCTGAACTCATTGGCAATAAATACTCCTAATGTACAAATGTAAAATTCGTAAATTCTTGGCTCAAAATATATATCAGGAGTTTCTCGAACACTATAATAAACGTACAAGAGTTATATATTTTCCCAAATTAATTTTAAAAGTAATTTTACTGTATTTAAGTCGCCTTGTTGTAAAAATGCTGTTAAGGGCATACGATTTATTTAAAAACATATTAATTACGTACATGTTCTTTTACGTGAAGCACATCTATAAATATCAAATACACGATTATAATTTTTTATTCTTTGCGTCAAGAAAATCTGTAAAATTTCATCTACGGACAAAATGTGTCCCTTATAAATAACTGGTACCTTAGTCATGGAATAGTTAATCATATTACATCAGTCTGCCAGTAAAATAAGCTTTTACTTTAAAATGATGTCATTTAGTGTATAAAGCTGACCGACAAGCAATCTCCCGCTATTTACTTACATTCGTCAACCGAGCGATAAAATTCGCGAATTGGTGTTGGAAATAAAAAAAGCGGCAATTCAAAGAAGAAATGTCTGGTGACCACGAAGACAGGAAGTCTCGACTACAATCTTCTTCATACTTGACTCTGCAGTCCATTCAGGGCCTAGGTCTACCGGATCAACTGCTGACTGTCATCTTACACGACACATTACACATTTGGAGTGATATGTGGTCAGTGCATCGATTCTCCAGCAGTCTTAATCCCAGTCTCCGTTACCATGAAGACACAAACATTCAAGCCCATGCCAGGATTCGAGCTCGGGACCTCTGTGTTGTGAGACAACGAAGGAGGTCGACCGACTACAATCTGCCACGGCCAAAATAATTATACCACCGGTAGAGTAAGTTGTTATGGAAATGTACCTCTAATGTTGTACTTAACCGTTGGTAAAGTGTAATAAATATCGTCGCATTAATGAATGGGTACTTCCACATAAATAAACAATGAAGGCGGACAATTCGTGGCCACGCTGCGTCAGCTTCATGCATCCAGTCCACGAGTCGCCTCAAATTCTTAGACATCATCAACAGGACTTCTAGGACAAAAATCGACTCGATGAAAATAATAGCGTATCGCTATGTTTGGAAGAAGCTGGACATGGTTAGTGTAAAAGTACGCAAGTAAATAGTAAGTATCAACAATGAGTACTAAACTAACTACATCTTGAGTATTAGGGTAGACAATTGACACCGAAATAAAAGAAAGGTGGACGGTTGGCATCTCAAATTGACGATGTTTAAGCTGCTTGGGATGCCGTGATTGATTGTAAAGATCACCCGAAACGCTTTCCAAAAGGATAGCACTCCCATTGCTAACGAAGGGCCCGCCTTGCCCCCCGCCAATAGTATGAATAGGAGTTAGAGTTTATAAAAGATTCAACTGTTGAAAGAAAGAAGACAGTTTAGTTATGATTATTAGACTTTAGAGTGAGGAGTAGCCTGTTTATTAAGACTTGTGTCGAAGATGTTTTTGGCAGATCAGTGTGGCGCATCTCGTGGTAATACAAATTAGATCAAAATTAAAATTTTACAATTACACATTTTTTTAAAAAAAAAAGCAAATCAAAAGAAAATATATACAAAAACTGTGAGCTAAGATAAAGGGATTTTGAGTAAAAATTTAAGGACTTAGCGTCGCAATAACTCTAGGAAATAAACTTCCAACAGCTTAGCAAAACAGGATTCCTGCCACAACGCTGGAAGCAAAGTCCGGTTCATTCGATTAAGTGGACATCCATCTGCTTCTCTCTCCGTCTTCCACGATCCTTGCTTCGTCAATCCTAAACCCAAAAGTGTCCTTCTATCTCTTCCTTACAGTTCACCTAACTGTTGGAAACTGGTCTTAGCATCATCATCCAAATCTGTTACCAAATTCCTGATTGTTTGTTGGAGAAATTCCGGTAAATTGTGGACTATTCTTGGCTGGGAGATAATTGCGGGAATTCCTTACTGGGCCTTGCGGCTCTTTTAACGGACGTGCATTATAAGAAGTAGTTTAAGTTAAATGTAAATTTAAAATAATAATTAAATAAACTGGGAAGTGCGCTGTATCAGTCTATAAAGTCTATAAAGATTTTGTAGAGAAAGTGTTTTCTACCAAAAATTTGATTGTGGATGATTATTTCAATGATTTGAAGGATTCCCTAAAGGGCGTATCTTGTTTTTTAAACCCACTAAATACTCTAGATAAAAGAAAATTGTCTCTATAGAGTTGGGGAGAAGCAAACCGGATTTTTAGTTGAATTAAATTTTATTAATTAACCAATTTAATTGAGCTATATGCGGTTGGTGCATGTGTTCATGAGCTAATTATTTAATTGAGGAATATTATTTGTTTCGTGTGCTATCGTGTCGTGATTCTAGCTCAAAATCTTATCTGGAACGACAAATGCTCACTATAGCACTTCAGCCCCCCCACCCCACCCCACCCCCACTTCACCCGCCACTAGCGGGCGATTCACGCACCTAAATCAAAATAAATTCGAACCATTTAGTAATTGAAAATCTTTTTTTAAAATAGTTTATATTTTTAAATCAAAAATAGCATTCGTACATTTCACATAGTACTAAAAAAGAACAGTGGAAGATTATTTTAAATATATAAAACATTTAAATGCGTACATTTCGAAGACTTTTATCAAACTGTGGAAACTACTGCAGGATTCTGCATAAAATTCTGTCATCATGTGTGGCTTATTACAGAAATTATTTAAAATATGTACAAATGTATGTCAACTTGGTTCTAAAATTTACTGCTTCTAAAACCTAGGTATTAATGCATGTAGGAGCAGAATATTGGTAATACTATCACTGCTGTAGTATTATTAATGTCTTACGCTATTATCCTCGTATAAATTATTTTGAGGAGTGTTGTGGCACATAACTTGTAAATCTCAGAAGCTGTCACTAGTTATAATCCATATACCACCACAGAAGTCTCACGGAAAAACCATATCGAAAAGAACAACAATTAATAGCAGACTATGCTTACGAAATCCTTATATCTGCAAATTCATGACGTACTGAAAACGATAAATTGATATTCGTCATTGGACATAGACTATATGAAAAAGACACTATTTTCATTACGCTCCGAAGAAGAAACAGATGATTTCAGATTCTTTGTTCAAAAATGAGACGTTATTCTCCAAATATATTTGTCCTTTTCTGACTGCCGATACTCTGAATAATGAAGGACTTGAACAATAAAATTTCAATGCGGTATAAATGTAAATTAAGGGCTCTGCTGAAAACCGTTAGATTCTCTACTGCTATTTATTAGCTTATTGAATGAATCTCCGTGTGATTTCTTTGAGCCACTCTTCAGGATTGATCTTGAAGCCAATGCTCTTGTCAATACTTGGACATTTAGCAGTTCCTGAATCGTGCAGCTTTGGTTCTATTAACAAACGTGAAAACGAAATTAGAAGGAGTGTCCCGTACTGAACTTGAGACCAAAGAAAGATAACTGAAAAAATGTTTCTTGCCTTTGTCACATGCAAACAATTTCGCCAGAAAAAAATAACTAAATATTAGAGAGGTAGAGGTTTGTGCGTCCCTGGAATCCCAAGTGTCCGAGTGGGCGACGCGACGTGGGGCCAGCGAACCTGCCTCTTACAATATCTCTGGCCATTTACCGTATGGCTCAATCTTCAATTACCATAAGACAAGTGCTCACAATTATACTAGTCGTTAACCTTCGAATCCAAACATCCGGAAAAGTACACGAAAATTTATTCGGGTGTCAGAGAAAATTCGATTCATATACCATGATATTTGCACTCTTATTTTATGAATGAACGTGCAAAACTCTGCAATACTTAATTCTAAGCATAATAGGGGTAGAGAGAACCATTTTTGACGACTCTGACAAGAGAAGGGATATATTAATAGGCCACGTTTTGAGACATGAGGGTCTTGTAAAATTAGCATTAGATGGAAGTATGTGGGGTAAGAGCAGAAGAGGGAGGCCAAGGATGGTATACGTTAAGCAGTTACGGAGGATGTGGGATGTGGTCGCTATGTAGAAGTGAAAAGGCTTGCGCAGGATAGGTTAGCGTGGAGTGTTGTATCAGACCAGTCTTCAGATTGAATACCACCACCACAAAAACAATTAAAATGTATTCTCTCAGTTTTATTTCCAATTAATTTACGTTGTATTATATGAAACCAGTCTTAGGAATGAATACCACAAAATCATCAATACTTAAAATGATATTATATTAAAATTTAATTAAATTCTTTCTTCTATACATTGTTCTTCCGAACTTATGTACTGGCTTTATCTCCAAGGTTGTGTTAAATCGAGTAGGATAGTTCGGACTCTGCCGAATCTCCGATGATGACCAGTTTATTTACATACTCGAGAAATTATGTGTAATTATATAAACTACATACCACGTATTGTATCCCTGAATTGATTTTTAAATTCTCTTCTGATGCTCAGCTAAAACTCTTAAAACAATGAAATTCCCGAACAAGTTTGAAATACAAGTCTGAAATACGTTATTCATTTTCATTACTCTTTAATTACAAATTTTAATAAATTATTGCCTCGTATGTATTTAATTTATTAACATAAATAATATAATAAAAGTAATTTAACAAACAGACTAGCTGAAGTACCCGGATTTGCTCTGGTTCACGTAAATAATAAAGTGCTTTATTATTCCTGCTCAGGAATATAATTAAAGATTCATTTATTACTGTACTTGGTAAACTTCTATTTTTGTTGTCAAATCCAACCTATTTTAAATCCTAGGTTATGTAAACGGCGAATAATGATCGAAATGGTAGTTTATTACAGAGAGGTATAACTTTGACCCGCTTCCGGTGGTCTGAGAAGAAACGATCAAATGACCAAAATTGTAGAGAATCCAGTTTCCAAATCGATTATATGTCCGCAGAATTTTTCTAAAATCCCCAATTTTCGAACTACAGGAGCCTAAAGTTTGAGGGGATCCAAAATTGAGCTTTTATTGTGTTGTAGCTCAGGGGTTGGTCCACCTTGGAAATAAATATATCTACTGATAGGTCTCGGTGAGCAAAGAGAATAAACCCTTACTCGTTTCTTCAAGTTAAGTATAGACTTGGCTAGAGGCGGAATACCACAAAAAAAACACTTTCAAAAAATGGAAAAAACGTAGGTTTGTAGACATTTTATAAAGTATTGTCGTTATTAAAGATTACTTAATTTAATACTTTTATCAGTGAATAATGTCACTATCAAATGCATATTATTTTATTTTTTTCTGAAAACGAGAAAATACTAAATATTACAATTTACATGACGCGAAAAATAAAACTTATTTACGTATATATCGTATCGACGATCCAAAGAAGTTTAATATTTCTCAGGGAGTTAGCTCTCTGCCAACGATAGGATAATTACTACGCGAAATGTTTATAATTATAAAAATATATAATATTATAGATCAAGAATATAGGCAACCCGCATTCAATTTAGAAGATCTCGATGCGTGTATGGGACACGAAACCTTTTACAAGAATTATTTTCTTCTTTTTTTCATATATAACTTAAGTATATTTAAAAAATAAAGATCACGGGCAGCCTGGGGCCCTGAGAAGCAAGTGTGTCAAATATGGGCAAATTCGGAACAGTAGTTTGGACGCCTATAGCTGGGACATACATATTGTTGCACTGACAAAGGTTTTTAGATTTATAGATTACTTGAACCATGTAATTACTGACATACTAAAATATCTCGGTGCATATTTGAAATTCCTGGGCATCTAACAAATAACAGAGTGACCTTTTGTGGCAACTTCAATAGAAACATATTGTAATGAGTTAAAATTTCGATGCAGTTATTTAGACAAAATTTAATGCTCGCTCCTGTATTCGAAGAGGGCAGCAAGGTCGCCCAAGAGGTTGCCAGCTTTTGTCCGTGAAAGAAAAAGGGAGAGTCACTCCTGACAAAAGCAGTTGTCCACGAAGTCGAAATAACACAGTCAGTGACTGGAAGATGACCAAATGTTAAGTAAAAACTGTTACTGTATATCTCTGGATAGCAAATATAAATAAGAGATAGCTATAAGCAGCCGCCCATTGATGCACGTCGTGATGAAAGTTGATGTGGAAAGTACGACGAGGTTGGAAGAATGAGAAGTGATTTTATCACTGGTAAAATCATAGTACAGTGAATATGTTCAAGAAACTGCAGTTATCGTAAGGAGACAAACTCGGCCAGAAGCACACAGACTGCATTCAGGACATTCAAAGATAAAACTTCTACGAAAACTTCATTTATATCTTACCACCATATTACATTTACCCTGAAAGAATCCTCCATACAATGATTCTTACCTCCGAAAATTGTGGAATTTTTTGTATACTAATTTTATATTAAAACAGTAAAAAATGTATGAAGTAATTATTTATCACAATATAATGAATTATGCGTTATCGTACTCTCAACTAGCGATTGAGGCTGGGCTGTTTGATCGGCAGGTATCAGGGCGCCTGTATCTCCAAGAGGATTAAGAAATGCCCTATTCACGCTTCATTACTCTCCAAATAAACTTTTTTCATCTATTCCGATTTATTTTATGTAACATAATATTCTAGAATATTTAATGTATACAAATTCTTTACACTATACAGCGAAAAGCATACTGAAAAATCTATAATTTACTGGATATGGCTCCAACATATCAGCAATTTTCGGTACCAATTGATTATAAGGTTAAATTTCTATCTCTGATAATTTTATTAAAGTAAATTATAATCTGAATTCTATTAAGAATGCAGTAACTGTACTGGTTAGTTTTTTACTTGATATTGGCTATTTCATTAAATTATAAATAGCTCTGTTTCATTTTTCTTGTAATTGAGGCCAGTTAAAAATATTAAAATAAAATGAACCAGGGTGTTATCTACAGAAGTCTATTTGGTGAGTAATATGGAGTGAAAAGGACCGTTTCTAATCCTCTCGGCCAGGGAGTTGTCCTACCAACTGCATCTCGGACAGTCCAACGACAATCCCTAGTTTATAGTAAACTACTATGAATCTTACAAACTGCATTTTGGTGTCTGCTGACACCGCGAAATTTTTGTTGAATTGCAGAATGGTTATCTGCATTGTCCGTTGACACCGAAAGACTTTTCGCTTCGGCAAAGTAAATAAATATTTTTAACGATCATTCTCCCTTTGGAACTCAAACTAAACCGATTCTAGTTTTGTCTGTTCCACCATCAGCTTGTAACTCAATGTAGAGAAGTACAATCAGTCGCATACAGCTGACAACTTCCAGTTCTCTTGATTCTCGTTCATATTTCATAAATTGTCATTTTTACCATCACTCCATTCCGAAATACAATTATCTCAGTTGTGTGTACAGGGGTTTGACAAAATAATATGAACACCATGCAACAGAGTGCGGCTGATATGCTTTGTTCTGCGACGGTTAACACCAGTGATAGGTGAAATGTGTGCGTGATCTATTATACTTCGAAAGAGGACAAATTGTTAGTGCGCGGTTAGCACGAAAACAGCTCAACTATTTAACTTTTCAGGAGCGACAGTAGCCACAGTAATGACAGAATTCACAAAACATAATAAAATATCATCAGCAAAGAGGAATAGTGGGGAAAGCCGAATTTAACTGAGAGAGACAGACGAACATGAAAAAGGATTGTGACCAGACAACATAAAACTTCCGTGGCAAAAGTGACTGCAGAACTCAACACTCACTTGAGAAATTCGGTTTCAACAAAAAAAACAGTGCGTCGGGAGCTTCACAAATCTAACATTCGTGGCAGGGCTGAAATTTGGAAACCCTTCATAACAGAAGCCAACGGAAAGCTGCGAAGTGGTGTCACGATCATAAAACCTGGACACTGGATGACTGGAAGAATGTGATATGGTTCCATGAAATTCGTTTAAATTGTTTCCTACAAACAGTCGGGTTTATGTATGGAGAACATCAAAAGAAGCCTACGATCCGGCCTGCCTGCTTCCTACAGTTACGCACGGGGTAGCTTCTGGCTATATCGTGGAATTCAGCTGGCCTGATCATTACCCTTATTGGCCGGATTACTGCGAATGAATATCTCGACGTCCTCAACCAGAATATTGCTGCCAGACACTGCCATATACACAACCAAAAAGGTTCAGGCGTGGTTTGTAGGGCATCAAACGTCTTCCCTGGCCAAACCTCAACTTCATTTAACCGTTATGAGGAGTTTTAGAGCAGAGAGTGAGAAGCAGATTTCCACCTCCCGACATCGTAGCGTCAATGGGATATTTTCGTATAAGTGTAGGAGAACATTGCGTTGGAAACTATTCAGACACTCTACGAATCTATTCCACCACAAATTGCAGCTGTTATCAAAGCAAATGGTGGTCCAACTCCTTATTAATCAATCAATATTGTGTACCTGTAGGTGTTCATATTATTTTGTACGTGGGCTCACTCCCAACAACAATCTCTAGGTTATTTTTCTGGCGCTAAAACAGTTTTCTATCACGCTAAAAACCTAAATTGAATACTGGTCTTCAAAATTGTTTGTTTGCAGAATAACAGCTGTTCGTCTCGTTCCTTGCAAAATTTTTATCGACCGTACAAGGTTCCTCGAAGCGTTGCGCGTATTAATTTGATGATTACATTCTATTCATTTACAATGTTAATTTCTTTAATCTTTGACAGAGAACGGTAATTTAATTTAGCACTTCATTATGCTTAGTGGAATGATTAATTGGGAATAATTTACTATTCTTTTATTGTGTTAATATGTTTTATAGTGTTGATTTTACGCAATATAATATTTGGAACTCGAAACTTTTCCCTTTCTCCATCCTGCATAAAAAGTGGGCGTCTAATCCACTGATGATTTGTGTTTTGGCCAGCTTGTGGAAGTGCTGACGTTTAACACGAGGTAAATAAACGCTTAAGATTCAGTATGGGCAACGTCTGCAGAGCCGGGGACAGCGGAATGCGGAGATTTCCATTTTAGAACCCGTGTGGCTAAAATTAACTGCAGAACGTGGAATATAAATGAGTAGGTCAGTTTCAAAACTGGACATCATCTTTCAATATCTAAAGGAGAAACATCGACGAACATGCCCATTTATATTTTGATACATTTGTTGGTTCCTTTAAGACTTCATCATTTAACATTACTCTCTAATGAACCTTCAATACTGGGCGAGAAATTTATTATTCTACAATATTTTGACCAATTCCTTTGAAGCAATGCTTCATTCATACCTACCTCTGCATTGGCGTTTTTGAATATTTTCATGGGACTGTAATATTTTTTTGCTTGATAACGGTAAAAATAATTTCTACAATAAGATTTTTTTTAAAAACGAGGGACAAAAAGTGGAATCTTCAAAAGACGAAGAGGAGAATAAGATTGCCTGTACGTATGTGTGTCTGTATATGTGTTCCACATACAAATCTAAACGAGTGGACTAATTTCGACCAAATTTGGTACACATGTTCTTTGCGAACCGTAAATCAGCTCTGTAAGACTCAGCTACCACCCCTAGGGGCAGGGGAGGACGGTGGAAAATGTTAAATAAGCAAACACGGCCAATATTTTTATCATGTTAATTAATACATTCCTGGATCAATTTGATAGTGTGTCCTCCGATATTGCTAGCGCAAATTTCAACTCCATCCATAATCGAAGGGGAATATTCTTAGGGGTGGGGGTTGAGGGGCAAATCATAAAGAAACCAGAAAACAAACGAGATTGGGCTCTAAACCGGTGTAATGTGAGCAGCTGAGTTAAATTCTGACAAAAAAAATTAATTTCAGTTACAGTTCATCCTCCAAGAGGGTTGGGAAGAGACTTACGCATGCTATCTTTAACGGATGGAAGCATTTCGACCAAATTTTGAACAGGTGTTCTTGGCGACTGAACTCAACATAATTAAGTCATATATGGTGCCATCACTTGAGGTGGGGGTGGAGGGCCGGTAATTTTTAAAAAGAGAAACTTGCGTTATTTTCTTCTAATATACATTTTTGTGTCCATTAATTTAAAAGCATTGTCGGTAAATTTGTTTGCGTATACTTTCAACCCCATTCATCGTAGGGGTGTAGGGGGCGTCATATGAAAATAAAAGTCAATTTTGGTAACGAAATCAGTGGTATGGTCTTCGAGTTTGATTCCGACATTCATAATGCGAATTAAAATGCAGTTCATTCCCTAACAAGGCGATAGGACGCGGTAAAACAGAAACAAAAATATGTCTCTTAAGTGGCGAAGAATTTTTATTGTTAGAGTACTGAAAATATTTTTATCCCTGATGATATACTGGGAGTATTTTTTACTCACTCAAAATACTGGGAGTATATTTGAGGTTCATATTACGAGTTTTCGATGCCGATTTAATCATGTGTTGACCAAGAAATAATAATGTACTGGGATAATATAAATAAATACCTGGGTAACACCGGGTCCCCAGCTAGTAAATAAATAAAACCGTGCAATTATTGAAAAATTAGTTGATAAATGAAATCAAAGTCATTTAATAGCATTCCTGATTGTATTGTATAGGCCTTCAGAAAATTTAATATATCAATTTCTTTCGATGACTCGGGTGGAAACCCAAGAACTAATTATTCTAAATAAACCTTCTCATTTAGTTTTTCACTAAATGAGACAAGCCAACTTGAGATCTTGTATTTAATGACGAAGAGAAGGGATAGATTAATAGGCCACATTGTAAAATTGGCATTAGAGGGAAGTGTGTATCTTTGGTTCTGAAGAAACCCCAAAAGAAATAGAAGTTTGAATAGACCCCGCGGTGAACATGCCAATATCATTAAAAAAACAATAAATTTATTTATTAAATTTATGACGTTTTGTCCATACTTGTGGACTTCATCAGGTAAATTTTAAATTGATTACATGTAAAAGTGGATCGCAAAGTGAGGAAGTTTTTAAATACACGTTATCTGATTAGGTCCACAAATATGTATGAAATGGCTTAAATAATTTAAAATATATAAAATTCGTTGCTGAAAACTTGGCTATTGTTTATTTATTTATACTGAATTGTCAGATTGATTTATTGCTAATATTATTGTAACAGTTAAAACAGACCTTGAGAAGAACGCCATAACTCATAAATGCTATCACTGCATTAAAACTATAGGGCAGAACACAACTAAAGTCTGGAAAGAGTTTTAAGGAGAAAAAATAACTTACTCTAAATGATGAAAAATGTGAATTTTGGCAGTAGGTTATATTTTAACTCTCGGAAGAAAATTGCTATTTTGGAGTCAAAAATGCTGTCTGGCAAACAATGTACAAATCAATAAAGTAAAAATAAAATTTTCAAACGCAAAGTTATTTTATAACATTACAGTTCACTTTGGTTCATATATGGTTCATTTTCTCAATTAAATTTAATCTATTTTTCTAAAACAGCATAAAATGAAAAACTTATAAAATTAATTCCATCTATTTAAAATACAATTCTCATGCCAATGCTTCTTCTTGTAAGGTTTGCTGTGTCAAGAACTCCTAACAGGAAACTTTTCCAGATTTGAGTTGGAGCTCAACAGCATAATTCAGTATCCCTCTACACACTATCACTGTACAGATTGGAAAGGAGACAATCAAATTCAAAATTTTAATCCTAACTCATTTAAAGTGTCTCACCTCATTGGTTTTAAAACTCAATCCATTCTGAAGAATGAAAAAATTTCCATTACCATGCAAGGCCTTGCGAAAATTCTGTTCAAATATTTATTGAATTGTGCATACATTTTCCACTTTAGATCATCATACACAACTCAATATATTGTGATATAAATCATACAAAATAAAAGAACAAAGTTTTAATCATTTATTTCAGGTCATTGTTTGGTATAAATATTTCTGAAAATTGTGATAACACAAATTACAGTTGCACTTATGCAAACATTATGAATAGATTCTTTACATGTCAAAACAGCACAAAAAATTATGAAGTTATCCATGAACTGTATATTTGTTTTATATTCTTAAACAAAGTATATAAAGTTATGTAATTGGTCAGTTAATTTTTACATTTTGAAAATAAATAATTAAATTCTAGAAATATTGAAAGTAAGGACAATTTAGCAACGGAATCCAACTGATATAACAGATATGCTAATTGTCATGGTATAACGATGATTTATTAAATTCTTTTTTAAATCTCCGATTACTTGGTGTTAAGTATTTCCAGTGTTTTATTTTTTATCAGCAGTAGTAAGATCTTGTTTTTTCAAAAAAAAAAAGTAAAATTTATTTACCTACTATATACACTTTTCTAATAGATACAATTTTTCTGTAAGATCTGAATACAATTTTGTTCTCTCAACTTATTGCATATTCATTCAACTTTTATTTGGTTTATTTAATAATTGAATTTATATTTATCTTAATATTATTTTTGGCTTTGATTTTATATTTTCATATTTCACTCATGTGAGCTTTCACCTTGTCCCCTGAGAACCACAATTTACTATCCATATATACAAATACACCTAAACATAGGTTTACAACTGTCAACAACTGGAAGGTACACAAATGGGCATGCAAACAATTTTACAAAAGATCTGATGGACATTATCTATGTCAGGTACTTTTTTTTCTCATTACCACACAAAGCAGATTCAAGGTGTCAAACTATGTATAAAATCTATCGTTTTATAAAAAGTCACAGCAATTTAATAAATAGTTATGTATACTTCTGGAAATTAGAAGTAAAAATATTATGCAAACTTCATTTGTATAACATTGTAGAATTTCAATATTATTCTGAACAATATAAAAACATTTAAATTCATTCACTCATTTCAAAGAGCAATTGAATAGAACAAAAACAAAGATTTTACAATTTGGTGATGCTTCCAGTAGTTAATTCTTTTCATTAGTTTCACATATACCACTTCCCTTAACTGACCTGTATCCACATGAGGCACAACACATCCACACATTTATAATATATTCAGGCAGATAATAACAAAACTATTTCTTTTAACTATCATAACTAATATGAACCTTCGAGTGGAATGAGATGTCTTTTAAAAAGATAACTATTAATATAATAGACTAAGAATACATTTCAACATTTCAAGATTAAGATGAAAATTACAAATCTCAACAATTGTTACCATAATATCATTATCAGGAGTAATTCTTAATTGGCAAATCAATATTTTTAATATGCAACTAAATAAATTTGCCTTGTTTCAATATGTCAAAACATAAAAATCAGATTATAAATTTCAGTCATAAGTTTCACAAAATGTTTCCCATCTTACTTCTCCAAAATAAAATTGGATTTGGATAGCAGTTAACAAAAAACAAAACTTTATTCCAAATCATTCGTTGTTCAGATTCATGCTTTAATTATTAACAAATTCATCTGAAAAATAAATAACTTGTTTATAGTTCATAACTTTTAAGCCACTAGTGTTAATTCTTAAATAGGTCAGAGATTCCAGCAATGTCAACTATTTTAATATAAATAGTTCCTTTATGTCACAACTTATACATAGTATAAATGTTCATATAGAGAGACAACATATATACATATATATATATTTAACATCATAAAAAATGTACAATTCACATCACATATTTGCAAATTTTGTTTGTGTAACTTTAAAAAGAAATTATACAACAAATATATACATGTATATATTAATATATATATTTATTTATATACAAGACTGACAAACATTTCTGTAAAAACTATTGTTGTAGCAATATAGATATAAAATACTTAAATACTATCCCACTTCAAATTGACAACTGTAACAGGATACAAATAGTCAAATAACATACTCATTTGTAATGCATGAATATGTGATCTCTATCATATTTGTAAATAAACATAATGGTACAGATTCTCGCCAGCATTCTCCATTCAGAGTAACATTATATCTAAAAAAAAACAAATATTGTGACCCTCAAATCAACCTACATTCCAATTTTATAAACTCATTTAAACCACTAATATTGAGTAGAATATTATTTTCACAGAGATTACATATTTAGTGAAATTATAAGTATTTTGTGAGATTTTTATACATAGGCAAACTCAATAAGGCATCAAATTAGATTTTCCCAATATACCGTAATCCTCTATGCGAGTCATTTGGTTTTGAAGAGTTGTAAAATTCTGATTCATAAAAATAGCATATTAGTATTTCCTCTTCTACAAAAAAATTTTGGTTTCCAAAAAACATACCTGGAAAAAAAAAGTTATTGTAGGCAACAAAATATACAATTCAAATAATTTCTGTAAATATCAGAGCATGTTAAATATTTTTAAGGTTATACAGGTAAGGTAAAGCAGATTATATGAAACCCACGATATATCAACTCTGGACTCATTCATTGCACAAGTATGTTAATCAGATAATCCAAAAACTTTGGTGGAAATAATTTACATTAATATACACACCCAAAGAACAATATATAAAACATACTAAAGAAAGGGTAGAAAACAATACTTGGTTATAGAATAAACATTTCTGCAGAAATCAATGAAGTAATTATTTTCACACACTGTCAAATTTACTTGAGTTACTCATTCCAAATCAGATAATGTCACGACAACTCCTACCCAGTATACTACAATCCCATCTCACTTGCATAACTTCATCTACATTGCCACACACTTTTCCACTTAAAGCTATCGTCATTTCTTTTTCCAGCTCAAACATCTATGAATTATCTACATACACCCAGGAACTGGAACACTTTCAGAAAAGTTATCATTTTGAGTTTTCATTATCTAGCTGGGCACTCAACAACAGAAATTGTTGGTTGGTTCAATAAAAAAGGTAACACATTTGGTAAGATTTTATAAATCTTCAGTAGAAGAATTCTTTCATCTTACCTGAATGTTTCTCTGACTAGTAATTTGCCAAAAATACTATTTATTTTTTATTCCTATAGAAAGATCTTAAATTTATTATTTGTGTAAATTATTCCACATAGAACACAAATGTTCACCAGGCTACTTATAATGATATAGTAAGAGAAACGGACAAAGAAATAACTGAAAAATATTGAAATGCTTTTAATACATGGGCTCTAGCCAAGACCTTCCTATACAAGTATTTCAATACTTTTCAGTTATTAAATTGTTTATGGTCTGCAATTATGGTCACTTATCTTTTCAGAAGTACATTGCTGAACACAATATACAGATTGGGTTTCTGCTATACAATGTCATAGTAAAATAACTTCAAAACTGATTGCTTTTAAATAATATAAATCATTTTTTAAATTAGGTAATTTTATGCAAGGAAAACATACATGAAACAGTTTTTCAGCTTGTATCCAAGTGTGCAGCTAAGACTTCTGAGAAACGTAACTTCCCAACTGACATGCGAATAGATTCTATTGATCGAAATAATTGGTCTGGAACCAGGTCGTCAGGAAGTCTTGTAAGAAATTGTGCCCCATGAAGGAAGTCTAATTGTAATAAAACTTCTTGGTGAAGATGAAGAACACCTGTAGTAGAAATGTTATAAAACACATTAAAGTAATTACTTTTCATATACTTGATAATCTTATCTTCATAGTTATCAATAAGAAATAAGTCTTATAAAACATTATCAACAGAGTCTGCACATCAATACTTTGTTTGGTCAGAAAGATCTGGGCTGAAGCAAATAGTCTCACACAGATATGGAAAAAAGCAAACACATTCAGCTGTTGCCCCATGCAGAATTGATACAGGGGTTTATTTTAAAAGTATTATAGTTTTGATTTCTCACAATAATATATATTCACAGTTTTCAAATTCTAGTTGTGTGTTCTGCACATTTTATTTCTGTATTTACCCACAATTTCACATTTCAATTTATGTGGCGAGTAAACAAAAAACTAAAAAGGGCAGCACCCTAACATCACAAACAACCTTTTGATATATTAATAATATGAAATTAAATTGGTTATATAATACTACTAAAACAGATATTTTTCATTTTCAAATTATTAAGTCTACATTCATGAATTACCTAAAGCAGTTTTGAAAAGAAATTCTTCACCATCTCGTAGGAACACATCCCAAACACGGCATGCTACATCAAGAGGCATTGCTTTGGCAAATACTGTGTACAACCAATCAAGTAAATAAAGGTCAGCTGTGAGATGAGCAGCAGTGAAATGAGCATACAGGCGAGGCATATTTTCACGGAATACACTTTCGTAAGCTGCATAGTATGCTTGCATCTAAAATCATAAATTCATATTATGTTTATCATAGGAAATACAACCTCAAAGCAGAAACAAAACATATAAACATATAAATTACTCTTGGTATGTTTTTTATTAATTTTTTTAACTGTTTATAGTCACGTCAACAACAAGGTTATTAGTGATTGTGCATGACCTACAAAATAGCATATTAAATGAGCACTATTTTCTATAAATCGATATTTCCTTCTTTAATGTGTTAATAAAAGTAGATTAGGTGCCATTCACCTTAACAGGACAATGAGATAAGAGCTTGTACAAATTTTTAACACTTAACCCATGGAGTTTCCATTATAATGAGAAAGTAAATCAAAGATTTGATATTGATCCTATGAGATCATTTTTAAATTATTCAGAAAGTGAAATCAAAACTGAATATTCTGAAGAGTAATTTCAGAATTAGTAGAGTGATTGAATTGTGACCATAAATCATCAAAATTGAGTTCAATTAAGGGGACTAACACAAAACTACGTCGTCATGAGTTTCCTAAAGGAAATTATCTGGCTTTTTGACAATATATTTCATAGTAGAAATGGTTTATGATTTCACATATAATGACAGTGTATTTTGCAAATTGATACATGAAGCTTACAAGTTTTTAAGTTGCATAAAATCAAATTCAATAATAATAAGCTATTCATTGTGAATTATTTGAATCACACGACAATTATTAATTCACAGTATATGCCATAATTAATCTCTGCATTATAATTTTAAAATATTATGCTACACTATATTATTCAATTAAAAAATATAGATCAATTAACCAATTCTTACCACAACTTGATTGAGTCTGAAGAACGCCATGTGACAAGGTTGATTGAGAAGATTGGCAAAGCATATGAATGCATCAGCTGGTTCCAAATTCAAAATGAGAACTGCAGCAATAAAGGACATCCCCTGCATATACCCAACATCTGGTCTGTAGCATACATATGCTCCAAGAAGACAATGCAGAATATCGTAATATGGACCACCCTAAAATTGAGGAAAATAAAATTCATTAACAGAATCTTAATCCTTGTACTTATTTTATTAGTAGTTATTCTGTGAATCTGTTAGTTCAATTAACATATGGTTGAAATAGCTTGAATCCCTTCAATGCCTTCGATCTTCAACTTGAAAACAAAGTTGAATTTCTTTTATTTTACTTTTACACAACATTCTAATAGAGTTCATGTCTACTTTTTGCCAACGATTCCATCCCCAGATTTCTGATTGTTAAAACATTATATTAACCAGTTATTCAAATTATTCTTTTTGATTTTACACCATATATTGTATGAAATACCCATTTTATGTATTCAATATTAACACTAATCATAAGTGTTAATATTAATAATGAAATAAAAGGTATACCTGAATTTGTTATAATTAGTTTTAAGTATTTTTTGTTTTACATATTACTGAAGAACATGTCATTAATATATAAACATGAGGAAATAACTTAAGAAATTTACTATAGTTGTAAGCAAGGTAAAGACAAGAATTACTGGCCTGTTGAAATATACAAAGATGGGGAAAAGTTCGTGCAATATCCAACTGAATAAGCTCAACACTCGCTTCTTTATCTGGACTGTCTCCTTCATCAGGGCCTTGTGGTTGTTCTTCTTCTGCTGCTGCACGGAGTCTTTCTTGCGCTCTGGCAACACATATCTCATAAAGCTGATGTGTAATATTAAGATCATTTCCAATTGCAAGTCGCCAAACTTTTCCTCTCACAGATGGTGGTAAACCCTGCCACCAAAGATCTCTTGCCTTACGGGATCCTTTCCTGTAGTCAAGCAAAATCAATTATATAGTTTTAAAGTACATACATAGAAGTCAAAGTGCAATTTATTTACGGTAAAGTTCACTAGAAGTATTAGTTTTTTATATAGGTTTGAGAGAAGATTTCCTCAAATTTGCTCCATAAACTACTTATGTTCCTTATTTATACCAATATATAGCTCACACTTTAGGCAAGATGTAACAAACTAAAAGTCATTCTTCATTGTGGACATACTTTTGCCGATTTATTTCCTCAAATATATTATTTTATTAATATTTAGTTTTCATTGATTTTGAACAACCACATAAATAACAAAACTTTTCAAGTGCATCCAGGATTGAAGCTTCAGGAACATTTTTAAAAGAATTTCAAAAATTGATTAAGTTTACCATGGCAGCTTTAGCATCATGAAGAAGCACGCATGCTTTTAGAATTGTTTAATTTTTGTTAATACCTGTATTCCAATCAATATTTTTCTCTATTTCTTTTTATTTTGTATGTTGAAATACCATTGAAAATAGTCTTTCAATTACAGTGAATATATTGCATCTCTGAACATGCAAAAATGTCATCAGCACATTCATTGAAAGGTGTTTATCATTAAAAATGTTTGTAATATTGAATTTCTACATATTATGAGTAGTCCACAAATGCACAATATACCTTACAATTGCTGTAGTAAAAGACAGATGTTTTTATCTCACATCAAAAACACTCTAAAATTGTATAGGTTTTATAGAATATGCTAATATTATATTATAAAGTAATCCCTCACATGTGATCCCATTTTGGGAGTATTTCTGTATTCCAAATTCTAGCAGCTTGAGCCAACTGTTCTTCTTGACGTAGTTGTTGTGCAAGTTGCTTCTTCTTCAGCTTTGCTTCTTTTAACTCTGAAGGTAAAACAGAGTTATGTAAAATTCAAAATCTATAAGCAATGGCATATACATTAACCAGCAATAAACAATATAATGTTTATTTTTCATAACATGATTTTGCTACTTGACAAAAAGTATGTATTAAACTTCTAATGGAACTGGACTAGTTTGGTACCGTCGCCTCGTCCCTCTCCGTCGCTCCTGCAATTGCCCGCTCGACTTGAGAACAGACTTGTAATAATGTAATATCGCCAAAAAATGCATGGTAAATATTTTGACTTTTTTTCATGTGTAGATGGAATCAGCTTTTTCGGCCGTTTGTGGGTGGAGTGAGCTTTTTTGGAATTAATTCATGGGATAGTTGTGTGACGTCATGGAAGAGTAGAGAGAAACGGAAGATGGGGCGGAGCTTGAGGATGGGTTGTGTAGGAGAGAAGGAAGGGGCCAAAGTGGTTGTTAGCCTTGGCTGATTATAGATATTACAAATTATTCTTCCTCAATGTGTCTCAACAATATTTCTACAAGTCTTTTACACTATATTTTCCATCTAACAATTTAGAGACATTTAAAATAAACTATTTCAGTTTTCAAAATCACACAGGAAAATTAGAGAATGGGTTGTTTCCATGAAATGGTACTATTCAGATGGCTATGATTATTCATGGATAGAGATTAATTCAATTTCTTTGGTAAACTATAAACAAAAAGACATTATCACTAACGGGCTACAACTTTTCACAGTCAATTTAAAGATCCCAATTACAATTAAATGTAATATGAATACCTTTCTTCCTTGCAGCTTCCACCATACGTTGATATTCATGTCTGTGCTTTAATTCTTCATCAGGACATTTTGCAGGAAGGTTGGATGGGCGACGATGTAATATAAGTGCAGAGCTGCTTGCAACAACATCTCCATACTGTTTATTCTCCCCCTAATTCAATCAAATGCAATTTCAGATTAACTACTTCAAAACAATAAATTCTTGAATGCAAATATTTCACATATAGCGTAAATGAAGGCAATCTTAATATCTCAGATGGATATACAGATTGGTACAACTGACGTTCTTCGTTAATCTGAGTCTTTTAATTTAAATCTAGAATAATCAAGATGAGGGTAAAGGAATCAACATACGTAATTTAAAATGTTGATTGGAAACTAGAACTAATAGAACTCCACAAGTCTGAAGTACAATTAAAATTCAGGACAACGGACGTTACTGTCGTTAAATTAAATGTGTGGGAAGAAATTTATTTGTAGGCTTACTTGAGGATCATCTGCTGATGTGTCGGTAGAAGAACTGCAGGAAGATCTACCACTCCATAATCTCCATCCAGGCTGAGAACTTCCAGGACTGCTTCCTTCCCTGCGCCACGAAAATACGCCCCTAAAACACAAAAATATTTCATTTATTTTAAAACAAGTCATATTTTGACCTTACTAATGTGTTAAGAAGTAAAAAATGTTACACATAAAGTACGAAAAACATGAGCGTGATAATATAATGTGAACATATACGAAACAATTAACTCGAACTCATAAATTAATTCTCTTTAAATTTACACTTTACTAAATGGTAATTATTCATACAGCTATTTACGATTGTTAGTATGTTGCGAAATTGAGGGAAAATTACTACCAGCTACGACGTGACATTGTACCTCGAATGAGGAAGATTGAGAAGAATGGTATAATCGTAGTCTAAACGGTCATTTACGGATAAACCAGAGTGGAACCAGCATGATCAAAACAAAAACACGGATTGCACTCATACGACAAGAGGTATCGAAATTTAAAAAACTATTTTTTTTCGTGCACAACTTGAAGGTTGGAAGAATATGAAACTGTTTCTGAATGCTGAACGGAAAATCTACTAGTCCTGAGGGTAATTAACCCCAACACATCCGTCCACTATACTCTGTGAGGCAATCTATTACATTGCAAAAAGTTGAAAAATTGCAATATTTTCGGGCCCACTCCTTTTTTTCTTTATTCGTCCTTCGTGAACCTTTCAGGGCGGTACAGACAAATAATGAATAACAAGAACCACGTTTTCATTGATTTGATCCGTCTGGGTCAGCATGATTAGATTTTGCTGTAAATTAGAATCAAGCGGCACCTTATTTTCGGATGAGAGGGTATTGTTTCGCGTCCAAAAGTCTGTAAAGAAAGCTTCATTTCCAAGAATTTACACCCCATTGTATCGTGGCTTCATCAGATCAGCGAACCAGGGCAAAAAAATTGCGATTACTGTCGGCACCTGTAAAAACATTTTTCGCTGCGACACTTTGACAAAAGTGAAAAAATTTATATTAGTGACAACGAGAACGATACACTGACAGGGACGGTATTTCTGTTTCTTTGAAATTTTTAACCTCATCGAAATGAAAACGGTAAAAAAAAAGTGTATTTAGTAAGCTTCTAATTAGAGCCGAAAGCTCGCGCTATCTGGCGTGGTGTGTCGGAAGTTGTCCCAGAAACTATTTACAGAGGTGCGGGAGAGCTTCCAAATATAGAATACGATGCGCACTACGGAATTTATGCGGCATATTGGGGAAGCGATACTCCTGTTATCGCCTCTACGAAATCTAATACGTGGGGCGTTCCAGTGGCGAGGGAAAGCAGACGTTCAGAGCACAGCTCCAGCTAAAATACATAGTGACTGGAGTTGAACTGAAACGATTACTTTAAGTAACGCTTCTCTTTCTGTAGTAATTACATTTACGTACGGAACCGAGAGCAAATCATGACTGAACTAGGTAGGTCAATCAATATCAGTAACAGTTCGCGGATCCAGAGCTTATGCTTGGAAGATTATTCGAGTTGACAGAGGCCAACCGGGCAGAGAAATGTCTCCTCTTCAAAGAAAAAAAGAGTCTAGTTCCATCGAGTTACAACGGTATATCTTTCTTGTATAATGGCCTGTTCTTCCGGGGTAACAAATGTAACGTGATCGGATCTGCACAATTAATCAGTGGCGCCTTGTGAGTTATGAGTTATTGTTACATCACCCTAAGAAACAACTTTTACGAGGATAATTTCCTTTACGTAATATAATAATACTACAACATCTACAGTGTTGATAATACTCCACGGCCCCTAATATGCTACATAACGTGTGAATGAATTTTTAAAAGTGTAAAAATATAAAATCAAATTGTCGCAAATTCCTATTTCTACTTCTTACATATTTTTAAAGTCAGTTAATTTTAAGGAGAAGCCACATATTATGGGAATATTGTAAGCAGGATCACGAGGAATTTTTTTTCAGAATTATGAAAGTCTTAGAAATGCCCCCCGTTAATCGTTTTTCATTTTAAATAACCTTTGATTAACTCGATTAAACGACAAGAAGTCCATAAACAGTAATCGTTTTATTAATTCGTCAAAAGCATTTAAAACTGTAACGCTCTGCCCGGCGCTGTTCTTTCTGTAGCTCATATAATTATTAAATATTGGACGAGCAGGGGGTTGAAAAGGAAATACTGCGCATTTCTCATTCCAGATAGGATTCCAGTACCACGAAGAATGTAGTCTAAATGTATGCGGGAGGGAGCGTTGGAAGGTGGGCAGTTTAAAGTACTCTAAATCGAAGCAAAAATTTACACTCTTAAAATATTATTATTTTAAAGTTTCTTTAAATTACGAAACAAGCAATTCCTCCCAAATTAATTCATGTGCTGTAGCACATATGAACTAGCCGCCACTGGTACTATGGTACCTATGGTAGCTATGGGTATTTGCATCCCCTCACAATTTTTTAAAAATATTGACTCTATAATTGGCTGGGTTAAAAATAAATAATGGTGACCACTTGGTGGGAAATGATTAATTTTTATTACGCGCGTTTTCTGAACAGTATTATGGTTAGATTCATTATATGATTGTAGAGAATAAATTTGATCAGTTTGCAAAGGGAAGAGAACAATATTAAAAAGGACTTCTCGGGGTGGTCGCGGATGACTTCATCCATTTTTGAAAGAACTAAAGTAGAACGAGTATCGATTATTCGTAATCATTTATCTGGCGGCACGAAGTGCTTTCTGCCGTTTTTAAAATCGATAGGAGTTAACTGAGTGTAGTCAGCCGATCTATTTTCCCAATTATGTGGATATTAAACCAACAAACCACGTAGCAAAAGTCGTAATATGCATTTAATCTAACCATAATCCTGCTTAATAATCCTGTAATAAAAATCGATCGATTTCCGTACATTTTCGCGCCAAATTGTCACCATTATTTATTATTGCTCATATTTAAAATTAATTGCATGAGGACGCAGCTGCCCTCATTGGTTTATATTCAGCGGCACTATTGTATTACGATAAATACGTAAGTCATTAATGTCTACGCTTTATTACATTACTCTGTACACAAGTGAAAATACAAGATATGTTAAGAAAAAGATCAGAAACCAAATACTGCAGAGTAAATCACGTCCTAGAACTGCCATGAGCTGTTCAATGTAGAATGAAACAGAAAATCATAATAAAGAAACAATACAACCAAACAATTTTATATTTATTTAATACATCTACGACGTTTCGTCAATATTTGTAGACTTCATCAAGTAAATTTTAAATGGATAAATTAGCAACCTGCGTCGGTAGCGGTCGTAGAAGTATTAAATAAATATAAAATTGTTTGCTGACAAGTTTGCTGTATTGTTTATTTATTTATACTTAATTTTCAGATTATCTATTTAATTAAAATCATAATATTGACGTAAGCAGTCAAAATAAATGCAGAGTGAGGCGTAAGTTAGCGAATAAAGAAAATATGATAAAATAAAAAACGGAAGAAAAAAATTAAGGAAGAAGTTAAATTATTACAAAGTTATTCTTAAAAAAAGTGTTCTTTCCGCAGAGTAGAAGAAAAAAAAGGGCAGATAAATTACTGAATTATCACACGATACATTTGTCATAGTAATCAAAAATATTACCTTTAATATGGAGAATAATTGAAAGAAGATGAGGTATAACAGAAAGCATATCACTTTTGAATTAGAAAAATACAAACAGGCGGTTTTTAAAGCACGTTAAGATATTTATTTAAAAAACAGCCGCACATTACTTTACAGATATTTTATAACACTACTGCTCCAGGCACTTATTGAAATTGTGTATGCCTTCGTCAAAGAAATGTGCCGCCTGTGATGAAAGCCAAGTCTGCACTTCCTGTTTCACATAATCATCGTCGTTCAAATGTTTCCCACCAAGGAATCATTTTCCACAACATTAAATCACTCATTATCGCTTCCCCATACAGCTCACACAATTGCCGATGAATGTTTGCTAGCGTAACAAATCACTGATCTGATTTTACATTCGGCTATCATTCAATTAACATTTAGTATCGCCCCAACAAAACGAAAACAGAAAATGACGATTCGACTGGCTTCCTTAACGAATGGAGGATGTAATCGCACATGCTCAAGAACGCAATTGCAGCGGCAAAATATTAAAATGGTACTTAGTCCGCGTAAATACAAGAGGAAATAATTTTTTTAATGCAAGGAGGAATTAATGTGGATATGAGGAAATTCTCCGATAATTTGTTTTTTAAATTACAATAAATATAACTTTATGTTTAAAAAAACAGAATTATCATAGTAACCTGTTAATCTGAAAAAGGACATAACGGAATTAATGCCAATATTTATAAATTTTTACAGGAACTCGTTTTATCTTGATATTATATGATCTATAAATAAATTAAATTGACTGTTAGCAGCCCAACGCATCGAATTTGTGTGTCACAACGTGAGCGCCGCACTCCAGAGATAAACATTTTTGTATATTTTCTACGTACTTAAAATATATGGTTACCTAAGTAAAACGTTCAGTAAATTTACAAATTATTTCACGCTAAGTGGACCAAATAGATGGATTAGCTAGTTTATTTTTATAAATGAAATTCACAGTTTGTGTGTAAAAATAAAACTCAAATTTCCGCATACAAATAAACCCCTGGAGCAATTTCAACTAAGTTTTGCACACGCGTTCTTTGTGACTCAAGAATCGGCACTGTCGGTGAAAGACACGGCTATCAGCCACAAGGGTGCGGGTGGAGTTGAAAGTATTTAGACATGCAAAATCAGCCGATATTTCCGTCGAATAAATACTTTTAGGTGTCAATTACTTTTATGGCGTTTCCCGCGACACTATTTGTATTCGTCCTACCCTAATGACGCACAGAATTTACTACAGGATACATTATGCCTTTGCATAGCCGGCGACGTCGCTCTCGAGATGGAAAAAGTATCATAACATATCATAAATAAGTATCATAAAGTAAAATGTTTAGTTATATTTAAGCATTAATATCCCGGGAATCGCCGGGTACCCAGGTATCCGAAAATAAAATTTAGTTTTTTAGGAACAAACAAAATAGTACATACTATTTTCTGAGATAATTTAAATATACATTTAAAACAGTAAACCAAACTAAAAATTATATTCAAAGTCTAAACTAAAATTAAAACAATATCTTCCGAAGTATATTTCCTGCGAAATCAGGAATAGCTTATTTCAAGTGTGATTCATTGCTCAATTCTCGTTCACTTGTTACAGCTACGGGCAACGATAGCAAAATTATTAAAGAAATGCAAAAATTTGGTCCAATTTTAAGGGCTGTAATGAACAAGAACTGGATCTTCTGTTTTTGTTAATAAGGAAGAATTTAAGCTTTTTTTGTCAACCAGAAACAAAGCGTTATCATCGGAAGAATCGCAAACAGAACACACGTTTACTTTTCTTTTGCCACTCCTAAATTTTGCATCTGTAGGCAGTCTCCTACCACCTAGGGCCAGCCCAGAATGAAGGTGGTATTAGATATGATGCAACTTATCATGCCTATTATTTAATTTATATTTAAAAATAGCAATGAAGCAATTATAAGTAAGATTTTCAACCAAAATTAAAGTGAATAGAGAGCGAACACCGATGCCAATATTTGCGGGTGGTGATAATCAGCTTTCAGAAGAGATTCAAAGATACGAAAATAGGATAAAAGGAATGGACAATTGCCTAAAAAAGAAGTGAAGAAACATGGGTACTGAAATTTGAAATTCCTATAAATGCAAACAACACACATGTGTAGCAATATACACAATTTTGCTTCCGTAAACTAGTTTTTTGTTGACATCATTTTGAAAATTATTTTCAAAATTTGGTAATTTTGAAAATGTTCCTAGCCTTACGTTCTTGAATATATTTTACAATTTTTACACTAATATGTTCGGCTCACCATAGTTATCAAAAGTCAGTTTTATTTTTTTTAAATTGAATAAAACTGTGCGAAGAAAATAACATTTTTACTAAAAGTTTCATGTTTTTGTTGTGGTATTCAGTGCTAAGACTGGTCGGATGCAACACTCTATGCTAATCTGTCTTGCGCAAGCCTGTTCATTTCCTCAGAACTACTCCATTCTACACCCTCCATAATCTGCTTAGCGTATTCCAGCCTTTCCCTCCCTCTTTTTATCTTACCCCACACACTTCCCTCTGATGCTAATTTTACAAGACCTCATGTCTTAAAACGTGGCCAATTAATCTATTTTTCCTCTTCGTCAACGTCCTCCATATTGTTAGCTCTTCCACTATTCTGTTTAGAACTTCCTAATTAGTGATTCTATCCACCTATCTGATTTTCAGCATTCGCCTATAGCACATTTCAAAGGCTTCTATTCTTTTCCTTTCCGCAACTCCTATCGTCCACGTTTTGCACCCATATAACAGCCACGCTCCATACGAACATTTTTAGCAGCGATTTCCTAATATTCACACTTATATTACTTCTAAGTAAATTCCTCTTTTTCGCGAAAGCCTTCCTTGCCTGAGCTATCCTACTCTTTATGTCTACTATACTTCTACTATCCCTAGTTATTATGCTGCCCAAGTAGCAAAACTTCCGTCAAAATATCGCTTCCCAATCTAACACCATTTGTTATTCCACTGTTTCCCATACTACACTCCATTACCTTGGGTTTCCCTCTATTAATCTTCATATTGAATTCTTATTCCGGGATCCCATTCATACCATTTATTATGATTTCCAATTCTTCTTCTGATTTCCCTAATACTACAATATTATCGGCTAAGTATGCCGTATGTTGGTATGTAAGAAAGAATAACCGTGTGGGGATGCTAGTCCTCCATCGGACGTCTCCCCAGGTTGCGAGGTGGGGACCACAACTCATATATGAGTAGTACCGATTTTTCGGGGCGGATAAAAACTAGCATGGTGAGGGGCAACAGGCCTCACTATTACCGACTTGAGGTACGAGGGTAGTGATCGGGGAATGGCTCAATGTTGGACAAACACAAGCATGGCTGGAACAGATTTAATGGTTGTGTTACTGCTGAGGAAATTACAGCCGTATCTTTAATTTCCCGCGTACATGCAACGCTCAAAAAGAGTTTCGCACGGTTAGTTAAAAAACTGACGGTTTGCAACTCTTCGAATTTTTTTCCGCCTAAACCGTTTGAACAATTACAAAACCAATACTTGTATTTGAAGGAATTAGTATGTATTTTATACAAAAGAATGAAGGCTTAATATTTGCGACGCATATAAGTTTTTTGGTACTAGTGTGGTGTTTGGTCTTCGCTTACACCAACAAAAATATTATAATAACAAGGAATTGTTAAATAATAATAAAAAGTATATTTAATTTGAATATATTTCATTTAATTATGATATGACATTATCAAATTTCCAAAAGAAATATAACTCAAATTAAGTTTTAGCGAAAAAAATATAAATTTACGAATATCAAATTGGCTCAGTCGGTAAAGCAAAAAAAAAGAATCTACGCAGCTTCTAAATGGCTGCTCCCGGGAACGAGGGTGACGAACGATATAGTTGAAATTTAAAAAACGCGAATCAAACGAGAATGGTTTAAGTGGAAAAGCCGGTTAAAAATGCCGTTACCAGATGTTAACAAGGGCCTGGTGACGTCGTTCCTGGTTTGCCGTGCTGGATGTTCCTTTGCTGAACACGTCTCCTCTAGCGCCTCTTCTTCAGCTTAAATCTCCATCAAATGTTATCTTTTTGTTTTCCGTACTACAAATGAATCTTCTTTCTTGAACATGCCGAAATTAACTTTTACGCAGGCCGAAATTAACTTTGACGCCTGTTCAGCCACTGCTGTCCCATTCCGACCTTCTCAGGACAGCTCCTGGGACCAAGTGTCGAACACAATGCACCCCAGGCAATAAATAATGTTGTAAACGGCGACGTTTCCCGCCCACTCGGCCTCACCAAACCATTCTCGTTTTCCGTCCTGTGTACGCAAATAACAAAAACTAAATTATTTTTGCTTTACCCGATGAATGTAAGGGTCATGAATCACCACACTAGAGATCATGAAGCTAAGAAAAAACAGATTTTTCTGAAAAAAAAATTATGATCTACTAATTTAGAATCAACCATATTAATTAAAATTGTCCTGCAGCATAAGTTACACCTTCCTTCTTTTATTTGGCAGCTTTATTTTTGAGATTACTGAACTTTCTATTGGGTTTTCTTCCCTTCAGTTTTACGCTTCCGAGACGACAAGACAACAGTCACGGAGGTATTCCCTTTCCAAGAAATGAAGTAACCGTCCTTCAATCAAAATTTCGTAGCGATTCCATGTGTCACATGGCCTGCACTCGGGGTGACACACTTGGCAATTGACGCTAAGATTGGCTGAGCAGCCTCGTAACCCGTAACTTCCGCTCCACTCGGCTCTGCTGTGATATCGAGTTGCTCTCTGGCCCTTTAACGTTCCAGCACAATGTTAAAGCCGCGTTAAGTGGAGCCCGTAAATTTAACAGAGGTCTCAGGTCTCAGAAACGCTTTAATCTGTAATGAACCAAATCCTCTTCCAAACGAGACGTGAGAACAACGGACATCGCATCGCTCTCAAAAAACAACAAAAATGAAAAAAAATCGCAGTCCGCCTCTAATTGCAACTCAAAATATGCAGTCAACGGTAGATACATACTGCGTCATCCAAAAATCAATACCGAATCGTTAATACCAACAGTACATGCCAGTCCTTGGCAAGTTGGCGACCCGAATACCTTTTTTTAAAAAAAACACATCAGTCTGCTACATTCCAAAATACGAAATGTTTAATTAATGGCTAGGCGGCACGTCTAATGTAATAGCTGAGCACTTTTAAAGGCATGCAGGAGAAAGGAAATCCTGCTTTGGATTTGAACCGGCAACCTGACGGGCGTTTAATTAGACCAACACTAAGTATAGAATACGATCGTTACTACGGATCGCCTCCTTACAAGTCTCGTGTGTTGCCACATTCTGTCTGCATCGTAGAATGTAATTACCAATATCTCGATGAAGACGGAGCATCAAGGCCTCTAACACGCCGAACTCTTGGAAATTGTTACGTCAACACCTTCTAAGGACTAGTATTGCGATGATCAATTTGTGGCGAAAAAAAAAACCTTTCGTTAATACAAGTGTGGTGTCATTTTCCTCTGAGTTGAAGGCTAACCACATTTAAAGTTATTATGATTTTTAATTTTTTTTAAAAGCAATTTTATTGGAGAAGGGAAAATTTTGGTGATAAAATATTTGACAGATAAAAAATGTTAAATCCATTTTGCACACTATTAATTGCTGTGAACATCTCTGAGCGTCAGAAAATCATGAATAAGTAAAACCAAGTATTATGTATGATACATCTCTTTCCATAAATACCTGAAAATATCCGTAAATAGAAATCAAATTTAAGGGTTTGCCCTTGGCCTCTGAAATAAATTAATACAACCATCTTTTCAAGGCAGCGACCGCCAATAACTCGTTCACCAAAATTTTACAGAACTGCACGAAGAAGGTCTACCTTTTAAGCAGGCATATGGATATCCTGAGTTGGCAATAAATTAGGGGATGTCATACTTTGCATTTACTGAAAAAGCTTGGTTTTTTTAAAAAAAAACTTTTCTTAATAATAATAACTTTAAATGTGGTTAGCTTTCAACTCATCAGCTTCCGAGATAGAAAGTCTTTCAGTAGCATAGTGGAGCTTTAAAACGCGGCACAGTGAAAACAACGCTTGACAAGTACAGTAGTTGGTCTTACACCCGGGTCAAAGAAAGTTTCAATGTCGCATTTTTCCATTTTTCTCATCGATGCATAACGATGCTTCGATTCGGTCAGCTCTGTTGAGACTGTAGAGGGCTGCCCACTATCACCTTAGGCCCAGAGTCAATCATCGCGCAACACGCACCATGGTGGCAACAGATGGAGCATGAAAGCGACGCGTAAACTACAGTGTGGCACTACACTTGACATAGATTTCCGTTATCGAAACGTCGTAGCTTAAGATTTATTCCGCCCCAGCAGAAAACTAGTAACTACTTAACCTTCGACGATTGATAAAACAACCCTTGATAATCAATATTTATTACACATCAATTTACCGTCTCTGAAATTTGTCTTTTTAATATATTATTTTAGAAACGAGCTCCTCTGATTTGTTTTGTCGAACGGATTCTTGAGACTCAATATACGACGAGAAAAATTGTTGTGCCTCGTGTCCTGTTGAAGGTGACCGATCGTTCGTGAAATAATCTAGTAATTCTGTGATTTCATAAATCCCCAGGAACGAAATATAAAGTGAGATCGCACGACCTGGGAGGAGAGTTCTTTGTGATAGCGTCGCGCACTGTGTGACATGTGGCACCGTTTGGGGGAAAACTTGGTTCAAAATACATTTACTAGTAGTGGCCAGACGCAGGTAACTACTGGCACAATACGCATTTTTATTTCCACCTATTGTGTATTAATTTTTTTGGCTGATGATATGCCAACAAAATATATTCGTAAGATTTTTACAGTACAGCCACGTCTTGAGAACAAAAATAACAAGTAGTTTTAGACATACTGATTGGTTAATCATTTTTTGTATGTATTCTAATGAATTCGTCTTTTTAAATATTTTCTACGTTTCGCTTTCACTGAAGTTGAGTATTAGTTCTGGATTTAATACAGCACTATTAATTTAACTGTAACATTTTGTTCAGAAAAATTTAGGATTTTTCTTACTCCTGTAACAACAGATTTTTTCCAACTCCACGTTTGATTCAACAGTTTTTGGAAAAAAGCGTAGTTTAATTTATAACGCCCAGTTCCGTTGAATTGCCGTTTCGCTCGATTCTATGTTGGTTCGATTGTTGTACATTGTTCGAAGGCAGTCACTCAGCGAAAAAGATCAATATTAAATTATTGCGTAACGAGTTTAAATGTGTGCTTTTCTCCAACGAGGAACACCTTGAGTTCTTTGCTACATGAAAGAACCAGCTTAACAATCGTCTTTACTCTAGTGTTCATGATTGGCACACACATATACAAACGCTTAACATACGTCGACCATTTTTACATTTAAATGAATAACACAGCAAATATTAAACAATAAAATTATGAAAAAATTACAACATATTAAAAATAGCATTGACGTGCCGCTACTACTTGGGAACCTCTTCGGGTTCATATGAACATTTATATAAATACTTTATAAGTTTGTGCTTGTTGTACACACATTGCAACCCAAAATTTTACATTTCACTTTTATTTTGCTAATTTAAGGAAACATTAAAAAATATTTTAACTTTATAATGCTCTATAAACAATTTTATATTATACTAACCCGGGTATTTATTTTTATTAGCCTGGTACATTATTTAATTCTTGGTTAACACATGTTTAAATGGCCATACAAAGCGTCACATTTTTGAACCTCAAATTTACTTCCAGTATCTTGAGAGAGTAAAAAATATCCCCGGTACATAGCACGGCTAAAAATATATTCAGTAGACACGCTGAATAAAAATTCGCTTAACACACAATAAGATCACAAATATACTCCCGGTACATTATAAAAATAAAAATCGCCACCAGTAATTAAGAGTGTCGAAAGTATTTCGGTAACCGAATACAGTTTCTTAAGAAAGGCAAAATTACGTCCGGTATTTATTTATAGCAATAATTAGCTTGGGCACAATAAGACAGTACGAGATGCGCCCGAGCCAAGCCCCTAAAGGAGCTAGGGGGTTATTTTACCCATCAAGTGTTCAAAGTGAACCTAAGTGGCGTGCAAACTAAGCTCCAATTGTAACAGTACTTACTAAAATTAAAATTATGCAGAAATGTGTTTACCCTAACGTCCCCCCCTCCCCCGTTAGATGAACATCAAATTAAATCTCATGTTAAATGTCAGAATCCAACTCAAAGACTCGCATAGCACCCATTTGGAAACTAAACTTGACTGTTTTATTTTTATTTGACGTTCCCCCCCACCCCCCACCCCATCCCAATGAATACTCCACTTCGACGATGAATGGGGTTTAAATTATACGCAAACAAATTAAGCAAGAACGCTATAAAATTAAATGGCCCAGAAAAAATATATATTGGAAGGAAATAACGGCATTTATGAATATTTAAAATTTCCGCCCCCTCGACCCCCGCCCAACAGTGTTGAATTAAAGTTCGCTAAAACATGTGTTCAATATTTAGTCTAAATTGTTCCATTCGTTAAAAATAGTATGCGAAAGTTTGATTTGCCCCCTTCCATCCCCTTTAAGGAGATGAACTATAACTTAAATTGCATTTTTAATGTCTAAATTATACTCAGAGACTCACATTATACCGGTTTAGAGCCCAATCTCGATTGTTTTCTGTTTATTTCTATGTGATGCCCCTCCTCCCCCGCCGCTTGAAATTATACGCTAGTAGTATCGGAGAACACACTATAAAGTTAATTGATCCAAGAATGTATTTATATTACGGAAATATTGGCAACCTCCTAGGGGTTGTAGCCGAGTTTTACCCCGACAGCACTGATTTCAGGATCGCAAAGGACACATGTACTAAATTTGGTCTACTCGTTTAGTTTTTTATGCAGAACATACATTCACACACACACAGGCAATTTTATTATAGATAAGAAGAATAAATAAAATATAATTCTTAAAAAACAAGTTAATTTACTCCCTTTTTGAGTGTGTTCTTTTTTGGAGGGGGAAGGAAACAGACTACACGATGGTGATCCAGACACTTTAACAGCATAGGAAGGGAATTGCAAAGGAGGAATGCAGAATGCAGTCTTTAAATCAAAAAATTATTGCACACATTTGTTGACGACACTGAGAATTAAACTTCGTGATGCGTCGTAATTCGATTTTAACATTATGACTGAAGTTTCATTATCTATTAGGAAATGCCTGAGCTACGTTATCCATTACCCACCAAAACACACAAGAAAAAGTTGGAGACTGATTTCAGTAAAAAAAATACCCTTTTCGATTTCTGCCCCTAGAATTGAATCCGTGTCCCTAAAATTTTCCTATTTAACGTCGAAATGTATTTAACCCGTAAGACAGGGACTTCAAAAATGTATTATTCCGAGCCAAAAAAAATGGAATCGATCGATTCCCAGGTATCAGAATTAGTTTCAGTTCAGAATAGGGGACATTAAAAACAAAAGATTACCCAAACGAGTAGGTAATGCCCGAACACGTTTTAGAGACTGCATCGAAAATAGGTTACATACCCTTTATAATATTTTATTTTCAATTATAATTATAGTAACTGAAGAAATGTGATTGATTTCAAAATGCGCGGGCACTACTTGAAAATGAAACGGATGGTAAAACCATTCGTTGCACGAGGTTCGCAAAGTTGCCGCTAGAGTGAGTAAATATTCAGTATTCCAGATTGGAATATGTAAGTGAATGTCCTAGTGAAATGCGATAAATATTAACTGCATGATGACTACTTATGTTATGTCTAAACTCGGCACTGATTTCATGTCCATATTCTACTATTGTACGCATCACTGTACGAAGACAATGTTTCTTTCTCAATAAATCAGTTGTCATGAATCATGAATACATAAAACCAATAAGCAAATATGTCAGCAAAAAGTCTATTTATCTAAGTTCCTTACGACGTTTCGTACACATTTTTGGACTTCTTAAGGTACATAAAAATCATTTCCCAACAAAGGTATTTAGACAAAAAAAATTGAATAGACAAAATTTCGTTAACATATAAATGCAGATTTGAATTAATTTATGGAAATAATACAGATTTGCATTTTGAATTTAATTCAAAAGTGTAAGTTTTATATTTTAACGAAATTTTGTCTAATCAAATATATTTTTTTAATTCTCTGTCTACGGTTAACTTCTGTTGGGAATTGATTACTTTACGTACCTGAAAAAGTTATAAAAATTAAATGTCATAAAGAATAATTTTGTCTTTGCTGATACATTGGCTGACTTTTTATTTGTAAATGCGCCTGTTCCTTTCATAATGAATTTTTTTTATTTTTTCAAAGTATTTAACGACCAAAAATTTCAATAGTGAATGATTTTGCAGGTCAACTATAATCGTTTTCGGAGAATGAGATAAGAATGACAAGGCGAGCTGAGGTAACCGGAAAATGTTGCGAGATGAATCGATCTGGTTGCCCCTTTGGTATTTGACTGAGACAGTAAGCTCAGGGAATGGCTGGTCATCGAAGCCAGTACCTCTCAGTGTCAATTGGAACGTCAAATCACTAGACCACGAAAGCCGTTTTGATCGTTTTCGCTGAGTGACTGCCTTCGGACAATGTACAACAATCGAACCAACATAGAATAGAGCGAAACGGCAATTCAGCGAACCTGTGGCGAATACAATTAAACCGCGCTGTCCGCTTCCGGAAAGTTGTGGGATCAAACATGGCGTTGGAAAAAATCAGTTATTAAAGGAGAAATAATAAAACATGAATTATTAAGATATAGTAGGAACAAAACTTTACGCTAAAATACAATAGATCTTAGGAAAAGAGTTCTATATTTAATCCAGAACTAATTCTCAACTTCAGTGAATTCGAAACGCAGAAAATATTTAAAAAGACGAATTCATTTGAAGGCATTCAAACAAAGGATAAACCAATAATGGTGTCCACGCGGGAAAACGACTTGCCTTTTTGTGTTTTTTACAAGTGGCTGTTCAGTAACAATCAAGTAATATATTTTGTGGCAAATCATCAACCAAAAAATTACCAATAGAGCCAAGTGGAGGTTGACTTCCTCCTCCCTGGTTTTCCTCTTTCCCTGCCACCTTGGTCCATGGCCAAGGTAACTAATTTAAGACTCCTGCAGGCTGAGACGACCTTGGGAAGTTTGAGAGGTGTATGTACGGGGGTCGAAGACCTTCGGCATACGGTAAGAGTTGTTTGCTGATCCCATTGGACCAGTCGGCCAACTGCCTCTCAATACTGATCAAGGCACGGAGGCGGGTTTGTTGCGTTCCCACAGCAATCCAGTCTCCCGTCATCAAAAGGGCGCGGGAGTAGTACCCACTAGCCCGACCTACCTGATGCAGGTTTTCTAGGGTTTTTCCCTGCATCACCTTCAGGTGAAACACCGGGTAGGATCCTTACACTATAGCCTGGGGGCCCTAGTCAACCCTGGGCTACTTTGCTCTACCTTCCACATCCCCCCCTTTTCAAGTCCCTTCCTATGCTATTAAAGGGGAGTTGCCTGCTTCAGGATCACCCTCATGTAGCCTGTTACCCAAAAAAAAGTAGTTCTTAGGTTTCTACCCAGGTGGACGATAACCACGACGCATCGATGACGGGCTCTGACCTCTATGTCAAGAGAAGTGCCACACTGTAGTTTGCACGTCGCTTTCATACTCCACCGTTTGCCACCGTGGTGCGTGTCGCGCGCTGTTTGTCTCAGGGCCTAAGGTGATAGTGGGCAACCCTCTCTACGGTCTCCGCGCAGCTAACCGAATCCAATCATCGTTATGTAGCGATGAGAATGATGGCAGAATGCTTAGGCTTTCTTTGACCCGGGTGTAAGAACAAGAACTACTGCAGCGTTGTTTTCATTGGGCCACGTTTTAAAGCTCCACTATAATACTGAAAGACACATTTTCATTGATGAATTTAAGGCTAACCATATTTCAACCAGGGACCAATCTCTACGTAACGACTATTGAGGAAATATTTTCTTTTTTAAAAAACAAAAACAAATATAAGCTTGTCCAGCAATACAAAGAAAGAGTTAAATGCTAAAATTAGCATGCCAGACTTTTTGCATATTAAATATTCCAATCACTGTATAAACCAATAATTGTGTGTAATTATATTTTCTACACTTATTTCCTTTTGGCTCCTGTGTACTAGCTTGGGTTCTCTCTCAAACGGTCGGATTGTGGTGAAGAAGAGTCGCGCAGTAATTGGGTCCCCAAAAATCCGGAAATGGTCAGCCCGAAATAATAACATCCACCGAAAAACCATTCGGCATGAAAAATTTGTCAATCTCATGTACATCATCAATGTACAAAATAATAAGTGAGACAGAACAAACGAAACATGCTTCTCAATTTATATTAAATGAACAATAAAATAATTACAAAACTACCATAACGTGGTCACTGCCCATATATTGGAAGAAAATCATAAACTTGATTGAAACAATGTTACGTAATCATTTCGGCGGAGGAATTCATGGAGTGAAGGTCATGAATTGATCAATTTTATGCCCAATGAAGTCTCAAAAAGGAAGACGAAACGTCGTATTTGTACTGATTAAACAGTAATAAAATTAATTTGATTTATTTAAATTTGATTTCGTTTGTTAATTGACTACCTCTCTATCTCATTAGAACAGTATGAAATGAATGGTACAGGTATTCTTTAAAATCCCAGTTTACAGCTGCAGTGAAGTAAGCGGACGGTGTCTGAAACTGTGTTGTACTTGCTGCATTATTTACGAGGACTCGGGAGTCTGATTTATGGAGGTGGGAGTCTTTTTGGCAGCAACGGACTCTCAAAAGAGCTGTTTACCTTCGGCCTATTTCTGTAACAATATCGTTGACGTGGAACGTTTGAACAGGAAACTAACGAGTACCGGTAAATGGTAAACATAAATAACAATGCTTGTCACATATTCGTCTAAAACTCACCAAATCTAAAATGTGATATTTCGCTCAAAATTCTCATGTAATATATTTCACTATCAGCACACTTCGGTAGGTTATACGTCTGACAGCCCAATTTTGAAAACTTTTTTTTTAGTTTATTTTAACATCCTTAACAATTATAGTTATTAGGGGTTACCATACAATCATCTTGTACATTTATGACAGACTACAGTTTCAGAACCATTACATATTTTCTAATAGCTTGTTATGAGGTAAGAACGATAACAGAAATTTTATGGCTCTTTCCGAGTGGGCGAGCTCCCCCTCTCTGACAAGTATACAGTATGTGCTTTATAGTTAGTATTTCCCCACGTTTACTACAAATAGGTCGAGCTGCCCTCTTAAATATGTAGGCATGAGTAAGCATGGTGTTATCCGAACGGATTCGGGATAAAATGGCCAGCTCCCTTCTAGGTAGGCCAGCAGGGAAAATAATCGCCGTTACTCGGATATTCCGGACCCATCATATTCCGAAACCATCATCCTTAACAATAGCCCCTTTCTAGAATTTGATAATCGATTTGGAAACTTCGATTCAGTAAAAGTACAACCCGGATACTATCTGGTGTTTAGAAAATCAACATTTTAACACCAGCTTTTTTCGTAGCAGTCATCGTAATCTGTTAAAACTTATTAATTAATGGCAGAGCTTACAAGAAAAACTAACAGGCAGCGAAATCAAACAAAATGTACAAAACTAAAGAATTTCTAATAATAATCTTTTTATGTAAATTATAACGCAGTGATTTTTTAAAACTTGAATATAAACAAAAGGCGTGAAAAAAGGAACATTTAAATAATTATTTATTTTGAAAAATAACAGCGTGTAAGAACGATTTTATGACAAACCATCAAGAATATGGCGAATGCGCAGGGAACGGGAATTTATCCATTCAAGGACACCGAAGTGCTCTGGAATTTCATCAAACCGCGAATAATTCGCATAGTCTTATCACTGATCGTATGAAGTAGAAACTCGTGAGTTGTGTAAATAAAAAAAATGCTCATTGACCTGGATTCGGGAAGGAACGCTCCTCCTGTGAAAATTCAGCCAGTGTAATAATCTTAAATCACTATTCACGGCGAACATATTTAATTTCTTCCACAAAATATTACGGTAGCATCTCTCTTTTTAGTTCAAAAATTACTGGACAACAAATGAAGGGATTGTCCATAACAAGTTTTACGTTCTTCCATGCTGTAAAAATTTGTTGTATAAATGCTTATAAATTAATACTCCAACCAAAAACGAACAATTAAATTGCATAATTTTATTGATTTAACAACTTGTTTCGGTACTAATCCTAAACGGACCCTCAACAGATTCATAAAAAAAATTATAACCCTTTGAGGATCCGCATTAAAATCGACCCACACTGCTAAATTTATTAAATTACAATTCACTGTGGCCTTAATACTAATATAAACTACACAACAACTACAATCATTACTATAAATACTTATATTAATTTTATTTATTTTGCGGTAACGCATTAGTGATAATTAATGAATTTATGCAGTAATTAATTTAATTTGGAACTATATGGAATCCCATCGTTGACAAGATACTAATTTAATTCTACACAAATCTCTTGATTATCATCTGATTTAACCGGCGTCGAGCGCGTCGTTTTTTAATGTTACCTTTTCACGCCTACCTATCACAGGGGAATGATTATTTTATCAATATTATTGTATACACAATACGACCTTTATAATATTAATACAAAATTAATTTAAAAAACCTCTTGATTTTATATACAGTCTTTATTCACCTTCAGAAAGTAGATCTCGGCTTACTAGCCACATTCATCTGACGTTTATATAAACTCATTTATAGCCTACATTTTGTACATGTCAATATATTAAAATCATATTGTAACCGCCCGTTCCATATTAGGAAAGATTTCTTTATTGATTACAATATCCCTAATAATTGTTGTATGTTCCATTTACCTTCCAGTCAGTTGAAATAAATCACATTGTTAATTAAATCAGAATCTAAGAATACGATATAATAATAAGCACGAAATAAAATTATCAAAAATTACTTTAAAGTTATTGCCATATTAATATCATTTATAAATAAACTAAAACAAACCATAAACATCGTTCTAAATAAACATTTTTGCATTTTAAAGAAAATCCATAATTAGTCCTTCATTATTACGTATAAATTGAAACTTAAAATTCGTGTAACTTTTGGATAAAATATAATCTTTAAACTTTGTTTACGCCTCAATGTAAATCATTGTTCACGTTGTATTTTGACATATCTCACTGTTTTCAACTCCGCTGCATTACATTGCAATCAGATTTTTTTTACAATTTCCATTGGCGAAACAATAGGATGAGCAGGATGCAGATCTTGTATATCGGACGCAATTGTTGCGTAATATCGATTAGGTCCAGCTGTTTTTCAACAGCGATGCCAAACTATCTAAAAGCTCGGAATTAATAATCTAAATCATAACATAAATAAATTCAGCAGGTATCACTTTTACAAACGACAGCCATCTACAATTTTCCACTATTCAAAATAAGCATTTTTCCTTACGCCATTATAGATCGCATCACTGATTTGACAGCAGAGTTCAATGGTGTGTGTGTGTATATATTTTTATTACTAGTTCCTGTGTTGCTGAATTAAATCTATGGGCCACGATCTTCAAAGTCTTCTCTGTGTTTCAGGAGGGTAGATTATTTCGGCTATTAGCCTATTTTCGTGTCCTTCCATTCGCTCACGGTAGTGTGTTGTTAGTCTTTTGATTTCCTGTGTGATGAACGGGATCTTGAGATCGTTGTGTAATGTCGAACTGGAAACAAACAATTGGTGATTGAACGGAGTATTTTTGACTGTATCCTTTGAATTTTTTTTTATTTGATGGTTTGGTGCATCCCCACAATTCTATGCCGTTAATATCAGATGGGCTTAATGATACATTTGTATAATAAAATTTTACTGTCTTAAGATAATTTTGATTTTCTTCCCATTAGCCAAGACATTTCCCTTAATTTTAGATTTATTTGCCGTCGTTTTTTTGAACATGTTCTTTCCAGATCATTTTTTGGTCTAGGTGTAAACCCAAATACTTAGTTTCGTTCTTTATTGGAATATGAATGTTATTGTAGTAGACCGGAGGACAGGCTATACGTCTTGTGGTGAATGTGGCTAGTGTTGATTTATCTTTACTTTCCATTTCTTGGTCCAGGCGGTTTTGCAGGTTTTGTGTTGCAACAACCGGGTCAGCATTTACAGATAAGGCTGTATCATCCGCAAATGTTGCAATGGAAGTATTGTCCGTAGTTGATAGATCCGAAGTATAGAACAGGTAGAGCAAATGACCCAACACACTACCCTGAGGCACTCCTGATTGTACGGGTTGGTAATTAGTCTAGCTAGAGTTGAATTTTACTTGGAAGAGTCGTTCTGTCAAGTATGATCTCAGCAGGTCGTAGTAGGAATTGGGGAAGACTTTTTTGATCTTGTAGAGAATTAATGGACAAATAAATTTTATTTATGTATTGTTCATCATTTGGAATTCATTAATCGTATAATCCTTCGTAAATTGTATATTCATATATTTGTAATGTTTGTGTTTGAATTACGCTTAGTAAATATTGTTTAATTGATGATTATTATATTCCTTATATTACCTTTCATACGATCGAAGCTCCTTCCAATATTCGACCGTAAGAACCTCGAAACCGGAAGTGCTCTACCGATTGAAAGAACCGAAAAAGTTACAATATATACAATTTGGTGACGAACAATTAAAAGAATATGTGAACATTGTATATATGATTTTTATATGTTGACATGTACAAAATGTATAAATGAGTTTATATAAAACATTATAGATGAATATAGCGAGTAAGCCGAAAGGTACTTTGTGAAGAATGTGAATAAAGACTGTATATAAAACCAAAGGTTGTATTTTTAATTAATTTTGTATTAATATTATAAATGTCATATTGTGTATACAAAACAGTCGTAATTAATCTCAAAAGATTATTTCATCATAACTATTATGATGACTCACGGTACTTTAATGGAGTCCTAGATATCTTCTGCTACATTCAATGGACACGCTACCTTAATAGAATCTAAAACAGTCCGGTTCATTGATCCTTTAATGGAGATCAAATTCTCTGGGTATACTAAAGTAGGCAGTGAAAAATACTCCTTGTACCTTCAGGAAGTAGAAAAAACTCCCAGTATGCCTCTATTCAACAGACTGTCGTTTCCAGCAATCAAATCGTCCAATGAGTGCCGTTTTCACAGACTGGCACGCGAAGCTTAAAATAAGAATTAATGTTCACTGAATAAAACAAATGAAAAAAAAAGCCCGCCAACTCTTCAGTAAAAAAATATATAACGTATAACATCCCGTTAATTGAATTAAATTCTAACTTGAAATTATTCCGTCAGACTTAAAATGTCTTCAATAAAATCAAATAGACAAAATACAGGCTTAAATTAAGATTCTCAAAAATTCTCACTAAAATAATTTTGTTATTCTTCGCAACTGACCGCAAAACTATTAATTATAATCATTAAAAAATACTTGTGGGTTTTATCGCCCTTCGATATTTCCAAAATTTTGTATTGCAGGATATAATAGTGCAAATTTCGAGTTTGAAATCTGGTGTAGATATATGTCATGATCAAAGGCGGTTCTAAATGAAACAGATGTATACCTACTTACGTTATTTAAATAACCCTTTCATCTAGTCGTATTTTGCAGAATATATTGGTTATATGTGAAAGAACACTGTAAACCTTGTTGTGTGTAAATTAAATATTGCCGATTTTCCTGCATAATGCCTGGTGAAGTCACAGATTTTCGCGTGCTGACACATTTTTTCAATTATAATTATTCCGGGTTAATGGGGCTTAGTTATGAGGATAAGTTCCAGAAAAATCTGAAACTGCAGGAGCGATTCCCTGGAAGATAAGATTCCCGTCCAAAGTCCTTCCTTTTGCGCAGTCTGCACATACAATCTGGGATGACTGTTTTTGCGAACGGACGAAGTTACTTCCGTAATGATAGTTACTTCCGTCGACCAATCCTGTTTCGCCGCAGAATACACGAGCGTGTTATTCACATAAGAAAGTGTTGATCGAGATGTTTAACTGTCACTGACTTGGAAAATATTGCATAGTACATGAGTAAAAAAAGCCCTCAACACCAGACCGTGGGAAACTCCATTTCAACTCTTTCACAGCATTGTAAAAAATAATTCAAAACTAGAGGAAGACAAATCGATTAAACTATTATTAGATGCTTTTCTGTTGGCTCACAAAGGATTCTTTTCAAGTACTTGCATAAAACAAATCGTAACATCGAATTATGCTACAAATAATGAAAAAAGATCCGACATTTATTAAAATAATATAAATCAATATATGGCATTGAGTCAGAAAACTATTTATTACAAAAGTCCTCAACGATGTTCGTCCTCTTGTGAGTCCTTTTCAGATAGAACAATTTTAATAATCTTTTATCCAATCCTTTTTTCGATAAATCAAAATGATTAAAATTGCTATATATGAAGCGTTTCCAGAAGATAATAAAACGTCGTTTTGAATTTTTGTAATAAGATGTATAAATAGCTTTTTAACTCAACGCCATTGATTTATTCATACGCTACAACAGATTAATAAAACCTTTATAATAAGTCCGCACATTGATGATTAATTAGGCATGTATAAACGAGAAAAACAAATCAACTTACTTAGTCTCAAATCAGTTAATGTATCATTTTAAACACAGCAAATCTCAGATCGACAGTCGGGAAAAAATTTAATAACATGTCTGAAATCATAATTTTGCTGGGTTAAATCGGAAATTCAGTCCACTTTTGTCGTTACCATTAGTGAAAGACGAAGACAGATCAAGTCTTCCGGCCGCATCTACTACTGACGGCAACGTTGAGCAAACCCTTGTATTGATTCTGAAGAACCGACGAGTGAAACTGATGAAGTGGCAAACCATAACAACATTTGTCAAATGATAGTATCAACAACGGGCTCAAAAATGTTATGAACATCCAAAAACCTATTTTTCCTTTGGTAACGAAAAGCAGTGATTAGAGCGTATTTTATACTGAAAAATGTTATTGTATGTATCCTCCCTTGTATTTTAAAATATTTTTAGAATATGTTCCACTGAAATTCGTACACACGATATTACCGATAATTCCTTCCTTCCTCCTTGGCTCTACAGCCCATTGAGGGCCTGGGCCTACCGAGTCGACTGCGGACTGCCATCTTGTTTGACACGTTCCGAATTTGGAGTGACACGTGGTCAGCGTATCGATCCTCCAACAGTCTTAACCCCGGTCTTCTATTACTGATCATACCGAGTGAAATCTAACAAAGTATAATGTTGCTTCACGTTCGAAAACATTTCTAATAATTAAATTAATTAAACTATGTACAAAGTTTCTAAAAATAAACTGTACTGTTTCCGCATAAGTAAACCTTGAAAATCTTTCTGCAATAAATGATATATTTCAACTCCAGGGACCCTGATTTTCCCTGCTGCGAAATGGGAGGGATTTAATTCCTTGACAAGAATAATGCCCCCTGTATGATTTAAGCCCGGCTCTCTGCTGTCTCGACTCCTAAAACGTCTCATCTCCAAGCCAAATATCGCTGGGTCCGTAAATTTCGTATTCCTTTTCAGCGTAATTCCTGGAGTATCTTTGTGGTATGTGGCTCGAGGGAAGCTTAAAAATGCTGCGAATATAAGAGGCAATGCTAGTTGTTATATTTTTAAATAAGAACGTATAAAAACATAAAATTTCTCATCTGATAAATTCATTTTACGTTGAGCAGTCAGTGGTTACTAAAGCTTTTTACCTGTTAATCAATTGGTATAAACATTTAAATATTGTACTTTATATTAACGTCCGCAAATACATAGCATATTTTAAACGGTATTCCTAAATACTAAAAATAACAGAGTGCTATGAAATGTAAGATCTACTTTTTTAAAAAAAATCTTATTTACTGATAAAACAGTGTTAGCTAGTTTACTATTTTGATTTCCAATAGTTTCAATTACGCCCTTTAGGAGGATGCTTTTTTCATTTGTTAAATTATAGCTTCAAATTTTTAATATTACTAAATATGAGGAGTGTTTGTAAAGTATAGTTTTAATATTTTGTCGTTCCTGTTGAGGTTTTGTGCATGCGCGATCACATCCTCCGTTGATTATGAAGCCAGACGCAGCTGTGAAGCATCGTCACTTCGTATTTTCCTTTAGTTGGAGCGTTTCGAAATGTTCAAAACAATTGAACGGCCCGTCAACTGTGAAGTTAGATCGGTTATTCGTTAAATGAATGCAAAGAATGTTACACCAGCAAACATTCATCGGAAATTGTGAGAATTTTATGGGGAGGCAATAATATGTGATGGAATTATGAGGAACATGCCCTGTGAAGAAAATATTCAAGCAGACGCTATCAACTAGTAAGAATGGGTTATCTATTTGCTGGGACAGACAAGGTGTTTTGTTGGTTGAATTATTGCCCAGAAAGTCGACAGCCAACAGAGACGTCGAAGGCATAGAAAAAAGTACTCCCCCGTCACGATAATTGCCTGAAAATTGGCGGCATTATGTGGAGTAGAATTGAGAGGTGTAAGATAATAATTGAAAATAAAATATCTGTAAAATAATAATGTTACTTTTCCAAATAAATATTTGTATTGACTTTAAAAGCAGCACTCGTACATCGTTTATCCATTATATTTAAAAAATAAATAATTAGTTGTAACGTGACTGCTGTAGAAGAAAGCTGAAAATCAGATGGGTGGGTAGGGTAACTAATGAGGAAATTCTAAGCAGAATAAGAGGGGAAAAGAGAACAATATGAAGGAATTTGCTCAAGAGAAGTGATAGATTAATAGGCCACGTTTTGAGTCGCCAGGGTCTTGTAAAATTAACAATAGAGGGAAGTGTGTGGGTAATAACAGAAGGAAGAGGCCAAGGATGAAATACGCTAAGCGGATCTGGGATGATGTATGATGTGGTATTTATGTAAAAATGAAAAGGCTTGCACAGTATAAGTTAATACGAAAGGTTGCATAAGACCAGTTTGAGGACTGATTACAACAACAACAACGTGATTTGTCTTAACATTCTCCACGGAACCACAGCATAAACGAAGGATCGAGCACTCGAATAGAAACATGTATTAATGAATTCGTCAATGAATTTGTTTTTATGTAATACAATAATTGCAGTTTGCTTAAGATATTCTTAGAAACGTCCTTGAAATGCTATCACTGCGCCGTTATTCACTGCGTTTCTTGTCCTGAACTAAAAATGGAAGTATATATCATTATATAAAATACACAACAGTATCTACAGATATGAATGCAAACTGCAAGAAAAATAATCAAGTAACGTGAAAAAAAATGAGTAAATTTATATTTTCACTTATCGTCCCCTTATTTGATTAATATAAATAAATCTTCTGCGACATGTTCCACTTAAATTCGTACAGTGACAGTGTAGATGAGTTTCGATGAAACGTTGTGCTGTAGTAAGTAAATAACCCGGTAGATAAACAAATACGGCTGTAAAGTATCCGTTATGTGAGCTTTAGTAGCTACTTACCTTCAAGCGCTGGGCTCGTAATTGCCGAGTGTAATCTGACAACATTTCTAATAAAACTTTCGAGTCATAAAGAAACCATAACAGAAAATGATCTATTTTTACTTCGGCTTCAGTTGGTAGCAATGCAGGCCTCCAACATCGTCAGCATAGGGAAGACAAGAAACTTCAATATGCCGCAAAAAAAGTTGTCCCACTTGTTAACTGCATTCACAGACCGGAACAGACGCAGATAATTATTGTACCTTAAGGTTGGCTACGAATTTAGTATTAAATTGTGATAAAATAATATACTGGAATATTTAATCTATCGAGACGACCTTGTGGAAGCCGGACGACGAAATGACGCAACTAGAAACTGAAGGCTTCTTCTGGTGGCTTCCGTATTCCGCTATGAAGTCGCAAAAATCGCAATCCCGTGTCTGTGCCCGAGAAGGGCTTACTTCAACACACACCCAACTACTGATTCTGCACAAGGTTCATAAATGTTCGTGAATCAATTCTGCCGTTCCTGTAAACAAATGATTACTGATTGGTCTTTCGTGAAACTGAATTACTATCACGACGTCCGTATAGCAACGATGTTTTCCACCAGCATTAATTCTAACAAGGAATATATTATGACAGCAAAACATTGCATATTGCTGTAAAATCAAATCTCCGACAATTATAATAATTAATTTTCATATTTTTATGCCGAAGTCAACTTTGTTTCAGGTATATAGAGCATTTAACTGATATATAATTCCGTAATGATTTTGTGAAAGTCATTTTTAAAATGGTGTGAAAACAGTGACAGGGTTTTTTAATCTGAGGGAGATAAATAAATAAAAAATTCCGGATGTTGTAACGCGAACACTTGACGCATTGAATTTATTAAATTTTATTGATTTAAATAATCTATATAGGCCACCGGGAGAGGCAGAAATTAGGCAGTCGGTAATGGGGCTTGGAAGCTGAAGGGGTGATGAGAGAGAGAGGGTGCAGTTGGAAAAGAATTTTTGAAGGAGAAAAAAGTAAGTTGGGAAATAATTTTTGGAAGAAGAATTTTGAGAGAAGAGAGTGTGGTAGTTGAACCACGGCGGCTAAGGAAGGATTAGAGAAGCAGGTGGAAGTCCATGCACCTAATTCCCTGGAATTGAGGAAGGAAGACAGACGAAAGAAGGGTGCAAACAAGGTCTACGTAACCCCGGAATTCTCCGAAAGAACTCCCATGTACGGACGTGGACTATTTTTTTAAAAAAGTAAAGTCATCACTGCGTTGCCCAACATCTTCTCGAGAATAGTTTTTAATATACAGGATCTCCATAAAATAATGTCCCAGTTTTAATGGTATAACAGTTTATATTAAACTATTTACAACAAATAATACATCAAATTGAAGATAAAAACTAAACTAGTATTTTCTTAAAAGTGTTCAATGCGTGCAAATTTAATTATACGGGACACATTCAACCGAAGATCCAATTCTTCAATATATATAAATATTTTCAAGAGAAATAAACTGATAAAATTTTGAATGTGCTCAATGCACAAACATTCTACATCCTGCTTTATTCATTTAGTTATTGCACTCTAAGAGTTTACAACGAAAGGAACGCAATATCTTGATGTAACCATTTTTTCTTATTAAATTCAATTTTATGCCTGAATCAGATTTTTTTTCCTCCTATTTTTAAACCTATTTACCAAAACATTTGCATCTACAGTCTATACTTCAGAACTTCTTGAAAACGGTTCGTCGCCGATGACAAAATAGAAAAATCCAATTTCATCTGGATGGACGTGAAACAAATAATATTTTTCTTTTCAGTTCGTTTATTGTCGACCTTCGAAGCGAATGTATTATCGTTTACCTCCAAAAAACAATGTAAATCCGCTCTCAATGTACTGTAGGCAAAAAATTAATTTATAGCATACACTTGAACAAACAGACGATTTTTTTAAACAAAACGCTTATCTGATAATAAAGCATAGAATTTGCTTGGTTTGAACAAACTGCATAGCCGAAATTTTCATCACAGATTTCGACACATTTTGAAAATGATTGTAATTGCAATAGGCCGGGTTATAAAAGTGGAATAATATTAATACTCTGAAAGTCCGTAGTGGCTGGAAATTATAACTTCAGGTTGGATGTTGAATGGATGTGGCAAAAGCAAGAGGAAGCGGTTTTCCGCTTTCCTTTGGACAGAAAGAAAATTGCAACAACTATCTAGTTTCCGGTAAGATGCACCGATCAATACTAAATTTATTTAATAGCTATTGAATTCCGAAATGACAGGAACTTTTGTCGATAGTAAATAACGGTCGGTTATAGTACGTACTAACAGGAATTTCCTAATTTTCAACAGTCAAAAACTATATTAATTATACAGGAAATGCCAACAGTTTAATAATGTATTAATTACAGTATATGCAGGTTTGTCATCATTCTAGACGACTTACCAGATGGTCATGTTGAATGATATTCTGGATTTGGAAGGACCTATGGGCCGATCCGATCACTTGGTACCTAGCCCATGGATTTCATACCACCATTAGCCTGCCTCACGAAAAGAAACCCAAAGCAGAAACCAGATACGGAAATGGTAACCGCAGTCCCCTCCATTACAAGGAAAGGGATTTTGATTATTTCAAGAATATATCAATTAAAATTCATAAACCCATATGTTTGACATAGGTCTCAATTTTTTAAATGCTGGTAAAAAATATTATCTTTACATACTTAAATATTTTATATTTACAAAAAAGTAAAGATATTAATACTTCATAAAACGACTGATTTAATAATTACATAATAAATAAAGTCATAATAAGTCATTTAATTTTACATATTTTTTGAAGAAACTAACGTCTAAATCAGTTTTATTAAATAAAGTATCATGCGTAGGTTACCTATGATCTGAAATAGTTTAATTTAAATGTTCAACTAATTTATTTACAGAACCTGACATGGTTGCCACGGCGTGTGGTTTGAAGGCTAGGTTTCGTTAACTACCAGTAGTCATTCGTGGGAGTAAGAAACGTCTCACGGTGCTTGAGAAAAAAAAACGCATAACTTACATGCATCATGTCGCAACTGCACACTCGCATTAACGCTGACGAGAGGCTAATAATTTTTTATGGAAGACAAAAATATAAAAGGATGAACTTAAAAATGTTTACAGGATGACAGATGTCATAAGAAAACGTCGCCAATAACATTTCCCACTAGATTGGGACGGTGCACAAGTCCCAGCCGTTTTATTCAGTTTTCTTGAAACTCGTAGCCTTGAAAATGGCTAAAACGAACTGTTATCAACATGCAAGCCCCAGTACGTAAAAACTAAACTCCTAACAGAAGAAACCCAATTGAACAAACGAACACGATGCAGTGGATCCGATGAAAAACGGGACGGACTTATTGCATAGACGCAATACATAATTTAATTTGCATGTAAAGTCGCCATATTATTTTCTACTTAGTTGTTATAAAAATAACTTATTGAAACAGTTTTGCAGTGGAAATACTATTAGTACTGCGCAACAAAACGGTGGGGTGGAAGGGGACGCAAAATTTACTCCGTAACAGAAGTTCGTGTACGTAATACGATGCAACTTTCGTTTCCTAACACCGTGATACCTGTCGCTCTCGCAATACAAGAATTTTAACCGTAACTAGTCGAAACAGGAACCTACGGCAATTGAAAGGCCGCGCTGTAATGGCCCCGGAACAACGACTTCTATTCTGTGAACCGTGAAGGCCACCTCTCCTGTAATTTTCAGGTGGAAATAAATAGGCGCGTATCGCTTATATCAAAGATATATTACTAACGGTCTGAAGATGAAAAAAGCAAGTTCTAAACTATGTACGTAATTTTAGGCGGAAACGAATTACGACTATGATAAATAATCTAAATTTACATACAACGAAACGTAAGAAAGCACAGGAAATGCAAATGCATTGTATTATTGAGTCCTTTAAATATAAATTATTTTTAAAAACACGCAGAAAATGTAATTATTAATTTAACTGAACATAATTTTGAAATTTGTAACGAATAAAAATTTATAATATAAAAGTATTAATCCGTGTAATCCGAAGGGCATTCTTCCAGAAATACCGAGAGAAGTGAAAAATCATTGGTCGAGATAAAACATATTATATGCCACCAGAATATGAGTTACAGCAGATGTTCGAAGGCGTTGATTCATCCACAAACATATTGTTTACAGCAGTCAAAGATTAATTACACTACGTTTTGAAACCACATCACGTTGTTGTGGGTTTCAAAACCCAACAGTTTCAGGTACAAAAGGATTAAGTAACATTATTGTGTATCTGTCAGAACTTACTGAAGCAGGCTCACATTGCTTGTTTTAGAAGAAATAATGACTGCCCGTACAGTTTCTTCCAGAGAAAATAAAAGCTTTAGGTGTTTCAATACCAACGATTGTGTTAATTATCAGAAGCATTTAAATAAAAATTAGCTCCAAGTAAAAAGACAATATTAAAATTTGTTAATGCTCCAAGATGGTTTCGTCAATGAATCGGCGCAAATTTGGATCAGTCTCCGACGATAAAACACGTCCACTCGGAATTTGGCGGTAAGGAATCAAAGTCAAGCTACGTGAGGGTTACAAACAGGAATAATAAATTTCAGGCACAACGGCGCTATTTTGGCTTTTCCCACGTACCGTGAAATTTGGCGACATTATGGTAAGGAGGTTGGTATTTTTCCCCAAAATCGTCGGTGAAGGGGTAAAAGACTCCTCCTAAAGGAGACAATAATTTTGATTTGACAATATCGAGCCCCGCCACCGACGGAATATGAGCTAAGGAAGTGGGGAAAATTTTTAAAAACCCGAAGAGGAACGGATTTCGGGACTGATTAAACAGGAAGGAGATGACGGGTTGGACATTAAGGACGTGGAGGTTATGACCAGAGGTTAAGATTGAAAATTGTCCTGAACACGAACAATAACAACGGCAGTAAGGCGTGAGCCAGTCCGGAGAAACGGGGAAGCGGCAGCTGAAAGCACGAGACGAAACGGTAAACACCTCTGTTTGTAACCTTTTGCCGATTTTCTGGTACCGCGTCAAATTTTTGTGTTAGTTAATCTGCTGTATGAGAAGGCCCATTTAAAATGAGTCTTTGTGTAGAGCTCTTGGATTTAGTTGTAAGGAATTTAATTTGTATAATTTTTGTAAATATATATAATGTTTATCAAAAAATTGCCGGTTTATAACTTTAAAGTGAGCAAATATATGTAAAACTGTTAAATATAGAGTAAATGGAATTTCATTCTTATTATAATATTTTAGTATATTTAAAATAATAATATCCCCCTATTCATTTCTCTATGCTTCCAAATATGTTTGTCACATTGGAACCTCCGTGATTTCTTGCGAGTTAGTGATCCAGGATTCCGTCGCACAGATTCTCCAACTTCACTAATTGCTTCCTCTTTACGTGTTGACCTTGACCGCTCCCGAAGGCTTCTAAATAGAGGGTGGAACATGAAGCCTTGGCCTTTCTGATCCACAATCTAATCCCACATTTTCTGGGAAAATGATTTAGATACATGAATCCAAACTGTATACGAAATAAAATGCTAACAACGTTGCATGAATCTTCCATGTAACTATGCATCATAAATTAATATAATATATTTACGGGACACCTTTCTTCTTCATCAACAGATGAAACTTGGAAGAATGACATTAAAAGCTATTAGGGATATATAAATGTAGAATTGAACGAATAAGAAAACAAAATAGTAATGAATGTTAACACGATGAGAAGTAAAAAAAAATTAACGCTCCAACGTTAGAATAGGAAGAGTAAATTAAATCTAAACAAAGTCGACCTCCAGGCTGTGACCAGATATATTAGAACACTAGTGTCAAGGTAAACCTGACAAACACGGGGGACTTCCATTTAAGACCTTTCATAAGTAAACATCCGGACATGTTTAAACACATTAACGGCTCGCTAGTTTTAATTCGTAAAAAGTTTAGGGAAAATCGTAGAACGAAGAGGAAATCTATATTCATTAAACACGCTACCACAGACGAGTATGTATTTGCGTAACGGTAAGGTTATGTCACATGATACTGACATGGATATTTACACTCGAAATAAAAAGCATAGTTTGAAATATTGCCAAACAACTAGACAAAGTAAAATATACCAAGCTGGAAAATTTACAGCACGTCTGAACATCGAAAGAATAATAATGTCAGAGAAAGCAGCAAAGTTGTAATAAAATACGAATGGCTGTTTATCTGCATAGTTAGAATGGTAGTATTCTACAGGCGAATATCATGAAGACAGAAGGAGCAGGTGGAGGGGATTATTGTCGTCAAGGAAGAAATGCCGTAGGGGAGAAGCTAATACCATTATTAAAAATATTCATTCCCGTCGGATATACAGAGAGGTTTATACCACATCCTTTAACTCTTTCGGATGAGGTTTTCTTGACGTACAAAATATCCTGAACTGAACACAATGTTTTCCATTCCATCCATCTTTACAAAAAAAGGTTACACTACAAAGTTGTAGTAACAAAGTTAGTCTTAAAGTGAGCTCCGACCAACATGTACGACTACGCATGGTATTTTGACTTTTCTCGAGTTGTACTTAACTGAACATTGTCTTCACCTTTACGACAGCAGCATCAATTATTCGGGAATACGACTTTGTAACAGAATAACGGATAAAATATTTTTAAAAAATTGAATAGTTTAAAGCTTATAAAGCCCTTCTTCTATAAGGCGTTTCTTACTTTGCTTCCAAACTAAGCAATCGAACTGTAACCAACTAAAATCCATTTTCTTGCTACACTAAGGAACCATTGTTGTATATACCAATAATTTTTCTCTCTTTATTAATTGCCCTTACGTTTTATTTTGTTTTAAAACATAGCCATACATTGATTGACAAAGTCTGCGGACACCCCAGATTCGCATAAAAGTGTAGTATTTTTAGTAAAAGCATATTGTTCATTAAGAAGTTAAGTATATTTTACAAACATTTTCATTCTACCCGAATTTTGTTATACTTATTAGAGGCTTTCGGCTTCATAGCCACAATTTTAAGGATTATTGGTTTCGTCTGTACTTTCGCATTTGGGCAGCATACGTTATTTTGTATCTATTGGTATTTTAGACCTCGGTACAGACGTAATACATTCAATAATTACATCAAAAACAAATAACATGTTGGTTTTACTAAGCATTTACTATAATTACAAAATGAAGTATGCCGAAAATGTTAGTTATCGACGTACAGAATTGCTTTAAATAACAAAGAAAGCAATGCATAAGCCTTTTCCGGTTATTCTTAATTACACCCAAGTATATTGTGAAGTACAAAGGTTCTGTCTACTCCCAATCTCGAGTGGAGATTCGGGGACTGGAACTTTTCATGTGTGTTCTTAAAGCCTCGGGACCTACCGGACGGACTTTTCATTGTGTCCTCCAACCGTCACGAGAAGACTCGGGTATCGCGCTCTGGCAGTTGCACCACGAGGCAAGCAGTGAGTGACTTTCGATTGGAATTGGTGAGGGAGCAAATACTGGCAGGCCACATGGGGCGGCCGAGATTGGCCGACTTTCTTGGACCTAGAAGCGAGCCAGGAGAAGATTGAAGTCATTCCACCAAGACCGACGGACTCGCGGCCACTTGTCTCCTGTACACTGCACCATATTACGATTGTCATCCCTTTGGGGGAAATCTGAAAATAAATTGCTTCCTGTGGTGACATATCATTACGTTTAAGCACCGATCCAACGAACAAACACCCCACGTCATTCAACAAATATGAGGAGCAATTACCAATCCCGAGCTCCGTTACAACATAAGTTGAATTCTAAGTCCGGATTCATAAGTAATGTAAACAATAAAGCAATATAGGCTTCCTCAAGATTTTGTTTAACTAAAATTGAAAACGATTGTTCCTCCAACTTAAATCATCAAAAAGGACGAAAACTTTTCAGATTAAGTAAATTCAGTTTGAAGAATTCCAGTATGGTTTGATAAAGATCGAAGCGGGGAATAGTTTAAGCAACATAGTTTCAATTTCAGAGCTACATATGTGAAGGAGAATTATTATAAAAAAATAACTCACAAAATCATTATTTAAAACATCTAAGAGAACGCTTGCAGTAGCCTGGAAGTTTCTGGATTGATTGAAATTGCTTAACGTATTATTCCATCTTTCCTCGGTCCCAAACCTCTAATATTTCATTCATCCAGAAATACAATATGAATATGATTGGCGTATATAGCGTAATTACACAAGGACAAGCACTTGGGCACTTTACTAACGTTTTGTGAAACTTTGCAGCTGTTATCGAGCAGGTGTTATAAAACCGCCGTTATGTTTCAACTAGTGCCATGTCTATATAACAAGCCTTACTTATCTGCAACAAGACCGCCGTTTAAACCACGGTTCGAATATCTGCTTCAGCTTACAGATTTGTTGCCGTTTCACTAACTAAATATTCGATATGAGAGTTTACATAAGCAACAAGTTAAGCGCTTGTATAATCAGTAAAACCTGTGTTGCTGTGTTTGCCTCGCCAACAAGACAAAGCAATGTTTGGAAGGACCTTTATTTTGCGTGAGTAGCGAACTTCGCAAATTCCATACGACCCGGGTTCGATATTTTATTTAAACTTTAGCAAGAGCTGGTAAAATCGCAGGTTGGTGACGGACGGCAGGTGGTCCTCGAGTACGATGATGTGGCTTACAAATTGGTGAAATGATAGCTTCACCTTTCGGTAACTGCACCAAATCTCTTCAACCTTGCCGTATCTATTAGGAATCTACGTTCACGAATAAACTCGGTATTACAAGAAATCGGATTGCTACCAGCAATGTATACCTGGTAGTAGTAAACCGGAAAAATGAATACTTTGTGATACAAATAATTCACCGGAAATCAACGTCGGCAGCGTCTTATGATGTGTTACATTCTAATTAAAATTAGCTTCTTTGAAATACCACGTAGGTAAACGTGTTTACGGTATCCTGCATGCCCACAAGCCGAAAAGGAAAACTAATTAATTGGGATTACATTATTAAGTCGGTCTATACTTGAATCCAATTTTTTTGAACATCCAAAGTAATAATTTCTGTAAAGGAAAACTGGAAAACGAATCAATACATGTATTTATCATGTGAAAATTTGGATTTTGACTCTATACAGGGTGTTAAAAATATGTGTCGAATAGTTTGAGAGGTGGTTAGGTTACTATCAAACCAAGAAGAAATGTCCAATAAAGATAGGTCCGAAAGCGCATCAGTATACTTGTCCATAGCGGTTGAAGACGTTTTATTGTGAATATGCAATCATGGCATAGGTTATCTGGCAACTCACAAGCTAATCAGCAGAAGGCTTCGGTCAGTCCACACACCTCAGATGGAGGAGCATGTACTACTATAATGAATATAGGGGGTAATTTATTATTTAATTCTATATTAATATATTAAAATTAAACTTTAAAAATAAAAAAGGAAAACAATTTACTTGGGCAACACAAATTTTATATTAAGGTTACAATTTTGATATATTCTTTCTTAAATTAAAAAACCATGTATATTTACAAAAAATGATACAAATGAAGTACTTAAAACTAAACAATTCTATCTCAAGCCTCAGGGTCGTATATTATGGACCTTCTCATAGAACAAGATATTTTACACAAATCTACTCGGACCTGGCCGTACAGAAAATCAGCAGAGTCACAGGGGTAATTATCGTGTCGGCTTAGTGAATATTACAGCTCCTTCTTCCTAATATGGTCGTCCTCTCTCCAGATCACATTCACCACCGCTGCTATTCTTCCTGGTTCAGGAACAATTTCAAAATCTCCCTTGCCACAATTCTAACCACCAATTGAGCAACCTCTCTCGGAACCTCTCACCAAATCTGTCTTGCCATCTTGCTCATCTCACCGCTTTCCAAATCTCCCTAAAATCGATCTGCACGCCTTTTTAATATCTATTTCCCAATTCCTTGCTTCATATCACCCAGGTGGCAGGGATGGATATTGACCAATAACATTTATGGTTACACTTGGGAAAACACACCATCCGATGCAGCCAACTCTCGTCAAAATTGGGAAACACCCAAGATGCGACGTTTTATTGCCCCTGGCTCAAATGCTGTCTCCTTTCTTTTGACTCCATACCGCCAAAAGTCCGAGCAGATGTATTTGACTGTAACACTACATTAATTGGACGAAAGAGTTGGATGAGTACTAAGGTCATAAGACCACCATAGCAGACTGCAGTTCTGTCAATTGTCTTGGCAGAAGTGAACAGCAAATCCAGTTTTCGGCGAAGATTTTATTTACCGACAGGCTAGTGTTCTCAAGAGATGGCGTTTGTATAATTCAGATGTGTGTGGACTGATGCAGTTGCAGAAAGAAGACCTCAATATGATTTCTCCATCAACGTACGGACAGGCGTTAAATTAGTGGGCCGATACATCCTATCACAAAGATTAGATGGGGCTCATTATCATTGGAGGATGTGCAATGTCAGCAAAGAGTACAGATGTAGATTATACACCTCCTATAGCAAGAGCCATGGATAGACATCAGGAATATCTCAGCAAGTATGCGTTTCCGGATCAATTTCTTGTTTTGATGACCACTACCACCTCTCAAAATATTTGACACTTCATTTACACTCTCTATGTATGGAAAATTCGGAACAGTTTCACGTTAAACTGGTTTGAATGAAAAATACATTTTTTTCTCAGTAATTGTACGGGGAGTAACTTTTACTTCAGTGGACGTATCGTCACTATTCTTTAAACCTTAAAGATAACTTGTGTAGTTTTGACTTTTTCGTCTATCTGGCCGACAAATTCTTTTCGTGCAATGGTTCGTGTCGAATGGAATTCCGCCTATCTGGACACGGGAATGTAAGCTAGCCCAGATAAGACAACGTTTCTTTGTTTACGTAAAAAGGGTGCACTGACCCACGTCAGAGCTATAAAGCACGTTCCAACCTTCTATTTTCGCAGACAAAGCAGAAAGATCCACGATTAGCAGTTATAAACAATTGATTTAAAATTCTTGACCAATTTCAGACTGCATATTTAATAAAAACAAAAAAGCAGCATGTAGGTACTTATTTGTACTTCAGGTTTTAAGTACATTCTTGTAAAATTAAGTTTTTATTAATAACACTTTGTTCATCAGCGTTACTCCTCAGAGAAACCTGAGGAAGGTGCAAATAGGTACCGAAACGTTTTTATTTTATTAATTACAGTCTAAAATTGGTCAATAAATTGATTTCATTTTCATATAAATCAGACGTAAAATTAAACCATAAGAATAAATCCTAACTTGCGCTTCCTGTACTAGTAAGGAAGTGAAATTTGGTTCTAATATAAGTCATAAATATCACATTACTATTACACTTTTTAAATTTGCAATGAACAACAATTAACGCAAATTATTTACATTACAGTTAATGTTACTGATAGTTCATTCTAAATGGGTTCAATATAATTATAACAATCCTTAAATTCCCATGTGATAACGGATGAACTAGTAACTATTGAAGAATTTATGGAGCTGAATGTATCATAGGGTAGATATTTATAATTATGAAAGAACATTATTAGAACACTATTTGTTTTAGTATAGGATGTAAAAATATTTATCAGTTTTATATATAAGGTACAAATTGTATGTCTTCTGTATAGAACTTAAGAAAATCTTATTATAAGTTAAAAATTAATGAATAGTTACAGTATATTTTAATACTAATAAAGCAACCTATGTAAAATCTCTGACTCGTTCCACATCCTTGAAGCTTGTGCTTCTCTATAGGATTTATGAAATATGATTTTATACTTATACTAGTTCACATTTGAATTTAACTGTATAACCTATTTATTCTCAAACGATGGTTGGAAGTTTGTTAATGCGATCTACTCTTACATACTCCACTCATTTCTGGGCAAATGATGATTTAACATCTGCATGTAAATTTCTGTCAACACGTAGGTACTGAATTTATGGGAATTGATAATAACAAACTGAAATGAGAGGACAAGTATACTAATTTTTACGAAAAAAATATGATCTAAGATAGACTTCTTATTTAATTTAAATGCATTGCATTGAAGCCTCCATTCAACGCCGTGCCTAATTGTAATTTTTTGTGGTGAACTGCACACCAATTTAATTATATACACAGTAAAAGCCTTCAACCGACCTCAGTGAAATTTTAACACGTCTTAGAGTAGGCAATAACAACTGTGTCGTGCGTTTAAAAGTCTCGTTAGCATTCTCCTGCGCTAAATATTCACACGAATACTCTAAAAAATGTGTACTTTGACGCATTCCACCGCATCGTCCAAGTTATTTCTCGTAAGCGAAGAGCCCGCCACTGGTACTCGAGGCGACCGGGGAGATTTTACCGTAGGGTCACGAAATTTGGAGTCAGTACACAAGTGCGGACTTCTTGGCACACGCGGTCAATGCTACGCGTACAGTGACTTACCAACCAAACTGCAGGCACTGTGCCAGTGGCTTCTATAAACGTCCTTAACGAAACACATCTCAGGCACCACTACTATAAAACTATAGCGTTTCCCATTAATGATCCTCACACACCCTACGGAAGGTTTAGGACTCCATCGCAAGCAATTTTTCCACACGAACTATTAACAGTTACATATCACGCTTCAAAATCGGTATCAGCTCACTGGAGTCTAATATAAAAATGGGCGACAGTAATTTGCAACAGTCACGTTTTTTTTATAGGTTTCTGCCAATCCGCTGTGGAAATTATGACACCTGATTGAATGCACTGACTTCAAATTTATGTAGCAAGGGAATTTGAAACCTCCACGGATTAAATTTGTGAGGGAGACAACTTATTACCCAAAGAAAAACACTTGGAACCCTCCGAGAAAGAGCGATGAGGAATAGTGAAGCGTAATCTGAAAATCAGCAAGCTTCTAACAGACAGAATCTAAGGACTGAAGTACATTTCGAGAGATAAGAGAGATAGCGAAATTTTTTATAAAGATTAAATATCGAAGACTTTCCCGGTATATTTGCGGTAGAAAAAGTTCTCGTGTTTCTATCATCGGTATATAACATTGATTAAAACGAGACGTTTCGATGACTATCAGCTCTGTCGTATCTTCTAAGCACCTGGAAACATGAGAACGTTTTCTACGATTTATAAAGAAGATCAGCTATAGTTTTGCAGATATTGGTGACACATCTCAGATCATTGGGAAAATAGCGACTGACTGGTCAACGGCAATGCAGCATACTTCTCAAGTAGGAGAAAATCCCAAGAATGTTGAGCCAGGCCATATTACACAAAAATTAAATTAAAGTAACCAAAATATTTGAAATTATGAACGCCCAGTTTTCTAAACAAAAGTTTTTAAATTTGATGCAGTAACAAAATTAATTAAGATGTTGTTGTATTCAGTTCTTAGACTGGTCTGATGCAACCCGCCATGCTAACATACTCTACATAACTACCACATCCTCTCTAATCTACTTAGCGTATTTCATTCCATACCTCCCCCTAATGCTAATTTTACAAGACCCTTCCTTCTCTTGGTCAAACCCATCCGATTTTCAACATTCTTCTATAACACCAAGTTTCGAAAGCTTCTATTCTTTTCCTTTCTGCAACTCCTATCGTCCACGTTTCACGCCCAAACAACGCCACACTCCATAGACATTTTTAGCAATGATTGCCTAATATTCACATTACTCGAAAGCCTTCCTTGCCTGTGCTATCCTACTCTTTATGTCTACTATACTTCTACCATCACTAGTTATTATGCAGTCCAAATAGTAGAATTCCTTAACTTACTTCAAAATATCCCATTCCAATCTAAAACCCTTTGTTTTCTCTCTATTTCCTATACTACACTACATTTCCTTGGTTTTCCCTCATATTGAACTCTTTCTCCACGACCCCGTTCATGCGTTTCCTAGTCTTCTTCTGACTCCCCTAACACTGAAATATCATCGGCAAGGCGTAGGGTTTTTATTTCTTCTCCATGAAGTTTGATTCCCTTTCCATATTCATTTCTAACTTTCTTCATCGCCTGTTCTATATAAAAGTTAAACAGCATGGGCGACAGACTGCATCCTTGCATACTCCTTTCTTGATTTCTGCTTTATTTTCTTTCCTTCAATTCTAATTATTACTGACTGCTTTCTTTCTTTCTTTTGGGGGGGGGGGGGGTTAACAGGCTACATGAGGGTGATCCTGAAACAGGCACTCCCCATTAATAGCATAGGAAGGGAATTGATAAGGGGGGATGTGGAAGGTGCAGCAAGGTAGCCAAGGGTTGACTAGGGCCCCCGGGATATGGTTTTAGGCATTGGGTACTATTCTCACGCCCTTCGGAATGACGGGAGATAAGTTTGCTATGGGGTCGCAGTATTCCCTTCTCCATGTCTCCACCACTTTCAGGAGGCAGTTGGCCGACTGATCCAATGGGATCAGCTGACAACTCTTGCCATATGCCCCAAGGTCTTCGACCCCAGTACATATACCTCCTGAAATAGGTGACGGTGTCTCGGCAAGTGAGAACTTAGATAAAAAAAACAGAGAGAGTGCGAGGCATTCCCGACATAAATCAGGTGAGCCCCGCGATCACTCTGGGGTGAAGCGCCTGCGAGTAACTGCTTTCTGTAGAATATCGTATTATTTAAACAACAACTGAAGCAAAAGTAAATCACAAAGTACATTCTTATTTCCGTAGTCAGTAAGTCGCGTTCCGTGACAGTCATTAACAAGTCAATTACGAAGTTCTAACTCGATTCACCATTCCCGGTGTATACTGACGGGCCACCAACACTTCAGTACTTGGTCGCTCAGGACTGAAATGGGTCACGTACATTAATTATTTACAGCGGGCAATGAATGTACGCAGTTAGGATTAATTTTATGAGGTACATATCGGCTTCGAGTATTGTGTTATTGGTCTCGTCACTCCAGGCAGGTGCGGTGGTGTATTTGTGGACGAGCTCCTGAGCTCCTTCCCGGATTAGAAACCCCCATGCCTCCGAAAGCACTTAAGTCATAGTCAACGACCCCAAAGAAACGCTTCAGGAAAACTTCTAAAGGGGCTGAATAAAAACTTTCAATCGCAGACTGGTTGAAAGCAACATTATTAGGAAATACAATACTATTTTTGGGCTGCTGTCAGAGGGCGATTCTTTCAGAGTATATGTCTGAAGACTTGTTTAAATCCGTATAATTTTTACCAACTATCTTATCGATATGTTCAGATTAGTCTAGAAGACAAGGTGAATGGAAAAATTTATTCAAACACCAAATTCCACTAATGCAAATACTTCAATACATTTAATAATCTTTTCGGCCGAGTGAGTCCAGGCTTGAAGGACATGAATGATTAAATTTCATGCCTGATGAAGTCTCTAAAGGGAGATGAAACGTCGTATTTATATTAATTAATTAGTAATAAATTATATGCTGATTAATTCACCTTATTTTAATTTATTGGAAAATGCTATTGAAATAATGACATTCCATTGCTGATAATAGCGAGGAAAAAGTAAACTAAGATTAAGATTGGAAATAGTTAAGGGAAATTTGTATGCTAGAACGAGCTTCGAAGAACATGTTAATGGATAAATTAATAAAAATTCAAGTAAAAACATTTGTTCATCCTTTGAAAAATAAAGTTTACGGTTTGGATCCATAATTTGGACACTGACAAGTAAAGCGATTATTATGATAATTGAAACTGAACATAATATTTTAGACTATTTTATATAATATTTAAACATCACACATCCTACGTATTTGCTAAAATTGTTTAATTTTATTGAAAGATTTTTGAAGCTGGAAAATATATCACATGTAACTTCACACTGTAGATCCATTTGTACAGCTACATATGAAGAATTAACGACCGGTATAACAGACTTATTTATTGACAAGGACCACAATGGATGGTCGAAACTTCTACTGCATGTTAATAAAATTTTCAAAAACCTATGTATAGCTCCGTTATACGAGTCGTTAATTCTTCATATGTATTTTGTTATTCACAGACGTTAATTGTTCCTATAAATGTACAACTACTAAACAAGAATATTCGTCTATGCAGTTAATAAATGTTGCATTCATTTGTAGATATTTTCTAACCTTGCATATGATAAAACTAAAATTTTGAAATATAAAAGAATACAAATATTATTTAATATTAATCAGTGCTTACAAATATAAGAATCTACAATCAAGTAACAGAGTTTTATGTTGAATGGGAGAGGACTTCTTTTCGGAACTGGTTTACGTAATAATGCAAATTGGGTCTAAAAGGCGGATACAAACACACATTTGAATTAAAGTGTTATACCGCTTTAATCAGGGCTCACTATAAATTATTTTTCAATACAGTAATTTGAAGAAATAAATTGGAAAAACGTTCTGACACCGTCAACTCATGGAATCATGAATATGTTTTAGATTTATTCCAAGTTACAGAATAGTATACACTAGTTTTACTTTTTTGAAACTACAGCCAACCTATATCGTTGATAGCACTGAGTAAATGTTGTAAGTAAAAAAAGTAAATAAGAAATAAATCGCGTCTGCACACTAAAACATTCATGTTAAAATTTATACTTCTCTATTATTGCTACACAAAGTGGAAGTTTATATAATAAATAATAAAAATACATAATTACAGAGCTAAAAGTGCCTTACGCAAATTCGTAAAAAGGAGAAGGGCAGTAAGTCTAAAAAATGCTTTTGAGAAATGAAGGGATAGAGTTTCTTTGAGCTTCGACATTTACATAAACCCCTCATCTCTTTGAAAGTGGTTTTATTCGTACCTAGAAATATGAATTTGTCTTTATAAATTAATTATAATCCGTGAAATATTTTCAGAAGTTGGCAAATTTTTACTTACTGCCTTTTCTACTTTGGACGTCAGAATAATAAAGAATATACCAGTTTAATCCATTATTTTTAAGGATGACAGTTATACGGAAAACGATTGATGAGGAGGAAGGTAACTTAAAATCAAAATAAAGTTTATAAAATAAATGTTAAGCGCCACATAAGTCATAATGCAAAGTTAAATAAACAAATTACAAATTTGTTACTAGATGACGTTTCGTCCTTATTTTAGGGCCCCTTCAGGTATTAAGTAATTAGAAGACGCCTCCGGGTGCATTCCAAGGAATACTCGAAGAAGTCTCCTAATTTAATTAGTACCTGTCAAGTATGTCCGATACTTTTCAATTTGCAAACTAATTTTTTTATAATATAAGTTACTAGTGTTTCAGTAGACCATACCATGGTCATGGCGTGATTAATGCGAAGATTCATCTGACCATGGCCAAGTATTTCCTTACACCAATAAAATTTAATTCCCCTGTTCAAAATGCTGTTCATCTACATAGTTATGAATGGAAATGACCTTGCTCCAGCCTCGCTATTAGCTATTCTGCACTGAAAACGGGTATAGAATCTGATGTTGCACACGACGTCACGTAACAGTTTATAATTTAGTTGCCAAGGATCACTCTGATTTTCAACTTGACGGTTCCCAAAGTTGTGCCACGGTCAAGTGAGAAAGCCTGTTGGATTAAGGAGCTTAGTCGTCCTTGGCATGACGGCCTTAACCTTCCTGCACAGCAAACAGGAAGCCTTGAACAGAATGCTCAGGTACAGAGGAAAACTCATTTTGAACACGTTCAAACTGCAAACCAGATCAAAACACATAAATTTGGTTGTCTACCGTTGTATCATTTTTCTGGCGTGTTTCCTGAGGGATTATGAAACTGCAAGTATGTAACAATTGTCAATATATTTTTATTAAAAAACAATTAAGAGGTTATTTTCTGGTTGTTTTAAATTAAAGACGCAAACAGACGCATGACTGAAAAATATTGACAAGTAACTTTGTTCCGCGTTTCGTTCACCCGACTTTTTCTAAAGAACATTAATTGAGAAACGGACTGTAAGACTCGGAAAACTCACCAACTGACATACTTTGTTTCCGCTAGCCTCAGTCCACTGTCTCAGTAGTCTCCATCCAAATAAAAGCTTACAAAAATGGCTATTATGTAAAAGATGGATATGGACAGAAGGGAATTTTTAAAAGAAGTTGTCATTTTTAACTGAAATATTACAAATGTGGCCATTAGTTTGCATAAATCCAATGACGTTTATTAGAGGTAGATAAGATCGTTGTCTACAATTGAGGACCTTAGTTATTAACTCAAAAAGTGACCAAAGAAGATGTTAGAGGTTTCCTAAATTTGCTCGGAACTTTTTACATATCCCAAAATATGTCTAGATTTCTAAATATCCTTCTCTTTTTCTATCATATGATGAGATTGGAGCATCATCTGTGCTCTTACTGCTAATATAACTACAAAATGTTTATGCAAGAAGGAGTAATGTCACTGAGTTAACACCTAAGGCCCTGAGAAGATTATAAGACACAGTGCAAGAAGATGTAAACTCCACGCTAGGAAAGTTCGTGATGAAATATATTCTGAAAACAAAATTGCTTCGTAATAAAAATTTAACTGATTATATAAGCAATTAATTGATTATATTTTTATTAAACCAGTACTTCTAAAAGTTATACAATTCACAAATTATTTCCTGAATTTATTCTGACACAAATATTACATTATCTTGTCTAAGTAACTGTTAGAAATAAAACAGCACAATTTATTCATGATTAGAATTGACATAAAATCACTACCCCTCTGCAGAATCTGAAGCAATCCCCGAAAAACCGGAGTAAAATACGGGATTTGTTTCCTTAATACGTTTTTCCCTATTGTATTGGTTAGGCTAATATTAATTTGCAGGAACTTGCCTGCCATCCTAATATCGTAATTGGATTATTCCTTCTGGCAGTATTTGTAATAGTCATGTAATCATCAATACTGGAAATCTTGCCACATTTATGAAGTTGCTTCTCAGAGCAAAGTCACGGTCCACATTCATAAAAGTATGTCCTACTTCTGGAAACTTGTGGCCTATACAGTGAAATTAACCCTCCGGAATAAAATATTGAAAAAAAATCAAACGTGAAAAGTTTTCATTTTGGCCAGATGCATAGTCATTCCTAGAAGTCATTGGGGTTGTTTGTATACAATTCATCAAACAGTTTGTTACTTCTTTAACACCCCTGTGACCTTCATTTTCTGTCCACAGGCGGAGATATGATTTTGGTTGCAAGAAGGTACCAACTGTTAAGTGGCTTGTTTTACTTGCATTTAATACACTTTTCACATCTAATATCTCAGACAGTGATTTTCATGCAAAGTAGAAACGTAAGACATAGAAAAATCATTTTAACAATATAACTCAAAATTACAAAAATTTGTGTTAACATCTTCACGCAGTAAGCTCTTTGGTTCAGCAGTGTGGAATCTAATTGTAAGTTAATGCATCTGATTCTATCCAAATCTAAATGACATTGAACTCTACTTAACAATATAACAAAATACCTCTTCAAACTTATCTCTGATATTGGATGCAAAAAAAAACACTAGATTCATTCAATTTGGAATGGGCTACATTTCGGTTACTGTGGTACAAAATATGTATTTAGCTCAAGAATTCCCCATAATCGTAATTATACATCTTATGTCTCTAAACGATGTTTTATTTCTTCAGCACTAGTTCTTCAGAACTAATCCTATAAATTTTGTTATCGATGTAAAGATAATTTCTTACCACTGGTATATTTATTATTTATTTTCTCTACACGTTTCCGTAAGCAATTTAATTCGTTAACCTTCAACAAATAAATGCGAACGGCATTTTATATGGATAAACATTATTACCAACAAATGAGAAGGTGTAACTAAAAACTAAAATTTCTTCTATCGTCATCACATTCACATCAACTGACTTCAGGGTAGTCCCATTCTCTTTTACGATTTGTTTTAATTCCAACCTTAATTTACAACTTCTTGGTTTAGTCTACAATAACCACAACACAGATTCACTCTAAATATAACCGAAAGAAAGGATCCACTTGCAGCAATGATGAAAGGAAGACTTTGGGGTAAGTATATAAAATGAATACATCACAGCCTAATTTCAAATAAGAAAATTTTTTACAGGCTCGACATTACGTTATTTTCTTATATTCTCATGAGTAAAAGTTGTGATATTTCTCCAAAATGAAGCTTGAAACAATCGCAGCAACAACGACGGGAAGACAATACAACTTCCAAGGACGCTGTAGTGTAATTATAGTACTATAAACTTTAAAACACCGCCCTACAGAAAAATGACATAATGCGTTAAACTCTTTCATTTTCAAGGCGCTGCAATCGTACAATGATATGCAATTCATTCTAAAATATTCCAGGACTTAACTTTCAAATCTAAATGTTTAAATTTGTCTGTTGTAAATAATTAAACAATTGATGACATTTTAACAGACCTTTATTATAAAATTTACTGGTAACAATTTTATTGTATTGTTTTGGTTTAACTGGGTTCATTTACTACTAGTGTTCTCTATAATTCATTTCACTATAGTTACTTAAATATCTGAGATACGACGCTTACGTTACTCTGTCACTCCACTGCCTGGCTAACAGGAGTTGAAGTGTTACTTGTTGCCTCGGATCTCTACCATACTGTTGGACTTCTGATGAAATTTTTTTAATGTTTTGACATTGTTGTGGTTTTTAAAAATTTTGATTCAATTTCACCTCCCTACGGTTAATTTTCTGTACATTTTCCTCTTCAGGAAGGAAAAAACCAGAATAAGGCATAAAAACATGCCGAAACATTGTTACAGGTAAATTTTATAATAAAGGTCTGTAAAAGGTCATCAATTGTTTAATTACTATTCAAATCGCTAACATACCCTACCAGAGCTAACTTAATATAATTTCCATACAGGTATCTGCGCCAATCTTAAGTGAAATAATATGACCTTTTATATAATTAGTAATTAGCCTGTCGTCTTAAAATGGGCAACGCTGACTTCAGATGTCTGGTGAAATTTCCAATACCACCAATTTTTTTTTTAAATCGAGTGTTTGAAACATAACTTCAGCCCACACGTATTTACCACGATGCTAACATTTTGTTATTGTGTTACAAGACTGGTGTCTTTGAAAAATATTTACCTCCCAGGCAATGCTCTTGAAAACCCATCATCTTAAAGACTGCTGGCCTACAGGAGGGAAATGTCATCACTAAAATATGCAGTTAACCTGGGGTCATTTGGAGAGGGGAAGACCTGGCTTTTCATCCAACACCACTCTGCCTAAGTTGTGCTACAACCAAACGAATACAGAGGACCTCAACAAAGTGGAATCCTGAAAAACAATAATTTTAAAATAAGGTGAAACAGAAAACTAGGAGCAATATCATAACATCTTCACTATAATATTAACGTTTATTCACACCTAGAATTGTACCAACTGACAAACTCAAACAGTTCAACATTTATCCCACGAGTAATAACTGAAATTACCGGCATGATCGGACAAATATAAATGGAACAGATCGATTCTAATATAGAAACGAAATGATATTGTGGATTGCAAATTAAGTTCTAGAAGAAAGCAACTTTAATGGTTTTCAGTATGATTACTACGGCCTGTACTTGGTTGAAAACTAATTGGATTTAAGTCCCGGAGATTATTTTGTTTGAAAGATTAGCTTTTTCTGTTATTTTTCTGGCTCATAGCTCTAATTTTAGTCGAGAATGCTATTATCCTAAACACAGTAAAAATTAAAATACACTGACACTATTTCATCCAAAACTCAAAATTCTCCAATTATTAACCAAACTCTTCGTAACTTTAAACCTTGGTTATAAATGTACAATTTGATAAACTTAATAAATGTTACTTAAATACGGCTTTAACTACTTGCTCATAAATTTTATATATATTTTGTAACCGTGTAACAGTGCCTCACTTTGTAGGTAACAAATGTAAATAGTTTTATTCCAATTTCGTTTGTAAAGCTTCCAGACGCATTGTAGCGCTCACGTGTGCAGCAAGAATACGTCCTTATGAGAAGACGATTGTTGTAATGTTGATGTTTTTTTTGCTCACTCTGCGCCTGGGAGGGGTAGGAGAAGTAACTAGCTACTGTTGCTGCTGCTGCGAAGAAGGAATTATCCCGCCAGCTTCCAGATCGTCATCTTGAGGCAGTCAACATCTAAATCGAGTGACACCCGACTGGTAAAGTGTGAAATTCTCTTCAATTGGATACTTTCCTCCCTGGCGTAACAAACAGACTCTATGGCAAATTAATTACCGAAATTTGTATTTTAACTGTAAATTATGTCATTGAATCCTCTTCAATGATAAGCCGGCATTAACACGGAGCTCCCTATATGTAAATAGTTTTAAGCTTAGATATATATAACTTTTGTTTTCCAAGACTGATCAAGTAAAGCTGCCGTGGTTATACTTACATTCACTTGTATTTGTGTTATTTAATTCAATAATCTGTATGATTCGGGAACAGGTGACGTCACTCCCCTGATCCATGCTCTCAGTTCTGAACCCGAGTGTGTTCCCATAATAAAATTTGTCCTACGTAAAGCGTAGGTGGCGCCCATATACAATTCCGGTAGGATTCTACATACCACGTCAATAAAACGTCACAATATATATATATATATATTAGTTCAGATTGATGCTAAAAAAATTCCAAATTGACGTTGTAAGCAAATGTAAAGTTCCGATCTTTGTAAATCCTCCAGAAACTACAAAATAATTGTATACTTTCATAAGAGAGGATCTGTCGACCCGCCGGGAAACCCATAACTGGCGAAAAACAACTTTATTGGTTAGAGCACGTGAGGTAAAGGAGACGACGTTTATCCAGGAATAGGAATGTCGGACCAAAAGCTAGGGAATACTCGTTCTGGGACATGTTGAAAGGTACAGCTTTGTTTTCGACTAGTATGGTAATATCATGAGAGAAACGGGAGAAAATTTATAGACAGAGATAGACGGACAAGGAGACAAATACTGACCTGGGAAACAAGGCGCACAACGAATCATAAGTACCCGTCTCATGCTTTCACCAAGAAATATTCTGCTCGAAGGCGGAAGCCTATGAAAGCTAATCTGCTAATATTCTTTCGTTAAATTCATTATAAAATGACATTAAACTGACTGTTTATTTATTTGTTCTGAAACAATAATTGTCTATTTTAAACTGAGATAAATAAATTTTTTTCCATTAATAAGGTTGTTCGCATTCTGCGTTACAAATGTAATAATTAACAATTTGTCAATAATTTTAGCTTGTAATTTAAACTGCTTTATTAAGAAAGCAGTAAATTTGTTATATATTCATACTTTACATATTTTAGCGCATTTGTATAAGGTACCATAATAAAATATGAATATTCACAGGACGAGTAGGAAATATCTGATACTTTGGCAGAAATCCGACTAGCCAAAATAAACAAGCTAATTAATTACGAATTCTCATATAAAGCGAAAATAAAAGAACAGATCAGCAATTAAATTGAATGCGTAGTAAAGCCTTGTGACGTTCCAGCAATTGCTGCACATATCTGAAGCAACACTTGTCATAAAGAAAGCAGCTGTTCAAAGAGCGAAAACGTGAGACTCGTTAAACTGCCGATGTTTTGTAACTCGCTTCCAGCATCAGTACTAGAAACGCGAAACTTGTGATTCTACACCAACTCCTTAACGATCTCAACGATGACTCACTTATCTGGATTACTAATTACCATGATAACTCATCGCCAGACTGTCGTCACTAAACTTCAGCTGTCACCATCATATGACAATATTTACTTGCGTAAAGACAGACACTCCAGTTGGGTTATTACAAATAATAGTGTCCGACAACATGAACGTACATTAACCATCATATTATTATAACGAACACTCAGTGGCGGCTGGTACATATATGCTCATGTGCTTTAGCACATTAATTAATTTAGAAGGAATTTTTGTTTCGCAATTTTAAGAAACTCTAAAAAAGTCTTAACAGAGTGAATTTCTGCTTCGATTTCGACGACTTGAACTGTCAGCCTTCCAACGCGCTCCCTCCCGTATATCTGTATAACACAAGAATCTTGTCTGGAATGAGAAATACGCATGCGCAGTATTACCGTTTCATGCCCCTGCTCGTCTAAGAGCCAACAGTAATATGAGTTACAATAATCACACAGCGCTGTCAGAGTGACCGTGCTGAAACAGCAGTAGGTGGCCTCATCAGGAAACAGTTCTAAATGATTTGACGAATGAATAAAAAGATTACTGTTTATGTACTAGTTGTGGTTTATTAGCTTTAATCAAAGTTTATTAAAAATAAAAAAACGATAACAGACGGTATCTCCGGGAAAATTACCGTACGATCCTGCACACAATATTCCCATAATATGCGACTTTTCCTAAAATTAACTTTCTTTATAATATGTAATAAGTAAAAATACTGTCGTGTTAGGAATTTGCGCCAACATCGTTTTATACTTTTACAATTTTAAAATTTACGTTATTTTGAAAAAAAAATAGAAATGTAGCATATTACGGGCCGTGGAGTATTATCAACACTGTAGATGTTGTAGTATTATTAATATATTTAGCCTCCTAAAAGTTGTTCCTTGGGGTGGTGTAGCACATAACTTTAAATAGTAACGAACCGCTACTGTGAATCATTTTATACAACACTCTGTTGAAGCTTTCTTTTAAACTATTGTCTTTGATATAACTTCATATAATTCGACTTAAAATAATGCCATTACTTAAGTTCATAGCCTAGTGATATATTCTCTGGTTTTAAAGCATTGAAAGGAAACTGTAAGATATATATTTTTTTCCCAACGTGGCGATTGTATACTACATGAAACTGCCGATTATTGCTAGAACTTGGGAAAAATCTCTTGCGCCTTTAAAATCTCTTCTAATGCATTATTTTTTAATAAGCGTGCTCTATGAAACAGCTACCCATGGGCCATTATGATCGCCGATCAACAATTAGTCATTAGTCTTGAAGAAACTACCCCCATTTTTGCGGGTCTTCATAAGAGCATATCAGCACGGACCCCAACAAAAATGACAACTTAATGATGCGATATAAAATCTAATCTAGGATCTGTAAAAACAAATTGCTTTACGAGGTGAACCAGCGAGTCTCGTAGCTTTGTCAAATCAATGTTAACCGCAGTAATCTGCCGATAAATGAACACCGATTTAAGGTGAATGACCGATTTTATATAACCCCAAAACCGTCCGAGTCGAGGAGGAAACGAGAAGCGCCATCTTCAATCAGCCGTGTATCGATTCATCATTCTGCAGATCTCATTCAGAGACAACTGTTCACCAGGCTTCACAAACATGAATTTTCCTAGTATTTTCCATTTGTTTCCCAAATTGTTGAGATGAATATGAAGATGTTATCCAATTTTAAATCTCGACCAATTCCCGTATATTGCAGTATTTTTATTAAACCCGATATTTAGTAAATGGATATATAAATACACAAATACAGATAAATTATTATTTAAAAACAGTATTTACAATTATTATACATATTCATTTTATCACTCTTATAATTGAAGGCAAAGTACTTTCATATAAATAAATTCTTGTTTTTACAGGTTGTATTGTATACATGTTTAATAAATTACTAAGGAGTTCTTTTATTTCATTTTAATAAAATAATTTTATTACACTAGGGGCGGCTGGAGGTTTCGAGGTTGGTGGAAAAAGATTGTGGACTTAGTTGTTGTTAGGTTAATTAATTGTTAAGTTGGTATCTTGTTGAAGGTATGGTAAAGATTTTTTTAGTGTTTAAGGAAATTTCAACGAGGGCACTTTTTGAGAAGTGGTTAATAAGATTTCAGACAGAGAGGACAGTAGTTGAAGCGGTTAATAATATTTTAGTCACGGCAATTGTCATAGGAACGAGAAAAGGGATTTGACGGAAGAGCCTACAGTTAGTTGGTTCGAAATTAAATAAGTTAGCCAAGTTGCTGAGCGGACGGAAACACCTGGTGGTAACAGAGACGGGGTGTTCTGTCCGATTTCAAAGGCGGCGGTATCGGCCATCAAGTTCCAGAAGCTTTGTCGCTTCAATGATTGGACTATAAATCCCTCAAAGGCATCAACTAAATGGCACAGTGGTCATCACCACCAACAATTAGTGTTCGAAATAAGAACCATTTGAGCTCACTATCACCTTAGAAAAAGACAAATGGTTTTTTATTGAATTTTAATTGTAAATTCATTTTCTAAAATGCATACTTTTTTAAGGAGCAGGAAGATAAATTTTTATTTGTTGTTTTGTTAAATAAATTATAAATTTTTTATTGTTTATTCTCCTTTAAAGTAGAATCAAAATCCTCTTAAACATTACATGGTTCGCCAGTAATAGTTGAAAGACATGGTAGTATTGCCCATTTTGCGTGTACATTTAATTTCGCAAAATAAATTTCTACAGCTGAAACGGAAAGGCATTGTATCATTTGCATATCAAATAAACCCTGAATTACAAAGATCCATGTTCAATCAACGAGAGTGAATAAGGCACTAAAGGCAATTTCAACGTAGCCGTTCCCACTGATGTAGATCTCGTGTACTCTCGACGTCGCCCTTCTGAAAGCAATACACTTTGTTCAACGAAGGCAACTGCATATGTTGCGTTTATCAAGTAAATCTTTGAAAATGTTACAACAAGTTTGAGAGGCATGTATAATGTCAAAATGATGCACGGTAACGCACATTCTCCAGCTCACATTGCGATGCTAACGGTTATAAGAGTGTCCTCAACATTCCACGAGGTGCACGGGGCATTGTGTTTCCAGTGAAAGTGGAAATGGCGAGTGGGATGTGGAGCACAAATGTGGCTTATTTCCTCCGATCTGATTCACACCACGGTACACCGTTGCCGCTACACTATTTTGTTCACGCTAACACTCTTACAGAGTAAAATCCAAGGCTCAGACGTAAATGAAGAAAATGGGAGAATAAATAAAACATATACATTGTTTGTCCCACAGTTCGCAAGGATTCTCCAAATAATCAACTTTCTGTATGGATAATTTCACACTCTGTAGACGTTCCACGTCTTGTATTGTGTCTAAACTGCTTGTCAAATCTCGTATCCTGCAGTACGTGGTTTATGATCGCAGTTCAAAGTCACATTTACGTCGCTTCCAAGAACACATTGTCAGGCAACGCCGCCTTGTCTTCAAAGCGAGTCAAAAGTGTGCAATATTATGCAGCAGCGATGGTAAAACTGTCTGTCAGCAGGATTGCACCAAAAACACACACGATGGCCGTGACATTAGAACTTTACCTTTACTGGGTGCTAATCCCTTAGGTACACGGATCATACAAATACATTCATAACTTGTACCTGGTTGTAAGACAAAAAAGAAATAATCTTCGTCCTACTCACTTGAAGACTAATCAAAACAAATCATGAGCAGTTCGTCGTGAATAAGTTTCCATAAAATACCCTAAGATTTTTTTTTGCAATACCCTAAGGATGGCGACTTGGTTTGGACCATCGGATCCGCCGCTTTCTTCATCATAGCCATACTTACTACTATTGGTAGGTCAGTTCGTCAGTGAAGAACATGTTGCTGTCATTGTTGTAGTCAGTCCACTGACTGGTTTGATGCAGCTTATCTTTCATCTCCACATTACTGTTGCTACCAACATCCAGCTAGTTTTGGCTAGTCATGGGTTTCCTTCTCTACTGCTATTTCTACTTCCCACTAATACTAATTTAACCAGTCTTCGTGCCTCAAAGTGTCACTTATTAGTCTATCCCTTATTTCAGTCAGTCGAGGAACACGTAGCTCTATATAAATTTGACTTCATGACATATTTATAATAAGATGTCTAAAATGCAGAGATGAGGCATCACTTAGTTATGAATTTTCCATGAACTTCATCACTACAACTACGTAATGTCGGTCGAAACCTCTTATCTTGATCGGTACAAACATCTAGAGCCATCTGCAAGAAAATAACCGAAGTTATCTTCACACCACCATATGTGCGTCAATACCAAAGATTGCACTAAAACTATGTTGTCAGGAAACAATAATAAAATCTGGGTAGTAAGTAAAATTGCATAATATCCTTTCGCACCACGCAGCGATAAGTGGAGACAACAAGCAATACCTAAAGGCAAGTTATAGTAGAACAATAATTATGGGAGATGTTTAGTGAAAACTATAGAAAAATTAATAAAAGCAAACGAAACAAGTGTCAACATCTCACGGGTCTCGGAATAACCAGCGAGTGTTCAGTTGGCATCAAGTTAAAATGCTTCCTGCACGAAATTCAAGATGTAAAGGAGTTCGTCTTCTAGATGACGCATACTTTTATTAAAAGTCATTTCAGGTATCGCAGGATAATAATGAAAAGGTTCAAAGGCATCGGAGTAAAACTGTATCGATGTTTAATGAAGAAGTCTCGTCTTGTTCTTTTACTCAACTTTACAAATGGATCTCAAGTATCACTTTTCTGAATACTGTTATTGTTCCATCAAATACGCAAGGATCGGATAAATGAGCCATATTAAATAACATAACATTTTCCTGTGACAACTATAAAGAAGTGTGTTTACCCAAAGAGAAATTAGAAAATGTTACTGGAATGAGAGGAGTATGTTAGTCATATAAGGATATTTAAGTTGGGTGAAAAAGCATAAAGGCTGAGAGGTTAATAAATTTACATGTCAGCAGACTGAAGTTCAGCTTCAAGGTCCAAGTTCGAGTATTCGTAGTTCAGAGGAAACATCAATGCTGTTTGACAAAAGTTCATCGTTGCAACCTAGAAACCCAGCTTAACGATCGCCTTGGTTTTACTTTTACCACATAATAGATCAAATAACTTAGGATATTGAAGATTTAATTAACCATTTAATGACCTCTAATAAATACAAGTGTTTATTTGGTTATCTTGATAAGATCTCCGCCAATTCATATCCAATAACACTGAAAATATATAGTAAAACACAGTTTCTTAATCTTTGGATAAGTAACTTCAATTTAATTAAATATTTAAAAAAACATGAGTCAGTTCTATTAACAGTATATTTTTATATGTGAAACGGTTGTTTTGGTTATATAATCAAAAATTATTATCCCCAATATCTAAGATAAGAGGTAAGCTGCCAGCCAACGTAATCTACACGACTGTTTTCACAAACCGTTAGGATGAATATATTATTCATTTTTATTTGTGTATCACCAAATATAACATCGACATTAAGTTTTTTTAAAACTACGCTTAATATATATAGATACATATAGATAAAGGTATTATATGAACTTGAATACAAATTTGAATCACGTAAAGCGACAGTAGACACTGCTAGGATTAATGAAACAATTCATTCCAGGTGATTGATGAAATATTTTAAAAATTTTATTATTCGTTACTCCGAAAATCAGTTTCTCCACAGGAACGTTTCCAAAATGATTATCAATAAAAGAAATAACTTCGTTAAACATCGAAAATTCTGGAGGATTAATCAATATTTCCTCTCTATATTCACTAGTTTTCCTAATCTATTTGACTAATTGCTTTATTGAAATACGTTACAATAAAATAATCTATGAATACCTTATCATAATTATAATACAGCACTCGTGTTGTTTGAAATTAATCACAAATCCGCCAATGAATCTTTAATGCATCAATCACCGCAACCACAATTTAATTTCCTATTCTAAATTTAGGTACGCCATACATATGTAGATCCAAGGGTTAAAGACCTTCTCGTACCAATTAATTGTATAAATTTCATTTTAAAATTATTCTCACCTATTTCTCTGTTGGTGAGCAAATCCAAGTTTCACCCTACGAAAGCCTCTCTCTTAGTCACGCAGCTTAACGAATTTAAGTTACGGAACGACGGACTTCCGTCGTAAAGAATTAAATTAGTCCCCTAATTCGATATGAATGAGTTGTTCAACTTCTGAAACTCGCCCGTACGAGAGAAGCGTTACCTTTTAAGGCCGCCTAAAATATTAGTCGCAGCTCTGCCAAGCCGCAGTCCACAACTTTATTAAACTTTCTTCAGAGTTCAACTTTTAGCGAATTCGGTCGACACAATGTAATGAAAAATTCTTTCTCTCGCAGAAAAAAAATTATGATCATTACATTGAAATAACACAAGTTATAATTACACACAACACGGAATATGCCTGAGTGAGTTTTCTCTCGCAGGCATTTCTTTCCAGGTTGGGGCTCACGTTTGGGAATGCCTCGTACTCTCTCAAAGTTGTCACATGCCGAGGCACCTTCACCTATTTTAGGAGGTGTATGTGTTGGGGTCGAAGACTTTGGGTATACGGTAAGAGTTGTCCGCTGATCCCATTGGATCAGTCAGCTAGCTGCCTTCTAAAACTGGTGGAGATACGGAGAAAGGAATGCTGCTAACCCAGAGAAAACTCGTCTCCCATTATTCGGAAAGGCGTGAGAATAGTGCCCAATAGCCCGACCTACCTGATGCAGGTTTTCCTTGCATCTCTTTAGGTGATACACCGGGTAGGATCCTTAAAGTATAGCCCGGGGGACCTAGCCAACCCTTAGCCTGTTTCAGGATCACCCATAAGTAGCCTGTTAGTCAAACAAAAAAAATATTCACATAAATGAAATTTAAGTGTCTATCTGAAAGTTTGTTATACGCTCCGAAACCGCTCAACTGATTTCAGCGAAAATTTTAGGGTTTAAAACAGGAATTTTAACTTAAATTTTCGTTCCATTAAGAAGATATGAATATAAATATTTGTAAATCCATTATATTGCCGCGCCAAAGCCGGACCTGTTCAAAAGCAACTGAGAGTTATAAGGTTTCCCCTTATACGTTCCTATACCATTCGTCCGAATATCGTGAAATTTCTGTGTTCAGCGTTGATCAGCCCAGCGAAGTTTTCTGACGATCTTTTGAAGATTTAGGTTTCTTCCTTGCCCCCCCCCCCTTTTCATCCCGAAAAACGTCCTACTCTAAAGAAATATAGAACTTGCAACAGGATAGGTTGTATTCAAACGTCAAACGAGACAATTAAATTTCTGTTAAGAGTGAAATGACGCTCAATTTTAACGTTTTATCTAAATAATTATATTTTTAATTAGTTAATAATAATGCAAATTGTTTCACAAGTCGCAGTGCAGATTAATTACATGAAGGCCCGTGTCGTTCGTAGATATGTAGTTATACGCATTATTTCACGATAATCAGACCAAAGAGATGGTTCCCCTTATAAATATAATTGCAGTTGCATAGTATTTTTGTATGTGTATGTGCCGCATACAAATCTTAACGCGAGCAGCTATTTCGACTAAATTTTGTACGACTGTTCCTTGCGACTCGGATGGAAGCAAGGGTTGTAGAGGGAAGACACTACCACCACACCTGGCAGTGGAGGATGTGGAAATTAAGAATTGGCTCGATTAAGGTACCGAGTCGTGGCGGAGGTCATGATGAATTTCAGCTTTCATAAAGTAGAGGGTATAAAAAGGTAATTTCCAAAAATGTGACCCACTCGCTTTTTGTTTTAATCGCGTTTTGTCAAACAGATTATTGTCGAATTAAATACTGAAGCGGGTTAGTATAAATGAATTCCCGGGCATCGTAGGGCACCCAGCTAATCCCCATGAAGTACAACAACAAATCAAACGAAAGAAACACTATTATCCATTTGAAGTGCACTGAAACTTTATCTTATTTCACTGATATTTAAGAGACGCGTTTAATAGGCAATGTTGTTTGAATATATCCGAAATCGTTGTAAAAGAGGTTGTAGAACGGTAGACAAATAAGATTATCGTTTTGATACGTATATTAGGAATGGTTGGGAGCTTGGTGAGTTTCTAATGAATTTCTCTGGGCATTGCCGAGAAAACCTGCGAAGGGTGCAAATCAGTCTACAGATATGTTCTGGCTTCATAGAATTCGCGATCCAGGGAGCAGCCAGCAAAAAATGAATGAGATTAAGACTGAAAAAGTAACAGGCGTGTAGGGAAGAAGTCTGCGTGAAAGTAGTATCATCTCGAGGAACGTACTGATCAACACCGATTTATGGTGATGTATAGATATTTTAGCTTCCCCATTCTTGAAAATGCCGGAGTTTACCGTTTAAAATAATAAATATTTAATATATTCCAAGTCTTGCTTAATTATAATTTAAGTGTTTCGAATTACCCCATGACAATAATTTCTCATTATCTTACTATTAATCTTATTTTAGCGTTTCTTAGTCATTTGAGAAAAGCCACTCGCCTAGTATTTCCTGACCCTACAGATCCGTCACATGTCACACGTTGAGTGGTTAGTTATCTATCAGGATACGACCAATTCAGTTCCCTTTCATTTCAGGAACGAGTACGCAATTGAAATCGTGATGTAGGGCAAGGTATATTAAAAAAAATTCTCTGATTATCAGTTGAGTCTGTAACTGAATTCGACTATAAATTTACACTTTAGTAGCGAAGTCTGTTAATCATCTAGGAGTCCCGAATTACATGCCCCCATTGCGTTTAAAGAACGCAGGCTTCTGGCGATCGCTACTGAAGACGAATAATTAGTTTCATGCAGTTATTCCAGTACGAATTTTCCTTCTCAAACTTCAATTTAAACTATAGCCAACAGTCACACGGCCATCCACCATTTATTTTCCACTAACCTCTTCAATCTCATAAATTACTACAACCAAAAGCTCTAATTATAAATCGTAAACCATTGGGTTCCTTTATTCTTATACAATATTTCTATCACAGGCTTCCCTAGCGCTCGATGTCTCATCGTATGTCGTACCAACTAGTTTCATTACCTTGCTAAGACAAGTGATCCTTTACTTCATATGTTTCTAGAGTGTAATGCAAGTAATTTTCCTGTATTGTATTTATGTATGTATATATATTAATATGTATTGGCGGGAAAGCAAGCGAGTTAGTAAGATTCGAGAGAACTGCATTCCACCGAACGCCCGTACCATTTTCGCCCCACGGCGGATTAGCCAATTGACCTGACTTTGTCGGAGAAGATTCATCGACCTCAAGAAACGTCTAGCAACCCAAAATTCCACAAATAGGCTGATTACATTTGAAGCCACGATCACGTGAAATACGTGCTAGTCGTGATGTCGAAGGAGACAGGATAATGAAGGGACTTGGGATTAGCTAGGGTAGTGAAAGGATCAGCCTGAAGTCATAATCCTAAACGGAGAGGCTGTTCCCAGAAGTCGTTGTACCCTTGAAAGACGATCAACAAAACCACAAGACTTAAGAGGAGAGGTATCCTCGTAAAAAAAATTGGGGAGTCAATTCTGAGAGCATGGGGAAATGATCCTGCCAACTTTGTCAACTTGCTACACCGCCAAAGACGTGGAGAAACTGTATGTATTCACGCGCCTGGACTTTCTTTTTTTCTTTCTGCTCCACGGCCCGCAGTTTATTACAGAATTTTATTGATGCCTCATGCTCTACTTGTGATACCTCATTATTTACATTATGATTTAAATTCAATTTTGAAACCCAATTTTCTCTTTGTTTCAATAATTAAAACTCCAAGAAAAATATCTTTGTAACTGTCGCTCAATGCGGAAACCGAGATATACATTTTTTTATTCTTCTCCTGCGCATGTTCTCGGAAATCTTACTCCATATCTCGAACTTTTCCCCATCGTTCACCAATTTTTTTACTTGGTTACCAAGTTATTTTATCCTTTGTTTACGTATCGAACTTCTCTTCTCGTAGTTTTTGGCTACTTTTAAAATTTCTCCAAACTTTCTCCTCCTCCCCCCAAACAATATTTTAACAAGCTATGCACCGCTTTTCGTTTTCATTGTATTTTGATTTCCGCACTGCTTTTTATGCATTTATTCTATTTGTAATATACGACTTATGATGAAATATAGAGTCCTTCTTCGGGTTCTCGGTTCATTTATAAAATAGTAAAGCGAAAAGTGTTCCAGTAGTCATTTCGCATTGTAATAAACTAATGTACCTGTAATATACACTTAAACCTCAAAAAAGCTAACAGTTCTGTTCGTATCACTTCCTCTAGGCTATTTTGAAACAGGCGATCAAATGTCACCAAATAAGGCACGATTATGGCTGTTTTCTTCACTACTGGCGTTTAAGGAAGAAATCGTTATCTGTGATGTTACCCTTGGAGCACTGCAGAATGCGCGGCACGTGGCGACAGAGCCGCGGACGTAACAAGGTTAATAGGTCAGCAGATCTTCCCGCAGAGATTGCGGCACCAAGGACGCGACAGAGCCGACAACTCACCATGCTTTTAACCATTCAATGACCCTTCGTGCAGATGGTGTGTGTGTCAAGGAAAAACCTGAAACTCAACGAAAGGGTTACGTTCAAATTTTCGTCGGAACCTTTCGGTAAGCTACCCAAATAGACTACCAAATCGACAAGCACCATTCGATAATTTTGGGGCCTGTTTATGCGGAAAATAGCGCTCATTTTGGTTCGAATGTTCATATCAATGTGTCTACGTTAAACATTCCATTTTTCGACAGAGGTGTAGGTCAGGACTACGTAATAAACATATAACACAATTAATGTGTCAAAACAGACAAAATTAAGCGATAAAAAAATTACTTCCACACAAAGTTTAGCAAACTTTGTTACTTTCTTCAAGTGTTGAATTGAGATTAGCTTCATTATTTAGTTGTTAATTTTCAACTAACACGGATGTCTTATATTTATATTATACAATTGGAAGAGAATAAACTGACGTTTCGAAGAAAAACCCTGAGAATTTACTTACGTCAAATAAAGGACATAGGTTAGGTCCCGAAATACCCCTCATTGGTGTCACCATTTTAGAAGAGGAAAACGTCGCTCTTGCTTCATACTCTTGTCACATCCCATACTCCTCAAAAATTAGTAAGTCGATTAATGACTGCGGTTCATTTCCTGCATTACATACGATTAAGTTATTAGAGATAAAAAACACTATCTCTACTTCACGCTTGTTCGTATCATTGTAACACTCTCTCTACTCCTCTCAGGTATCTTAAAAAGTACACGTTTTTAAATTTCTAGTGCCCAAAACGTACATCCAACACTTCTAATGTCTCCGTAAGAAATATTCTCTATTTTCTGCTCAGATTTGTAAAATATAAATTAAATGGCAATCGCCCATTCTGACGAGCTTCCACCTCCTTCCAAAATAGATACTAATGAACAATAAAAGAATGTCTTTCTTTTTGGAATATTCTCAAAACTTTGGCGTGTAACCTTAGCACCACACCGACGTTGGTATTCTTAAATGAGACTTATCACAAAAACAAAATTCTCTAAACACAATTTAACCTGTTTCTCGATTTGTAAACACATTTACAGTTAACGCTTCATTTTTAATTTTATGCTCCTTAAACTGCTTACGGTTTTCGTGTCCGTTGGCATATCGTTTCATGATTCGAATTTCTTGGCGATAGGGGAAGGGGTTTTCGTTTTATTTTGGTGTATTGGCCAACGTTTATAATTTGCACAAAATGTATCGTTCAGCGGCCGTTTTGTGTTAATAACAAAAATATACACCAGTCGTATTCAAAACGAATCATGTTCTTTATATCAGAATGTGTGGATGTGGAGTCTAAGGAAACGACAAAGGGCGATTCGCAGAAATTGATAATTAATCGCAGCTAGTTTAAAGCGGTTTTACCCTACTTCCACAGCTTACAGACAACTATTTCATATGGAATGCCGGCCAGAGCTGATCTCAGCTCTCACAGGTGTTTCTCTTCAGAGAAAGGATGGGGCTTATTATCCGGGAAGTCTCTTTCTCTCGTTTTTAAAAGTTTCTACAAGCCGAAGCACCTTGGTCGGTTTTGAGAGGAGTATATATGGGGATCGCAGACCTTGGGCAAACGGTAAGAACGGTCTTCTGATTTTCCTGAGTCATTTGCCCAGCTACCTCGTAAACAGGTCAAGGCACGCTGCGCCCCCACAGCAAATTAGGAAAGGTGTGAGGAAAGTACCCTAGAGCCCGACCTGGTGCTGTATTCTAGGGTTTATCCTGCATCTCTTTCAAGTGAATAGCAAGTATGGTCGTTAAAATATAGCCCAAGGGTTCTAGATAACCTTTGGCTATATTACTCTACCTTCCACATCCCTCTTTTCAATTCCCTTCCTGTGCTATTTAAGGGGAGTTGCCTGTTTCAGGTTCACCCTCATATAGCCTGTTAACAAAGAAAAATAGTCAGCCCGGGGGACCAAAGATGTCCGTTGGAGTTTCTCTCGCAGCTATTTCTCCCCAGTGTGATTGCGGGGCTTACCTTGGGGATGCCTCGTACTTCTTTGGGTTTTCTTTCTAGGTTCTTACATGCCGAGGCACCTTGATCTGTTTTAGGTGTATGATGTACTGGGGTCAAAGACTTTGGTCATACGGTAAGAGTTGTCCGCTGATCCCATTTGATCACTCGGTCAGCTGCCTCCTAAAACTGGTAGAGACACGGAGAACGGAATGCTGCGAAACCACAGTAAACTCATCTCCCACCATTCGGATGGGAGCAAGGATAGTACCCAAAAGCCAGGTTTTCTAGGCTTTTCCCTGCACCTCTTTTAGGCGAAACAGCGGGTAGGATTCTTAAACTAATGCGCGGAGGCACTAGTAAACCCTTGGTTACCTTCCTCTCCCTTCCTCATCCCCCCTTTGCAATTCTCTTTCTATGCTATTAAAGGGAAGTTCCTGTTTCAGATTCACCCTCATGTGGCCTGTTACCAAAAGGAAAAGAACTAGTAAGCCCTACCTATGCTATAAAAGGGAAGTTGCCAATTACTGAATTACCCAAAAAATTTAAACTTGAAATACTAGAACAACGGAATATTATACGGATGCGATATTTCCTTACTGAAAACCATTGTGTTGGCTTTGAATGCGTAAATAACAAGCATTTTTCCTTAATCAAGTTTTCGTCGTTTCCCATCGACTGTTATTGTTTGTAGATATACGTGGTTAACTACGAACCCGTGCTGGAGTTTAGAAGAATTTCTCAATAAATTCCTTCCATGAAGTCTTTCAGCAGAAGTGACAAGCCGCAGTCAACCCCCCTAGCGATCAAACCATGCTTCGAGTGATTCGGGTACCACATAATAATAATCCATTACGATTTTTAAACAATAACATGGTGAGAAATGATAAATGATAGCCTCTATAAAATACTGTATGTACAAAATTACACCAACTCATTTTCAATAACCATGTTTGGTTTGTTACCAATTACTCTGTTTCAACCAAAGTTCTTCTTAACCATTACATTTAGATTCTTTTGTTATTCTGAAAATCGCAGACAGAAACCCATGGCCACTAATGAAGTTTCACTGGCCGTGAAAACCATCAGTTACTTAATGGCGTTCTTACCTTACCACAAGGATTTGTGGGAACAGGATTTTTTTAACAGTCAGATTTTCTCACAGGTAATAACTGTGTAAAATGATATGATTATGAAGAGGGCTCTTTCAAGCATCCCCCCTTTTCAATTCCCTTCCTATACTATTAAAGGGGAGTTGCCTGTTTCAGGATCACCCTCATGTAGCCTGTTAAACCAATTTAAAAAGTCTCTTTTACCGGATAGGCCACTAGTAGAAGGTAGTCATTCGTATTCGCTTTAAATATATTCCGCCGTTGTTCTGCTATACGCTTTCAACTAAGTGAACTGTGAACGTGGCAACATAACCTGGATATTGAGGGCGATGTGTCCGTATATGGTGTTGTGAAGGGCATAACCGATCAAATGCCATGACTTAACAGTTCCGGTAAGCGAACGAGAATTCGCAAAAAAATGCCGGTAGTAGTCGTTTACGGGTATTCGTTCACATTTAGCCTAAAAAAATGCCCGCTGAAAACAATTTTAGCTTCCGAGAACTTGATCGTGCAGTATTACCAAACCAAAAAGGCTGAATTGGCAAACAAAAAAATAACTTAATTATGGGCAAAAATGTTTCCGCAGCACAGAAACACCACGGGGTTTTAGTAACACATTTTATATTTATTTTTCAAATTCCACATAAAAGAACAGCCCGGTGGTCGATTTCACGTCACACCTACTTCAATTTAGTCGACTTGGCTCTCGTTCACTTAATGTGGAGAGAACTTACACATGGCAATTAAACGACCTTACTGCCTCCAATTAAGTTCAACTCTGCGCCAGTAATAAAAGAAGCCTAGGTAACAAGTTTGATTGATTGATTAATATTGGACATCCCAATTGTGAGCCGTTTACGAAGCGTACTCCTGTATTATTTTTGCTGCAAGTGTTTGTAATGCTTCACGTATTCCTTTTTGTATCTTTAGAGGTTTTGATCCACGAAAGGAAAATGTTTTACATTTTCTTCCTTCTGCTTTGATAATAAAAATATTCTAATTATTGTTATATGATTTCCGCGTCTGAATCTCAGTCTTCTTTATTCTACGACTACTTATTGTCTACTACGCTCTTGTATAGTGACTCAATAAATTTTCTCATCTAGATGAGCCGAGCATAACATTTTCCGAATTGAATTAAACGCCATCTAACGTTCGGCGCACAAGAAACCAAATATAATTTACATGCAATTCGAGTATTACCGTTTTAGGATTTCTCACCTCGCATACCTTCATAAATAGAGTAAATATGGTTTCCGTGTAACCGCATTACTACCGAGTTCCAAGTTATTTTTTGCTTGCTTTCGAATGAACGTTAGAAAAGTTCACTTCATTGATCTTGTTGCAATAAAGTTTCAGTTGTACTAAGAAGCTGCGATATTGATTATTTCACGTAAACAACTCAATCCCCCAAAATAAATCCACAATAATTGATTAGGGTATAGGGTCACTAAAGGAAAACTGAATATATTCTGTAAAAAAGTTTAATTTATTTAGAACATTTGTAAAAACATTTTTATTATTTACTGAAATACTTTCAAATTACAAAGTTTAAAGTAATTTATTAAAGATACTTTATTTGCCTATATTTAATATTACATTAACGTTATTTAATGAATAAGTTAAACGATTAAGAAAATGAAATGTATCAGGAATTTATAAATACGAGTTGTGTTTAAAAAGTAATTGGAATTTTATATTTATAAAAATAATTTTATTTATTTGCCGACATTATGTCATTCCCTTTAAAATAGTACGATTTTTAAAAACAATGCACGAATAGACTTAATACAACATGCGAAATTTCCAAATTCCCGTTAATTTTTGAACACACCTCAGAAATATGCTCACCAGTTAATTCGTCAAGGCTAGCCGGAAAGTGTGCTAAAAGGTTCCGAGACAAACTTTGAAACAGATCCGATAAACAGAGCATCTACCATTAAGAAATAGCAAACACTGAAACACGGGGAGACAGAAACAGGACAATGCTTGTTTATTACGTACTAGAAGCTTTGCTGAAAATACATCAGAATGGGGTTTCTGACCTCAGTATTCCGCGAGGGTAACATTGGATACAAAATGGTAGGAGCGTCAGTACGGTATCAAGTAGATATAGGAGAGAAGGCGAGAGTAATAAAATCCGCGATCATTTCAAATTAGTTAAAAGATATGTGAGAGGGAAGCAGTCATAGTACTGAATATAAATTTAAAGTCCAAAACGTCTCTTCATTCCCATTGCCAGTAATGGCTGCTGGAGACGACACCAATGACCAGATTCCATACCAGAAATCATTAACGTAAGTGACGATTTCTGATACTACGAGGTCTGAAATTATAACAGTTGTATATATTGTTTTGTATATCTACTTTGTTGATTTAAGTGAATGTAAGTTGGTCCAATTATACATACATACATGACAATCTTTTTTTAATAATATATTCTTGTAAGCACATAAAATTTAGTAATTTGAAAACTAATTTCATAAATCTAAATATTTTTTTATTTCAGCAGTTTCGTAAAATAAAAGTTGAGATAATTTTTATGACATTTGAATGAAATTGGGAAGGGATATTTTGTAGGAAGTTAAGGAATTCTGCTACTTGGGCTGCACAATTAATAACAATGGAGGCTGGAAGGATAGCAGACAAAGAGTAGGATAGCACAGGCAAGGAAGGCTTTCGGGTGAATATTAGGGCATCATTGCTAAAAATGTCTGTATGGAGTGTGGCGTTATTTGGGTGTGTGGGGTAATAACAGAAGAGGGAGGCGTAGGATGGAATAGGGAAGATGTGGGATGCGGATAGTTATGCGGAAATGAAAAGGCTTGCTCAGAATAGGTTAGCATGGAGGGTTTAATCAGACAAGTCTAAGGACTGAATACCACAACATGTTTTTCATTTTCTATTAAATATATAATTATACAATATACAATTATATACAAATTAAAATATACTGAACATATTTATTTCTCCAAACGCTTACTATTGGACGGCATATAACGTCGCCCAATTTATTACAAATTAGTCCACAAATATTTTGAGACATGTAATGCGACTGTTCATAAACCACAAGTCTAACACAGTCAGGTTCGAATTAATTTTGAACAAACGTGAAATTGAACCAGCTGTTTCAAATAATGGAACAAAGTGCGTGGAAACAGCGCAGTCCACAGTCTAACTTAAATCATTACCAACAACAGTACTTAACTGTTTGTAAAAAAAAATGTGATTGTGACAATCATTGAAAACTAAAATACGTGGCGGAAATATACAGAATAGTCAATGATATATTTCTGAAAATCTGTCTATTTAGTGAAGTTTGGGCTTTCCTACTAATATAAAATGATTGAATCTTTTTTTCGATTGTAGAATGGCGTGGTAATGTTCTTTTTTTAGATTCTCCGTTCAAATAAAACCGAAATGAAAAGTAGTCGACGCCGATTATCGTAATGCTGTATGTAAAATCGTCAATACTTTTTTACGCCTTTTCTTCGGTATGACTATTAGTGGATTAAAGTCTTAATCCCATACTTTTGCACGCCTTTACCATCTTTCATTGTTCAATTGTGAGGGGCGCAACTAATAGATTACAACAGAAACGCAATATTACAACGGCACTGGCATACAAAAGGAATTGAGACTATTTTACTGAAATATATATTCGCTGGCAAAGTACTGTAACAACCTCATCAAATTTAAATTTACAAGCAACATTCGTAATATTTTAAAATTGCAGTCTCCAAATGAATTAGTTCAAGAAAATCAACCTATCGCACTGAAGTACATAAAACATACCAAATTTATTTATTTATTTGCATTAAACTTTGTATATTTAGTTATTTAACTTTTTTGTAGAATGAACTGAGGTGGTCACGCAAGTTAGGGGGACGAAATGTATTCAAATTAAATTATTCAATTTCTGACTTCTTGCCATTGTGTCTGATTTATTTTAAATCTAAGCAGTTATTATCAGTTCTAAAACATGGTTGTTTCGTCTTGATGCAGGATCAGAGATATCTGGAGAGGGATGAAAGTAACACGCAATCGTGTAGCATATATGAATATAGCAAGGGGATATAATTGTAATTTTACTGTTATAACACTGGCAATTAACAGCTATGCGAAGTAGTTGGTCATTATGTTGCTGTTCTCTATTAAGACTCCGAAACAGCTGTGGATGACTTTTGCGAGTCACGCCTAGTGTTGTCTGACAGCTGTTACGCCACGTGTTATTCCAGTACTCTTATATTAATTTGCTAAAAAGGAAACAAGATCTTTAATAGAGCGTTAAGCATACATAATTTTCCTGGGTAAAAAATCGTACTACTATTTATTCCTTAAAATACGGGTTCCTTAAAATTGGGATTTCCTGCAAATCAGTCTCCTACGGACTATCCTAGATACCGGCATCAAAGGCCTTCTTTCTCTTAAAGAAAAGTGTATAATGAACTCAATTCGCAGAATTTAGAGGACGATTTGACAATCCGAAAAAGACAAGCAATGAGTAGCGGTATTGTATATTAACTATTAAATGTATTACAAACTCGACCGTACGATGTAAACAATGTCGTTATTGAAAAAATATGCGTTTTATAGAAGTAACTATTTTTTCATTGGTAAATAAAAACCTTACAATTTTTTTTACTATCACGGGTCACAATTTACATCTATCCCTGCACAATTAACAATATCTTTAATGACATGTGTCTTTAAATACAACTAGTATATAAGTGAAAGAAAAATAGTTCAGCAACAAAAACTTATGAGTAAACTTAAAATGGAGCTATAAGTCTAATTAAGAAAAGTTCTCTTAACTCTGTCTTAAGTAAAAACAATACAAATCTATGAGAGGTATAAGAATTTGGATTTATGCACATACTTCTGTATATAGCAAGAACTCAAATACTTAACTATATATCAATATTTTCCGCTTTTCTAATTGCAAATGAATTATTCCAGAATGAGGTCCAATGTTGAGCTCTCTTTTTCAAAATCTATTAATAATGGTATCAAAATGTAAAAGTTGTGGTACAATAAATTTGAAACAATTCATTAACTTACCTACTGAAGAAACTGCCAATCCCCTTTCTCTTTGACTTAACCCCCTCAGATTCTTCCAAATTGTAATTCTGATCGTCAGATGATCCTATGCTTATTTGTCCGACATCGTATGTTGCAGAAAGCCTGTCAGATTCTATGCCACTCCCATCTTCATTCATAGATGGGGAAACATCACTTAAACTTGATACGATACTAGAAAAAGAGCTTCCATCTGTGCGCGACAAACAATTGTCATTTGTGATAAATCTCTGAAGTGTGTTTGAGGGCGAGTCATAACTTAGGCTATCTTCATTTTCACTAGTGCTGATACATTTTGCCGATTCTTCGTCAATGCTATCAAGAACATTTAACCCAGACTTTAACAAATTACTGTCTCCATTAGACAGACCTTCAGTCTTAGATAAATTATTACTACAAGAACTATTTCTTCCTTCATCATTTTTTGAATTTATGAAATGCAACTGTCGTGTAACTGGACTATAAGCTAAAGGTATACTTTGCAACAGTTCAGCGATGGGTATGGGCGTTTTATGAGAACGTATGATATCTGCTTGTTTATTTGTGACACTATCACAGCCAATTGATGGGTTAACTCGTAACTGACAGACACAACACTTTTCCACAAGTTGAATACTCGAGTTAGTACTTCCTTCACTTAGGCATGTACTAAAATGATAATTATTTTCCAATTTGGACGAATTATTGTTGCAATTGACATTGCTGTTGGCATTTTCTTTTGACATATGGTTGCACTGGCACAATTTTAAATCTGCCAATTCTTTCGATGGAATATCGTAAAACTTTTGTTGTTGGAAGTCGCCGTTATCATTGACAGTCAACTTCTCGTTTCCTCTTTCGGGCCAAGTTTTAAACCATACTTCATTGGACGGTTTTCCGTCGGGCTTCACACTTTCTATGTCAACTAATGTAGGCCTTCTGTTAAGGGAGACGTCAGAGTCTTCCTTGCTTTTGATTTGTGACACAAAATGACACTCCCCTTTATCATCAAAACAGTTTGGCAAGCTTTGACTCCTCGAATTATTTGTAGCATAGTGTAATGATTTATTAAAATTCTGACCAGGATGGCCCATTTTATTGGACGATTTATTTGAATCACTAATGCTTTCTTTTAAGCTAACCTTAAAGCATTTTGAAGACGCAGGTACTAATCTTTCACCAAAGTTTCCCTCGGCTAAATGGAAATGTGTGAGAGAATCTTCCTTAACGCCCGGAATTTCTATACCCTGAGCAAATTTAGACGGCATAATATGTATAACGCTATTTGCAGAAATATTTGTCATCGCATTAACAATTGAAATTTAGTCAAAAATAAATGCATTTGCTTCAAAATAAACGCACACATATTTACACCCAGACCAGCACCTTCACAAGCACAACCAACAGCAACCAAATGACAAACACTGTCACAACCAACTGCAAATTGTCTACATACATCAAGCGAGCAGTATAGCCAACTTAATTTCCAATCATCAGTTCTAGCGTTCCATTTGTTGTCCGAAAGTACTTGTATCTAATAACCGTGTTAACGTAACTAGAAATATTTTTAAATTAAAATAAAAGTAGAGATACTGGTAAAAATATGTCTATAATTAACTTATTATTTAATTAAAATTTTCAAAAGATTAAGTCTAAGTACTTCAGTAGTTTTACCTCTAAATAATTGATATTTTTATCTTAAATACATTTTAGAAACACTGAGTAAAAATTTAAGATTCATAGAGTTCAACCTGAAATGCAAAAAGTGATAAAAATATTTATCATATTGTTAATTAATATTATTCAACTCGTGTAGTTGTCATGAAGTGTATCAGGTTAAGTTTATATGAAACGTAGTTTTAAAAAAATCAATTACACCACCCTACATCACACGTTTCTTTTGTGAACGTACCACTTCCACTTCGATATTTACTTTTTGCGCCAATGGCTTTGGCAATCCTGCCGGCATCCATTTTCTTCATGAGTTGGGTTTCTTTGGAGCACGTGTGGTAAAAGGTATAGAATGTTATATATAGCGCAGTAAAGAACTTTTGTCGTTCAAAATTCAATTTGAGTGTAGTTGCTGTAATTCAATCTTAATTTTCTTACAGTTCATCGTTCAATATGAATCAAGAGAAGCTAAAGAAACTCCAAGCTCAGGTAAGGATTGGAGGGAAAGGTACACCAAGAAGAAAGAAGAAGGTTGTACACGCTACTGCTGCAACTGACGACAAGAAATTGCAGAGTTCGCTTAAAAAACTTTCTGTAAATACTATTCCTGGTATAGAAGAGGTCAATATGATTAAAGATGATGGCTCTGTAATTCACTTTAATAACCCCAAAGCACAAGCTTCACTAGCGGCCAACACGTTTGCGATTACTGGTCTCGGCGAAAATAAACAAATTACTGACATGCTACCAGGAATATTAAGTCAGTTGGGCACAGAAGGATTAACTCAGCTTAAACGTTTGGCATCCAGTGTTGCAAATAGTGCCGCTGGTGGGAAGGCGAGTATTGAAGAAGATGATGAAGTGCCAGAGTTAGTTGAAAATTTTGATGAAGCTAGCAAGGAAGAAGTTGCTGTTGTATCCGAGAAAACTAAGGGAAAAGAATCTGATGCAACAAGTGTTGAAGCAAAGACGGATGATAAATCAAAAGAGAAAGACTCTGGAGCAAAAGAAAAACAGAACTGAGGAGTAGAGATCTACTAATTTTCTCCATGAAGAGGTAATTAATTTTCATTTTTCTTGTGTTGACATTTTCCTGTATTTCTATTGCATGGTGTTAACCATTTTCTTTGTAAAATATAGGATGAATTAATGGGTGACCTTTGTTTCTCGTGTAAAACATTTTTGTCCAAAAAATATAGATTGCATGTGAAGTTGCTGTAGAATTCTAACAATTAAGTTGAATATTGTAAATTTTATCCTACTAATTTGTGGGGTCAATTTCAAACTATTCATTGTGTGATTTTATTAAAAGCTGTTTGTGTATCATATACATTGAAAACTGCAGACTTGTCAGAAGTGTTATTTTTCAAACTGAACAGTTTATTGAATGTACCACAATTTTTATCTATACTTTTTAATTCCATTTAACATTAGAATTTATTATTTGTTTATATTAGAATAGTGAATTAGGGTTTATTTTGAAGTATTTCGTTTCTAATGAAATGCCTTACGCCCATTGTTTTCAAATTACCTTCCCAACCTGCATTCTGTTAATTTGTGTTTAATGTAAGTCCTACATAAAACCTCATTCACACATATATGGATAATTAAGAATATTTAAGACTTCTTGAAGCTGCATTTAAAATTCTTTGGTGATGTATATGTACACTTATTAATTATATGCCTTTAAGAGATGAAACAAGCTTTAATGGGACAAAGATTTTGGGAAAACATTGAAATTCTGTTTAATAATAAGTCACTTCTTTGTATTAGATATCTGAGAAATAGTATGTTTGTTCAAGGTGTCAATGTTTGTAATTAGTGAATATACGTGTTTTCAGTCTTGCTCAAGCTTTAATAAATATTTTTAATGATCATGACGTACTGAAGTACCAAAATTTTATCGATTGTGAGAGTAGTAGAGCTATGTTTACCTTATTGGATATCTTAGAAACATTGCTCCACTGCTTGATCGTGCTTTTGTTAACAATTTTAAGTTGTTTATGTCAGTCATATATTTGAAGTGGATGGGATAGAACTGTGGGCTTACCTTAAACTGAGAAATTGTTGCCATGGTTAAGCTAATGAATATTATTCTAGCTTGATTACATACTTCCCCATATTCTAAGAAACTTTTTCAAATAAAATTCCCATCGCTCATGCAAACTAACAGAGATATATACATATAAAAATGAGTAAATAGTGACGTCACCACATTGGGTAGAAGTCCCCTTGCTCAGGACAGAGAATCGTGTCAGGTTGGTTGACCTGAATGAGTAATTCTGTCTTGATGAAGGAGACTGAGGCCTCTAAATATTTTGTTAAATCAGCTCTAAGAAGAAGCCTATGACTCTTATATTAAATATTCAGCATGAAGTAACTCATATGAATAGAAAACAAGGATAGAGAGCATTTGAAAGTCCCAGCCCAGTGACACCTTTTATCATTTAAGAGTTGGCTGCTCTTGTTGCTACTTCCTGTCCAATGTGTCAAATGACATTGTCAGGTTAATTAAAGCAACCAATAAGGACAGGCAAGAGAGAGAAAAAGTTGGTGGCTTACGTGAGGTTCACAGATGGCAAGCGCCATGTATGGTTTGAAGTTCTTTAAATTTTCGGAGGCTCTGTCCCCTTCATCAGAAAAACTAGGAAGACATTTTCCTGTGACGGCCAGCCAGTCACTGGACATGTCTTCCTAACCTTCTGATGAAGTTGGCAGTGCCTCCGAAATTTTAAGAACTTCAACCCTATGCGGTGCCTGCTTGACGAGAACAGGAAAGAGAGGAAGAAAGGTGGTTGATTACATTAAGTTTAATTATGGTAAGTACTATTTGGCAGTGGCTTCCTTCTGGAGGAGAAAGGACACGCACTCATAGCAATGGCCTGCCATTTTAAGTTAAACATTTCTGTTTAATATAATATTTTTATTGCAGAAGTACACAATGTCATCAGATATATTGCAAAAGTTGAAACTAAAAGTATTATACATACTGTACACAAATATTTACAATTGGATACATTAGGCTTATAAGATTTATAGGATTTTCCATTTGTTTTAGTGCCTGTAATGTCGTCTATGCTGCAGTGATCTTCATGGTTTCCATTGACGAGCAATGTCTGTCACTTGTTCAGCAACATTTATTGAATTACATTGTATGTGAATAGAAATCAAAAACCATGTGTAATAAAATTAACTTTTGAGTGATTGTTTTGTGAACTTGCTTATTACAAACTAGTGTTGTTTCTCATTCTTCCTATCTATAATTGTTTTATTTTCCTGGTTTATAAAAATAATTTTTTCAGTGCTTGTTTTTTTTTATATATATCTGTAATTTTTATTTAAGTAGTGTTGATGCAGATGAATAGCTTACAGGTTTACTTTATTACTATAAAATTTACAGTGAAACAACTTGTCACATTGTCAGTAATCAAATTTTATATGGTAATGTATAGCATGTGGTTTAATGATCACTTAAAAAAAATCACTCACTTAGTTGCAACAAATAAATTTTAAAATGACATTTTAAGCCTTCCTGTTCTCTTGCAAATGAAACCATTATTTCAAATAACATGTACATTTGAAACTGTTAAGTAAATAAGTGTGTAGTTATTTATAGTTCATTGCTTCTTGTGCTTACCTTTAATATCCTCAAACCCTCCAGATAATAGCTTTCTTCAGCAAGTGAAATTGGATCACCAGGGTAAGAACATTACAACAGCATTTTTAAACAGGGATAATGGGTTAACATTTTGAATTCTCCAGTCTTGTGGAAACCTTGTCTTTCTTTTTCTTCTAATTTATTTTTAAGGAATGTACCTATCTCCCTTTGGCACAAACTTTATAAAAAGTTTCAATATTGTCAGTTGTCAATTGGTTTTATATTTAGAAATCTTCAGCTCGTTATCTTTTTTATTTATTAATAAACTTATCTGTATATGCTTCAGCTATAAAATTTCCAAAAAACATTATTATTCTAGAAGAAAGAAAAGTGGAAAAATGTCAACCAGACCAGGGAATCGAACCGAAGACTTTGCGATATCCACCCACATGCTCTACCAACTGAGCTAATTTGAGTCGATGTCCCAGGACCAACTTGACACTTCTCCATTCCGTAAACCTAAGCTACTCTCCTACCAATTCGATTCCCTGGTCTGGTTGACATTTTTCCATTATTGTCTTCTAAAAAATTTACTGTATGGTAAATTGAGCATTCCCACTAACTTACATTAATATTCTTTGGGTGCAAATTTTAAATTTGAATTTATAAAAAAGTTGCTTGACACATGATATGGAAAAACTGCTCATTAACAGGCCCCGTCATATGATTTGTTTACAGCAATGTATTTGAATGGAAAACAAAATGATTAATTTTCATTCAATAGGGTGATTATCTTTGAATTTATTTGGTGTCTATTTGTATGTCGGGGCTTCACTCTGTCAGAAAGTCTGTTCGCATCTTCTTAGAAGGAAGGTTGTTTGTAGTGTTTCTTTTAATTGGTTGCTATGGCACATCAATGAGAAATTGGGAAATAATGGATTGTAGAACAGTATGGATATCAAGGTCTTTGTGGATGATGCTGTTCCTTATGTAAAGTGGAATTCTATTCTGGATTATCTGTATTCTTTTCATTTGTGATGCAACTGCATATGCCACAACCATATTGGTTGTATTATTCCCATGTAAACAAGAGTTTGACAAAATTTCTTGTACTTAAAAAGCAGGTTCCAGTCTTTTTAACCTTGCAGCTCTTGATATTTTAAAATACCTGGTTAACATGACAAATTCTTCCATCCTTATCACATAATTTTGACAACTGGCTACTTGTCTATTCGGTAAAAAATAATGGTACTTCTAAAACATCTTTAAGGGTATTGAGATATCAAATTTTGAAGTTCTTAATATGTGTGTATGAAAACAACTTTTTTAGGTATGTAATGAAAGAAATTTTGACTAGCTTATGAATGATACCCAATTACTTGGTCACTTTTCATGATTTTTTTTTGTAAATTTGAATGACTGACAATATCAAAAGCTGTTGCAAATACATAATGGAAAGTAAATTGTATTCTTCGGGATTGAGATAAAAGGTTGAAGCAACTCTTCAATCAAACTTATCTGTTCCAACTATTATTAGAAAAAAGTAAAGAAATTTGAAATGCACACTATGAATATGACTGCCAATAACTATAATTACAGTAACTGAAAAACATGTTTCTTGCTATGGTGCATCATAAAATCTATGATAATAATTTACAATATTGGAGTAAATATAAAATTTTATTCTTCTATGTGTTTTATAGTCAACTGACTGTCCAAGGCATAAGTTTTTTTGCTGTTGACATTAAATAATTATTGTAACATCAATATACAAGGAACCAATTTGGGTTTGTAGGGCACTTGTTTAGACAGATGAATACACAAAAACTCCAGAATTGTGTTCACTCGGCCTTCTTCAGGTCCTTGGCAGTCTAGATTAGTGTAAAATATATGGTCAACTGCCACAGTGGATGTTACAATAACATGATTTTGACAATGTTAAGAAATTTTAATATTTTTTTAGCTGCTTGTTATTAATAGTAAGTTTTCTGAAGTTGTAGTAACTAACCAAATTTGGTATTTGTGCAAAGTTAGCAGGGAATAGTTAGGTCAGAAATAATGTAAAATTATTCATAGATAACTGGTAATCCATTTATAGTTTAGTTCTGTTGCATGATTAATAGAGGAATAACAACTTGTCATCCTATGAGAAACTGTAAATACTGATACTCTTATGAAAATATAATAAAAAATAAATAAATTAGCATAGTCAGAAAATTTGGATATTTAATAGTGTTGCCAAAAATAATGCAATGTTCTGTCACCACTTTGGAACATCAGCAATACGAAGACCTAAATATATGGAATAAAAAAGATTATGATGTTGAAGTTAAATTTGGATTCAATGTGGTGCAAAAAATTCAGTTAACAAGTCCAAAACAAACATTCAACATTTATATAGAAATTTTAAAGTGCATAGGCTATGTGAGTTGGTTTCCACCAGTATTTTTTTTGAACCTTCAAAAGAAGGAACAGGGATACCAAAATCCCTATGAAAGTGTCCTGCTCCCTTGGAAAATATAAAAATGAGGGTTTTCATCTTCAGATAACTAAGAGGAGAAAGTCAACACCAGAGGGAAATTCAGGCCCAAAGCTGGCAATTGCCATTACCATGCCACAATTCTCCCTCCCAATGCAGCACTAGCCCTATCCTGTAGCACAACTAGATGTCACTATCCAGGAAGGACAGGAAGTGATTTCCCAGATTGAATCCACATGGCCTCCCTTCCATGTACCAGCTATAATCTATTGCCACCAAGGTGGTTAAATGGAGGAACACAGGCTCTAACTTGTGTTTGCTACCTTCCTAAACTTGGATCCACAAGAGTTGGTAACAGAAGCAGCACAAGGATGGGAATTACAAATTACTGAAATGTGAATAATTCACGTACATTGGATAGTAAGTAAGGATATAGATGAGGGAAAAAGGTAGGAAATTTGCATTAAATCCTGTGCTCAGAATAGAATTATGCTAAGGTTATTTTTTCACTGATTCAATCCTTGGAGTAACTTGACAACGAAATCAAATGCTTATCTTAGTGTATCACTTCAGTAAATTAATAACTCTGAAAGAAATTTAGAAGTATATGATTATATACATTTCAGAAAATAATTTATTCTGTTATACAACAGCTTGCACTTTCTATACTCTTATGAGGTACACATAATATGAATTAAGTATATATATATATATATTTATATTAATTTGCAATAAAACTATTTTCATATTATACAACATAAATGTTTTAACTTTTATAGTTTCATTGTACCCAGAAATAATTTGGAAAATGCAAAAAATTGAAAATATTATTCCAGTATAATACATATTTATTTTCTTTCACAAAACATTATCACAATTAGTAGAAAGGTACAGCAATCATTAGCATAACTTATGTGTGAAAACAATTGTATAACTTGAAAAAGAACAGAGCAAATAAATAATAAATCTATTGACATGTTTACAGTAAAAGCAAAAAAATTATAAATAAATCATTAATACAATTCAATAACTTATTTAAGTTCATTTTGTCAACATTTTTGGTATGGAATGTTTTATGCTGACTGCATATAATCACATGGTTTATATAGACTCTCAATGTGTTTGGAGCAAGTCCAAGAATAGACTTTTCATAGAATCTACAAACATTACAACTAGTAACACACAATATTTATCAATATTTTCATAAAAAAAATATATATTCATGAAGAAATAATGTTTAAAATATAGTTCAACTATGTAAATGTTTAGAATAATATTTACATATTTAGATTTTGCATTGAAACATCACTTGTAGAAATAAAACACGTATTTTATAATAAAATCAATAATGGAATGAAGAACAATAATGAACTAGAACAATAATACACAACAGTATCAACCACATAAAACATATACATAGATTTTATCACACTTTCATTCAATTCACACATAATTACAGATGATGTTAGGAACATTAAACACCTTTAAACTTAACGTAATTATTATCTACTTCCTTATACACATTGTCTGCTTGAAACTTAATTGGATAATTACAAAATGATACAAGAGAACTGCGCTTTCAGTATCAATCTCAACACCTTAAAAAAATAGAGCTCACATGGTAACCATATCATTTAAGTGATAAAATAATTAAATTATTTGTACATACTTTTATAAACAGAAAGCTCTTTTAGTTAATGAACGATGGACAAACATAACTAACTCCATGCAGCTTGGCAGATTCTGCATGAAACCTGTAACATATTAAGTTAATTAGAGAATTATTTTGCACAATAAGACTAATGAGATGCACAAGTTACACATTATCAAACATATCACAGATATGCTGATATAAGACCTATTTATATTAAACTAACTGGGAATTCATTTATATTTGCCCATCACAGTATTTAATCAACAGTAATCTCTGTTAAAACATAATTAAACAAGGCACAATATTTAAATACCAGTGTACACACATACCTTGCCCTTCATTTATATAAATTATCAATACACTTTCACAGTAAACTTTTGAGATATGACTGCAATTCAGGATCCTTTCCATACCTGTTCTTAAGCTATGAAATGAACTACCTGCCATTCAAGGATTCAACTAAGAAGATCTTTATGTATCAACACTTCATCATATAAACAGTGAAATAATATGGCTCAAAGTGACGTGATGTGGGTAATTGTGCGATTTCTGCACGCTACACTGCATGTGTAGCATTTTGATATATTTCTAAGCTATAGAAAAATACAAAAATCTCATATTGTTTTTTAAAGGAAGTCTGTGATTTTGACTGTGACTTGTTGTCAATCATGCTGATCTAAGGAGCAGACAGAATAATTTGAATTATATTATTGAGTAACTTTGAGTGCATATGAAGATACATTATAATTTTCTGGTAGGAGTGTTTGTTCAAAAGTGGATCTAGAGCTATGAGAACTGAGATAAGGTACAGGGCATAAGAAATAGATATATTTATTCAATGTTTCTTGAATAGCTATTACCTACCAAGTTGTCTCTTTATGATTTTGGGTCAGCAGTCCACTGTGCATCATGTTTACACATGACAATATTTAAATGTGTTGCAAGCCAAAGAAACACATGAATACTCCACCATTATATATTTTTTGTGGAATCAATTATCTAATTCTATTGTGAAAGGTAACATTAAAAAAAAACATTATTTTAACTCTAGCAGTTCAGTTATGAGGAAACTGAAGAATTTCATATTTGAGACATTGAAATAGAAATACCTGAGCATGAAAGAGAAGCTTCTTTACATAAATTTTGCGAAATTAGCAAAATAAATAGAAAACAAATTATAAACAGATGGAAGAAGAGTACATATAAAATCTCTAACAAATATGAAAAGAATATTCATAATGAAGAAATGAGCCATTCTTTGACTCTGAATTTCACCAACAGAACAATTGAAGTCTAAATTGAAATATAGGAAATGAGGAGAATTTATTCGAAGTGTTCACAACAGGAAGTCTTTAATCTAATAGAAATTAGAATAGTACTAAAGTAACTTACTTAATTGTACAAATGGGGTACATTCTGTACAGCAGCAGCAACAGATGGTCCATAGCTCTCATCATCTCCTGATCGTTTGCAACCACGTGTGCCACTGTCTCCACCTGATAGAAGTCCAAATCTTAAATTATTCTGCAGTTCCCTGGTTTCAATCATATGTCCTTCAAGATCACTTAGTTGCATAGGTGGCAATACACCAGGGATATAGCGAGAAAATAATTCTGGATATGCCTTAGCATAATCACCACGATCTAAACAGTGCAGGCGGATAAATAAACTGGACAATACAGAAGGGCTCACAACAAATGGCCGAGACAGAAGGTTTTGCACTTTACCTGGAAAAAAAATTGCTCACGTTAAAAACAAACCAAAGTATTCAACAATTTAGAATTATCCTACCATTAACATGAATGATTAAAGAATATAATACTCCTCTATTAAAAATAATAAAAGAGAAATAACACTAATTTTCAAAACACAATCTAAATAAAGAACTTGTTCAGATACATAAAAAAGCAAATTTTGTTATGATTGCTAAATTCTCTATTTAAAAGATACACATCTCCTTCAGAATAAAATGGGGAAAATACTCTGTGATTATTACTGTTACAAGTACCTGTTGTCAGGATAAAAATTAAGACAAACGAAGAAAAAATAAGAAAAACAAATATTAAAAATAAATATGTTAGAGAAACCAGAATAAAAAAATCAACAAGCAGAGAAGAAAGCTAATAGAAGTAAATAGAAAAAAATTAAGAGGGAAAAAAATAAAAACATTAGGTTTGTTGAGGAAAATGACAGCAATAAGGAAAAATTCACCAAGGAGACCTGAGCAGAAAGGATAAAATAGAATGAAAGAATAAATTACTCAAGCATTTCAAACAGCAAATAAACTATGTTCTTCATGAGGAAAGAGGTACAGTACAATTCCAAACACTTATGAAAGCATGCTTACTAGAGCAATATCGACATTTAGCATCCAAATGACAATTTATTACTTCATTGCTGCCATTTTCACTCAAAAAGCCTAATCTGACTAATTTATATCTTTCTTTTGTATTTTCTCCATTTTAGCATGCTGATTTTCTCTCTGTTGCGTCTCAACTGTGTTCCTTGTTCTTCCTTTATTTTCTTGGTTCTCCTTCAATTTTACTCTGACAATGGAACACCAAATAAATACTTATTACCTCATCATTTGACAACCAATTTCAAAACTAGACTATGATGTTTAATTAGGTTATTTTAATTACTAATTAACTGTACTTAAGCAATTCATTTGTGAAACACTATCAATTGCTATATAGGTTACAACTAAAGGTTAAAGGATTAATATAATGGAACATGATTATATTAAAATAAATTGCTTTAAACTCAATGCTTATAATATGGCATAAATAATTTAATAAACCAACAATAGAAAAACGAATTGTTATTTTAAATAAATAGTACAACAGTCTAACTATCAGATAAAAATTTAAAATTACGGAATCAAGACATAACAAAAATTTGTCTGTGCATGTCACTCAAGTAAAGATTCCAATAAAACAGTTAAAACCAATAGCTTATAAGCATATTGTTTCTGTTCAAAATAACAATGGAAAACATTTTAAAGTGAAACAGAAAGATTATTATAGTAGAGAATCATAAATTTTGTTCAAATTATTTGGGTAATTTTTAATGTTAATGGTTAAATTGTTAGACCTCGGTCTAGAATACAGGTTATTTTTTCCAAGAAAATTTATTGTTGTTTAAATATATATGCTTAGACAAGACTCAATACTTTGTACACTAAATTTTTAATTACTATTATTATCACTAATACATATTTTTTTATGAGCCTTTAATTTAAACTATGTAACAGGAATTGAAATCTAAACAGTTAATTTGGTATATAGCATTATGTTTATCAGAATTATTAATTTGATCTTTAATATTTTTTAACAAAGTTTAAATTATTGTAAGATTTAAAGGTGACAAAATAAAGAAGGATATTAACAATATTGCTCAAATTAAATTTATCATAGGGCTTATGAGATAATTAGCATGTTTATGGAAATATGAGTGATTGGGCTTGTAATTAGTTCTTGTGGAGTAAGTGTATTTTTGATACTAATTGGTAAGTAATCATCTAATTGTTAGAAACAATGATTAAAACATCAATAAAGTTAAGAGTGATCTTTCTCAATTTCAAAAGTAGAGTTTAATTTAGGGTGCATATTATTGAAAGTATGTAGAAAATTTTAATACAAAAAAAATCAACATATTGGAAATAGATTAAAGGTTTAAAATCGAAATATGAAATACATAAGTTGTCCGAATCTCTCATAACATTCAAGACTACAATCAGAATTTCTCATGAATTTGTAATTAATAATATGGTTTCTTGTTAATAATAAATGATGTAGCATGTTTCATGTGCAAGGTCTGTATTGGCACATCAATAAATCATTCATGCCATCATTCATTTTTAAATGAAAAGATGTACAGGAAGAATGAGAGTTGTATGACAAGCAAATAAATCTTCACAAATAATACTACTAATTCAATCTATTCCATACTGTCCTGCTATTGTGGCCCTTGCATCATGTAATAGAAGAAGCTTGGCACTAAAATGAAAATGTTTGTGCAAGATAGTGAACAGGCATTATTTGCAAGAGAATTTACTTCTGTTGCAACAAAGTAAAGATTTCCAGATGCCATAATTGTTAACACTATGTTGAAAAAGACTTTTATAATACCAGATGGTTCAATTTTTTTAATGTACAGGAAAAACAATAAAAATTGAATTAATGAATAGATTATCATGAATTTTCTGCAAGTTTAAATTGGAAGCTTCTTCAAGTAACACATTTATTTTACAGGCATTGGGCTGTAGTTAACCTGCATCCATGCATTATCAATATACTGTTTCCAACATTGGCAGTACTGCATATAACATTAAAATTATTTCCTGAGATTAGTGACAAAGTTTTCAGTTCCGAGGGTGTTATGTTCAATAAATGAGCCAACGTGTCAAAAAGAATTTAATAAAATAAAAAATATTACTATGATTCATTCATTTTCTTGAAACCTCTTCACGTGCACAAGTACTGCTTATTTAGTAACATGATTTTTATAAGTCTGAATATAGAAAAATTTAAAGAGAGCAATTTTTATAAACTTTTTTTTTCAATTCACTGTTTTATATTCACATAATTGTAATATAAAAGCCATGTATATTGTCAGACAAATACAGTTATTAAGGTTAATGTCAAATTTGTCAGAAATTTTGGGAATGGCTAAATATTTTATTCGTGGTAGCTTTTACAATACATAGAAGAAACTCATTGGTGCTCATGCCTCAAGAATGTATGAAAATTATACTATAATTTGAAATTAGTGTCTCGACAGATCCAGACATATTCCAGAATGGGTTTGCTTTGTCTAAACAGTTGTTAAAAGATGTTTTGAGAATTTCTGGAAGAACATGTCAAGGAAGATTTCAAGATATGTGAATGAATTCACAAAATTCTATTTTTGTCAGTTAATACAGACAATTAGATTGCTAATTTAAACACTTTTTAAAAGTTTTCATTTGCCAGTTCTGGAAAACACAAAAAAGCAAGCTACAAAACAGGAATAAATAACTGAGGACTTTAGAAAACCATAGTCACCTAAGGAAACAACACCAAAGCAAAAAGTTTTTGAACAGTGTGATCTAAAACAAGTGAAGAGGATTTGAAAACAAACCAAGAGTCTAATTTATATATAAAAGTTCATATGATTAAATGTTTCCAAGCAACAGTTCAATTCTGACTGATGATGTGCAAACCACAGGCACATTAAATAAGGTTGCATACTGCTCAGTACAGCCAGAAGATCAATGCAAATAAGAAATATCCCAAAACCAAATAGGCAACAGAATTCAGATACCTTACGAATACTGGTTCAATAAAAGAATGTCACATCCATTTTTGAAAGACAGTCCAATTGGGCAAGCTGGTGCAGCTTATGCCTCACTCAAGTGGTGCCTGCAGAAAAAAAACAACATCACAACCAAGATACAAATTTGCATAATTTGAATTCCAATCCAAGACACTTCTATCATACCAATACGAAATGTAGATTCCATCTAAATCCAACCTAAAAAGCTTGAAGAAATTTAGTAGGAATACCAACAACAATTAAACACATTACAAACAATGATTTTGTCATTTATGATGAATATACTCAAATACATTAATTCAAGAGGTAATGGTAAGCACACAGAGAAATAAAATGCATGACTACTATAAAAACATGGCCAAAATAAATCCATACACTTGGCATCTATGAAGGTTGGAATGTGAACAAGGACACCCTAAGGCAGAATCAACTTGTATTCATAAAACATTGCCACGAACAGTAGTTTATGAATTTTTGTGCAACAATGGCTAAGTCAGATAAGGGATAAGGAATAGAAAAATGAAATATCAGCTTTTTCGCACTGAAATGAAATAATTTCAATCTATTAATAATAATAATTACATTTTACTGTCAAAATTGATTACAATTTTAATTTACAGATCTTGGATATGAGAGCCATCATTTATCAATCATTACAGAATTTGTTTAAAGTATAGTTATATAAAATATATCCATTTTATATGAAAACAATTACACAAAACCCAGTTAATTATTGTCTGGCTCCAGATATTCTCCTTGTAGCAAAATTTATGTAAAATATGAAAATAAATTACTTACCCATGATACCATCCATTCTCTTGTCAGCAACGAAAGTTTTAAACAAATCAAACAATTCATTCTGGAGTGAAGTGTTGAGCCGGCTTCCCACATATCTATCCTACAGCAATAAAGAAGATATATAACAAATCAAACAGAATTGCATTTAATACTACCATAAAAATGTTATCAGAATAGAAATTTTTTGTGTTGAATATCACATTAGATGTAATTCATTTAACAATGAGAATAAAACTTTGCAGTTTCTAAAATTAGTTTTATTTTAGTCCATAATTATTAACATTTTCTGAACATATTATTAAAAATACAGTATTCAATACCAACATATGTACAAAATAAATAAATTTAACAAATATTTTAGATTCAATATACACAAACTACAATACATTAGAATCATTTTGAATTGTCAGTGTTGAAGTATTTTGTGCACAAATTTATCAATGAAAATAAACAAATATACCAACCAAATAACTGAATATAGGTGTTATTTGTGGAACGGCCTTTAAGTAATCCTCAAGAGCATCATGGAATGACAATATGTAACAAACTGTTTCATCGTCCTGAAAAGAAAAAAAAAATTACTTCATAATACTAGTAAAACTTCATAAATTTACTTTCAAAGAACTTACATGTTGCTGATAATGAACAGTCCTCCTTTCATTTAGTGACTGATCCACTTCTTCCAAGTGATTTGAACACATATTTATTAGATCTTTGTGCATCTGTTCAGCAAAACCACTACATACAGCTTTATAGACAACAGAGTAGAGCTTCTCAAAAGAGGGCCATCCTGAAGGGCTACTTTGAAAAATTTTATCAACAGCTATTGCAACTGGGCCCCAATATTCATTTTCATAGTTGACTAGTTCATTACAAGCTTTGGGTGCTGAAAATTAATTTTACAGCAAATAAATAAGATTTAAAATCCCATTCATAACAGTTCAATACCCTACAATTCCACTCGTGTTATCAATATATATAATATTATCTAAAAGAAAATAATCTTTATTAATACCACTTTAATGAATCAATCAACAGAGTATGGGTGTGAAGAATATATTAGTACATATAATTGAAGGATTCCAGATACAAGGGAATAATATGGTGTAAAAAATCTTATTTCGTCTGAATAAACTTTGTGTATCGTACAAACAATCGAATTAGGGTTCAGAATGAAATTAAAACTTCATCTGTTAATGCATCAAATAAAGTAATTTCATTCTACTTTCGTTACATTGATATTGTATAACTAAGTTGTCACCTAATATATACAATTGACAGCATTTACTTCTTATAACTGAGAGATTAATTTACATTATTGATTACGTAAGAATAATATAAGTTTATAGTATAAAACATTATGTTATGATTTATTATACTTACGAACGTTCATTTTGAGACGATGTTTACATACTATACGTAACCTTTAAATATCTCTGGGTAGCAATATACAAAAACATAGGCCAATGCCAGAGATAAGTTATAAACGTTAACAACGTATTCTAAGTCGTTCTTCGAAGATATAAACGTCTGTAATAATATTGTAAATGGAATTAATTAAATAAAAATATAAAATGTGTTAAAAGTATACAAATTACAAAAAGACAGGCAAAAATTAGTGATAAAATGAATACCAAACGTTTCTGCAAACCCTCTTACTTTTGTCAGGCGATTGAAATACAAGTACCAAACCGCACAAACCAATTCCCTGATGCGGCGGGAGTTTTCTCGCAGACGCTTCAGCCCAGAGTGACTGCGGGGCCTGATCATGTCGGGAATGCCTCGCACTCTCTGGGTATTTTTTATCAAAGTTCTCATATGCCGAGACACCTTCACCTATTTTAGGAGGTATATGTACTGGGGTCAAAGACCTTGGGCATATGGCACGAGTTGTCCGCTGATCCCATTGGATCAGTCGGCCAATTGCCTCCTGAAATTGGTGGAGACACGGAGAAGGGAATGCTGCGTCCCCACAACAAACTCGTCTCCCGTCATTCGGAAGGGCGTGAGAATAGTTCCCAATGCCCGACCTACCTGATGCAGGTTTTCTAGGGTTTTCCCTGCATCTCTTTAGGTGAAACACCGGGTAGGATCCTTAAACCATAGCCCGGGGGCCCTAGTTAACCCTTGGCTACCTTGCTCTACCTTCCGCATCCCCCCTTTTCAATTCCCTTCCTATGCTATTAAAGGGGAGTTGCCTGTTTCAGGATCACCCTCATGTAGCCTGTTAACCAAAAAAAAAAAACAATTCCCTATATTTCGCGATCGCTCTCGCAAGTTACTGATCGTCGTGGCTCAACGATCACTCTTCTTTCACAATTCTGGGAGCCAGGTAATTTTATATTACCAAAAGATAGCTCGTAATAACAAATTTTTACTAACGATTAATGTGACAATTACTTCCTCAGGTGTGGCTAAATTAAGTAAGCAAATGATCCACACTATCATAATTATAACATACTAAAGCCAACCGATATCATTCATTTCTGAGGAAAAACATAAATATTATGACCGCATGTGTGATATTTATCCTGCATAATAATCAATTAATTAGTACCGAGTACAATTATTGTTTTTCTGAAATTTTTGAATAAATGATATGAGAAACTAAAAACACTTTAATTTAGCTCCAATTTTCATTTCAGTACTGCTCACTTCCCAACACTTCTCGACGTAATTTACATTTACTTCGTTCATTCTTTTATCCCAATCTATCAACTTCTTGTTAGCAATTGAACAGAATTCAAATCGCAGAATGCCTCATTGTCGCTGACGGCGGTATAGACAAGTTCCGAAACGCTTTCAACAATTTTTAATTGTGACGGATGGTTCACAGAAAAGAAAAGATCGTAAAAATAATCAATTCCATTAAAAAACGCGTAAGCATAATATAAGTAACAAATTGTAATTTTTATAAGAGAAAAAGGATTAAGGAAAATTTGTAACCGTATAATTGTTAAGAAAGATGTTATTCAAAATAATTAAATAGTTTATCTGACAATTAAATATATAGTTAATTAGATAAATCAGCCGCTATGTCAGTATTTTAATTTAAATATTACAACGTTTGTCACTCATTTGAGACTTCTTCAGGTACTAAAAAGAAATGTAGAATATATTACATTGGGTAATATGTTATGAAAAAAATTAAAATACAAAACATGGTTTTAAACTTAAAAATTTTTCTTTTTAGTACCTGAAGAAGTCTCAAATGGGAGACGAAACGTTATAATATTTAAATTTAGAAAACTGACAAATGGGCTGATTTAAACCATTTGTTGTTATTCCAATTAAATTTAACACTGAGCATATTATAAATTAACCTATCTAAGAATTCTGGAACCATTTAATTTTAATATTAAATGTAAGTAATAATTTACATTTATATCTTTCCATATTACTTAAAAAATACATAATAAATTGAAATTGCACATTAATTCTCTATGATCGTCCCAATTAAGAGTTGAATAATGGTAATAAAATTTATTTTCAATGGCAAGGGTTCAATGCAATAAAATGTTGCCCTCAATATCAAATATTTAGTATATAAATGTCAAAAATGATACAAATAATTTAAATAAAATTTGTTCACGAAAATTTTATTTCTGACCATTTGTCTGTATTATTCATTTTATTGTAATTATAAATTATTTTTCTCTATTGATTTAATATACAGCATGAACTTTTCTCATTGTTACAATAAATAAAAAGACGGCCAATAAGTCAGCATATAAATTTATTATATAAACAAATTGATGACCTTGTAAAGACTTTATTATATAAATTTACTCGCGACAACGTTTCGGCATGTTTTATGCCTTCTTCAGCTTTTTCCTCCCTGTAGAGGAAAATGTACAGAAAATTAACCCTAAACTAAAACTTACCACAACAATGTTAAAACATAACAAAAAATAACAATATGGTAGAGATCCGAGGCAAAAAGTAGCACTTCAAGTTTTTGCCACACGTAATTATTGCCAGGATCCTGGGAATTTCCAACCATTGGAGTGACAACAGACGTTAAAGTTAAACCTTTAAATTTATTACAATTAACTATTTATTTAAATATTATTATTGGCCGTCTTTTTATTTATGGTAAATTTAAAGTCAGAAAACTGTTGGAATTTTCTCATTGTTAATATTAACTGTCAACAAAACCAGAAATTAAGCCCCATAACATTGTAGCCATTGTGCAAGGAACCGCATTTAAAGATTTCATTCCAATTATTAATGGGAAAATTCATATTAAGTGAAATACAATAACTGGCCAAAAGTCAGAAATAATCGAATTATTATTCAAAATAAAAGACATTTTTCCTCATCTTTCGGAACTTCTACAGTTCATTTTAATAAAAAGAAATACATGGTTGATATCCAAACAAATAAATAGGCTTCGTATAAAAAAAGAAACTTACAATTAAAACCTTCACTTTCAGGGCGCTGCGGTAGTTTTCTCGCAGGCGCTTCAACCCAGAGTGACTGCGGGGCTCACCTGATCATGTCGGGAATGCCTCGCACTCTCTCTGGGTACTTTTTATCAAAGTTCTCATATGCCGAGACACCTTCACCTATTTTGGGAGGTATATGTACTAGGATCGAAGACCTTGGGCATATGGCAAGAGTTGTCCGCTGACCCCATTGGATCAGTCGGCCAACTGCCTCCTGAAATTTGTGGAGACACGGAGAAGGGAATGCTGCGACCCCACAGCAGACTCGTCTCCCGTCATTCGGAAGGGCGTGAGAATAGTACCCAATGCCCGACCTACCTGATGCAGATTTTCTAGGGTTTTCCCTGCATCTCTTTAGGTAAAACACCGGGTAGGATCCTTAAACCATAGTCCGGAGACCCTAGTTAACCCTTGACTACCTTGCTCTACCTTCCGCATCCCCCCTTTTCAATTACCTTCCTATGCTATTAAAGGGGAGTTGCCTGTTTCAGGATCACCCTCATGTAGCCTGTTAACCAAAAGAAGAAAAAAAATTAAAACCTTAACAAAAAGTCTATGATGCTGCCGCAATATCCAGGGCCGAAATAAAGGAAAACAATGCCTAAGAAACAGATCACAAAACTTAAACGCCAATAATAAATGCCTTGTTGATGCGGCAGTAGCGCCGCTCTATTGTGGAAGAAAAGTGGTAGTCCAATTGGAAACTTACCATGCGTTACGCCTTGTGACAAGTTCGTTAAATTTGTAAATAAATCAATTAATGCTAATTGAAAATGTCAATTATTATTAAAAGTGGGTTTCAAGAAGTACATTTGAGTAGGCTTCCCAGATATCGCGTTTTGACCGGGACAGTCCCGATTTGAAGGTATGGTCCCAGCGCCCCGGTTATTTTATGAAAATTGCTGAATAGGTTACTTGATTAAAATTGCCGAATATGCACGGGTTACAAATAGATAGCCCGGAAAATAAAAGAGTCACTCACGACACGGTCCGTTTTTATTACTGATAGTTGAGATCATGGTGTAGTTATACCATGGTTGACAGCGACTTCACACCGATAGTATAGTCAGTTAGTCAATTATTGTGTTAAGTAGAGTGAAGTCGAGTTCTAACGTGAATCTTTTTTTTTTTGCAATTACATTATAAATTATAAGTAAATTTAATTTAATCCAAAATAATAATATTAACCTCCTAAAATGTCAAAAATATTTACAGATGATTTAAAAATGTTATCCATTTTTGAAAAACGTTTATGAACATGACAAAGTAAAATGTGAACAGTGCTCAGAAGTGCGACAAACTATTTTGTCATTTTAAAGAAAACATATCATTGCCTAATCTTTCTCAATATGTTTCTGTCTGCCAGGCACATATACACCTGTTGAAAGAATATTTTCAATAATGAATAATATATAGTCTGAAGAAATTGGCAAAATGGCTGAATCAATACAAAAAGCTTTATTACGCTGCAAAACCAATAATGTACTGAAGTTTAGTGAATTTTTCGACTCGATTAAAAACAATGATTTTTTAAAACAAGTTCACGGTGGTGATAAATATTATCAATAATAAGTTTTGTTGAATTAACCCTCACCTGAAGATGTGAGCTGACATGATAAAAAAATGTCTTGAGTGTTTTTTAATTTATTCTTTTTCCGCATATGACGCAATCATGATTTGGATTATGTAATATCTGTTTTTTAAACACACCATTGTATTAGTATATTGTAATTTTTCATTTTTTTATAATTCACTCGAAAACTAATAATTTTCTGATTTTTTTCTCTTCAGGTTATATTTATGTTGGAGCAAAAAACATCCTTCTCCCCAACTCTTGTTGTTTTTAAGGTTTCCTTCCCAGAAAAATTTATTACAGACGCCCGTGTTTTGAACAAATTTCTCTCGGTTTGAAGAAAAATAATTATGGTATGTCTAGATGTGAGTGTATTCAGAAAATAAAGCCTTAAATAAAGGAAGAAAATAACTGGAAAGTTTTCGTGAGTTAGTGCTGTACTAGAAGGTATGAGCGAGGGATAATTTGGGAATAATTACCCGGTCAGTACCTGGGGCACATACTGCTAAAAATCACGAGATTATTTACAGATTGTGCGGGTATGCTTTTTAAATAAGATAATAGCAAAGTTAACGAATAATAAACAAAACTACACGTAAACAAATTATTTTTACAAAATGGTTAAGCATTTCTAAAAATTATAATTAGCATGAAATTAATATTTATTTCATTTTATTAAATTAATTTTTAAAAATTGTTAATTGTAATTATATAATGTATTGAAATATACCTACAAAAATCATATATGCAAACTGTAGTTGCGAAGCTGGAAAAGGATACTGCAAACATGCAGCCGCTGTATTTATGTGAACATTGAAAATGTTATCGAAGACTGATGAGAATTGGCCATCTTAAACTTGGCTCGAAAAATATAATAAAGGAGCCAGGATTGAAGAATTTTATGGAAAAAGAGAAGAGTGCTTTAAGAAGAACAGTTCAAGTTAGATAGTAATTTGCAAACATTTGAATAGAATTGCAGTGTGAAAAATACAAAGTGGAAAGATTTAAACGTGCTCTGGAGGAAACAGATGTGTAAGGTACGCGATTGTTGCGTATCACATAAAAATTAAATTAATTTTTCTTATTATTAATATTATATTTTGTGTATATATGTAACAATTTAGACCTAAGCTCGACAAAGTCGGCACCATGAATGAACAGCGATTGGTTTTTAAATGACGAATTACAGTCATCTTATCGGCCAGAAAATGAGGGGGCTTGAAGGCCAGACTGAAGCAGAAGGGGGTGATAGAAAGCACTGCGAATCTATTTTGTCATACCGGGTAAAAAAGGGAATGTGACTTGGCATTGGACTTTCAGCCCGTTTATATTGTTAACGGCAAAACAATGGAAGAGTTTTAGCCCTAGAGGCCGGAAACTTGAAGAATACGGCCAATGGATATCAAAAGAAGATTTAGGGCCAATTTTGCTGCTCATATACAGCCCAGAAATACAATAAGAAGTGTCACAAAAAATACGAAGGACACACACCAAAAAAATATATATTGCAAGCTACAGCTTCCATGAGGAGGACGTAGAAATCACAGGCCCACTAGGAGAAATTATTAGTACAGGGCGAGAGTGCTGAGACAGTCCAAATTTTAGGCAGCAGTAAGTCCAAATTTATAGAGAGCGATAAAGGAACTTAGTACCATTCGTCTGGCCAAAAACTTCAGAAGAAGATTATCCAGAGTAAGCCATAAAATTTCATCCTTAATCGACGATCAAATTACCTCCGACACTTGGGAGAACCAGCAATCACGGGACGACGCAGTCATCAACAGCAGTGACGTCCTGGATCATCGATGGTCCCTTGGTGAAGTACCGACCTTAATTTTTTCTTGCTTCTGGTCGAGTTCTCGTTTCCCCCTGCCCCTATATTTTGCAATTTTACCCACTAATTATTAGTATTCCCTGAGACTAAAGATATTCGTGTTCCGGATTGAGTCAGCGACGGCCAATTTAAATTCAAAGTAAATAAATTCATTTTATAATTTTATATTATTAATAATTATTTACAACCTTACCTTAAACTAAATGTAAAAGATATATATTTTTATCCCTTATATAATCCATTGTAACCACACTCCCCGTCATAAGTAAATTCATAATTTCCAACTAATTATATAAACCAAGGGCACCACACGTTGCGATGTGTTGTGGAAAAATAATATGAATTTCAAAATGTTTATTCAGTAACGCAATGTAATTTAATTGAGGAATTAAAAATAAAGTTGACAAAAACGTAAATTTCCCATTATTGTGAATTTAATAATGAAATATATCGCTTTTTGTTATCTGTACCAATAAGCATGGAGGGTTGCATCAGATCAGTTTGGCGTATAAGGTTGTAACATATATTTTTCTCGGTATCTTTCTTTCCCATATTCTTAGTATTTCCTCACCAGTCTCTGAACATGATACCACTGGCTTTTCTACAGAGCTGTATACCTTACTTTTTATATTCCTGCTAAGACTGCGTCATTTGACTACATGTAAAAATGAGAATTAACTGCGGTTATCGGCAATCAGTCTTGCTTTAATTTTTTACTGCTGTGACTATAGTACCCAAGTATTTGAAGCTATTAGATATACAATAATTGTGTTCGTTTAAGTGCATAACATTGGATTTCTCCATTTTCTTCGTCCGCGATGAAAGCATATACTTGGTTTTTGATTGGTTTATTTTAAGTTCCATTTTCTCAGTTAATCTCATCAAGTTGTATTCCAAAACCTGCTGACTTCGAACTATCAAATCCAAGTCAACAGCGCACGCAAGATTTTGATATTGTACCTCTTGGGCTACATTGAAGAGAATTATGGACATTGCGTCTCCTGCCTCAGTCTCTGGCGACTCGTTCCCCTTACATTTAATTAAATACTAATATAAGTAAATTAATTCTCCGTAAAGCAAAAATAATTTAGATTGATAGTTTACCAAGTCGCGTACAGGAGGGCAAAACGAGGATTGTCGTCTAGGTCACGCTTGGGGTGACTTCTTGCTGTCTAGATACGGTCAATTTTGACCTGGAACTTTTTGTAGAATATGATGGGTAAACTATCTGGGAGTTAGGTCAAAGAGAAAAGGCTAGGCTAGACAGTAGGCCGAACAAAGAACCAAGAATCATAAAAATTGATCTGAATATTGAGAAAGAGGTGGTTGGATCCAGTATCGGCCTGAGACAACGTTGATTTTGGCGTGAGATGCAGAACCTCCGCTAACAAAATAATCAACGACATCGGTCCCGTACAAATTCATATACTGCACCATGTCGCCTCTGGCGGTCAGCAAACAACTACGGTAAAAGGCATTTTTTTCTGACGTAGACTTGGAAAATCAGTCTCGTTTCAAAGCGCGTTTAGACTATCTTACTTTTTATTTCAACAATTTCAATTGCCCTCGTTCCCGAGGTAAGCCATTTAGAAGCTGCAAAGAGGCCAATTTAATCTAATTTCGTTAAATGCATGTAATATAGTAGAAGAACCCGAGAAGAAGTCTTAACTTTTGTGAAGCATTTATTGTGTTAGCGTGGGGTCATAACCTACACCCTTTCCCCGAAATTACTCCGGACAATGAAAACGAACCCTTTTCCACACAAAGAATAAATAACCCTTTCACGAAAAAAAGAGTTATCCGTCCTTTATTTGAGACAGACTTGCTACCAAAGTCGGAAGTTCACCGTGAAAAATTTTGATTTGCCACTAGGTGCGGAACTATTAGGAAACATGTGCGATAGTACTTGGTTACGACCAGAAACTAAAATTTTTCCTATGGGCTGTAATTGTTGAAATGCAAGCCAGTGGTTACTATTGGAAATTGCGGCCGATTGGTTGCTGCGATTGAGTAGGAAGGTTTTGATTTCCTACCGTGGTTACGTGTGAGCAGATTTTGAGGAGGAGAGGTAGAAAATTGACTTCTTGGTAGGTGTCTCCACTATATTTGGTCCAAGCGTCAGCGATACAGCGAGATGAGCCCCGATACAAGTGCCTCCAAGCCAGCAGACTGGAGCAAAAGGCCGCCAAATAATGCAGCTGCAGTATTCGCGGGTATAATTAACTTTGGTTTTATAGAGTTCACATTGCTAGGCCTATTGCCATAAATTACGTTGCTTATTTTCCTTCAAGCCACAGGTGATCCTGATTTTAATAAGTCTCAATATAAATTTATTATTGATAACATTTTCATTTGTGTATCATTTAATTCAATTTTATTGTTATTAAATTCAGAATTATATATCAAATCTCTTATTTTCTTATTCATGACTTAATAATTAAATTGTCGCCCAACTGTGGACCTTAATATTAATTCTATAATAATAATTAATCGTAATTAGTCAAATCTACCTCCCATACCCACTCATTGTCCTTGATATGCTTTATGTAATAAAAATTTAATTGGAATTTTATTATTATAAAGTAAATAATTTAATATAAAAAAATTATACCGAAATTTATTTTTAATATCCATAATTAAACTTATTGTATTTAAATTTAACTAATTATTTATTTAATCGATTCCAGATTCATAATATCTGTTGGTGTAATGCGAACACCACAGTCCCTGGTTAGCTGCAAATTCTCTTGTAACTTCTAACGGTAAGAGTTGTTCTCTGATCCCATTGGATCAGTCCAACTGCCTCCTAAAACTGGTTGGACACGGAGAAGGTAATGCTGCGACCCCAAAGCAAACTCGTCTTCCGTCATTCGGAAGGGCGTAAGAATACCACCCAATGCCCAACCTACCTGATGCAGGTTTTCTAGGGTTTTCCCTCTTTAGGTGAAACACCGAGTAGGATCTTTAAACTATAGCCCGAGGGCCCTGGTCAACCCTTGGCTTCCTTGCTCTACCTTCCACATCCGCCTTTTTCAATTCCCTTCCTATGCTATTTAAGGGGATTTGCCTGTTTCAGGATCATCCTCATGTAGCCTGTTAACCAAAAATAAAAATGAGCAATTCGGGCAGCAATTCAATGGGTTTATAAATATTAAGTCTTCAAGATATCGAAATGAAACATACGCAAAAATTGTAAGTTAAAATTCATGTTTCAACCCCTGAAATTTTCATTGAATTCCGTTGAGCCGCGTCGAAGTATAAACAGATCAAGAGGATAGACAACTCGCATTCTAGGTAGAATTAATATATACTAGCTGGGGATTCGGCGTTGCCCAGTTATTTATTTATATTATTTTGGTATATTATTTAATTCTTGGTCAAAACATAATTAAACCGACATCGGAAACGTCACAATATGAACTTAAAATATACTTCCAGAATCTCGAGACAAAATAACCCCGGTACAATAGCAGGAATAAATATATTTACAGTATTCTAACAAAATAACTTAATGGGTAAATTTTTGCTTAAATCGCATATTAAAGGTCATAATGTAACACAGCGACTCGCATTACACCGGTTTCGACACCAAACTCGATAGTCCTTTCTTTTCAGTTCATCTATCATAAGTTGCAACTTACTTTTAAATGCGTTTAATGCGCTAATCATCTCAATAATAGATTTTCCTTTACCTTGAAGCTCCAATTGAATGATGTTTATATGCATTGTGATGTCTACCAAAAATGCTAAATCATTCAGCAATTTTCCGTTTTTTTTAGCATCAGAGTGTCATCACTTCTTTGGTCCAGAAAAGCTATTTTTCGGGCAATAATTCTTGAAACCTAGTAATTTGTCGCGACTCAACCACCTAACGTCCGTGTGAAGAACTAAATCAGTGTGTTCAGCAGATTCACTACCTTCCTCCTGCAATTTGAAGAGCCTTCGTTAGAACTTTTGGACACAAAACTTGTTGATGGATAATGCAATGTAATGAGAAAAACGAAGGGAAATCGTCATTAGCTCGACACAATGTCACAAAACTGACTCCTACTCCTACAGGGGCAACATTTATATCGGCGCGGACGAAGTCTCGTATGTTCTCAAGTACCTAACTAATAGTTTGTTTGAAAGTATGCCGCCAAATACGCCGCCCGAAGTTTTTAGAAAAATCGACGGGAATCAGAAACGTCGCGCGTCGCGGAATTTCTTTAACAAGTACCGCGTGTTCCTCTGCTAAAGCCGCCTTTCGCAGCTGGCAGGGGATTATTACGATAAACGACTGTGATTTGGGAATTATTCTGACCTAAATGAGGATCAACTAAAACAAAATCTATCGGTAAATTTTTCTCGAGATGGACTTAAAAAGCACTAGCGATCGACCGTTTGAGCACCCCTGTTCTAACGTAACACTTGGCTTATTTTTTAGGATGGGTGATTCCTAGTCGTAAAAAGTAAAACAAGATTTAATTTAGTAATTATTTTTTAAGATAGACCAGTCATATAATATAAATATATAAAGTACATAGTGACTTTGATGATTTTGGGTTCTTGAATTGCATATCATATTGATATCAGACTTAATATTTGTAAATTGAATTATAATACCTGGTGTGGCCTGTTTCTGTACATTGCTTCATTGCAGCATAATACGAAAACTCAGCTTCGTATAAATAGGTTGTTGGAAACGGAAGTAAATCAATAAAAGCATGTTTGAAATATTGGGGTACTGTTTTGAACTAGCCCAGCAATCACATAAGACTGATCATTGCATTTTTCTTCCACTGATTAAATCAATTAGATTTTCATATTGACTTCCACCTAAACCTACAGGTTTAACTGTCACAGAATGCTGTTGCTGAAAATGTATTGGGATCTCCACATGGGTAAAAAGCGCTGTCGTCAACTAGGTGCTATGGAGATGACGTATTTGTTGGTCGTCGAAACGTTGCGCTTTAATCAACGTTATATCCGCGCGATAATTCGGATACGTTTTCTACAATAACCGATTTGATTTTATGAAGTTATGAAACATTTAAGAAAAACGGGACGTACATTAACTATATATTGAGAAAATATAAAAGTGGTTATTCTTTGTTCAGAAAGCAGGGAATAAAATTTAAGTTGTTATAATAATATGTGAAAATTCGTAATTCAGTGGCAAAGATATCAAGTAAAGTTTCTTAAGAATCTGCAGAATGTTTACAGTGCCATAATATCTCTGGAATAACACATGTAAACATAAATACAAAAATTCTACATTAAGGAGCAATGTTTAAAATTAAAGATTTAGTAGCAGTATAAAATTAAAAAATAATAGTTTCTCAATAAACTATTTTAGTTAACGACAAATAGACTTTCCCTTTATATTTTCTCGCCATGAAGTCAGTTCTTTCATGTGAATCTTGAAATTCTTTACATCTCCCGGGAAATAATACTTTGCAAGTTGTTTCATAGCAACAAACATTAACATAAAGCTTTGCTTGTTCGTTTTATTTCAAATTAAATTAATGACCCTACAGAATTAGTAATTATCAGTTGAAAAATAAACGTGCAATTCAGAAAGAATTAAGGTTTGAAAATGAAGAAACTATCATTTATGATGTGGACAACGAACGTGAAGGTTTCATTGCAGGCTCTAAAAAGATCACCATAAGGTAGCAATCTGAGATCCGAAAATATCATTCATACCCCTATTTTATGGCATTACAATAGGTGAGCTTTGGTGTTACTATTAACTTGCATGACTGAGAAATGTTTCTCATGTAGGAAGTATTTCGACATATAATGCCTCACTTCAAGGTATTGCAATTTGAAAACAATACAGTAAGTGCAGATTTTTAATGCATGAATGAATCAAACCTAGGTTATGAATTTTCATTTTTGTAATGATTCATATTCAGCTGTTCATTAATAAGAAAATTATCTGAAATAAATTTATAATTGACTGTAGTTTTTTTATTTATTTTTTATTATATTAGTGTTTGAATTGCAGAGCTCCTGAGGTTTTCACATATTTGTAAATAAATGTTATTTTTCATTCAAAATTGAAAAATTTTAATTTATAAACATTACAGAATTCATATTCTTAAATGTATTCAACTGAAATATTACTATTTAATTGGTATTGATTTATATTTGTCATTTGTTGTTTTAAATTGAAAAAAATTTAACATAAAATCTGAGGAGCATATGTTAACACAGAACAAAGGAGATAAATGATCCTGAAATCTTGTAATATCATCAGTTTTCTGACGAAATTTATTTTTTCTAGTTTTCAGAAACTCAAGTTATTTTTCTAAAACAGAATATTGTTTAACTGTTCTGAGAGTATAGCTTAATTTGTACCTTAATAAATTTATATTTGGTTAAAATTAACTTAGTTAAGTTCATGGCTTTGCTGCCCTACATCTGCCTGTATCAAATGATTCATGTCTAACAAAATTTCTTCATTACTTTTGATTTCAAATGTTATTTCTAATAAATGAATTACATCCAACACTTTAATGTTTTGATACTGAAGTGAATACTTTTAAAAGAAAATAGTTCTCTCAGAAAATTATGATAAGTTAAAAGGTATGTAGTCTTTTATACATTCTTCAAGATAGTATGTCAGCCCCACCATACAAAAACTAGACTGCAACTGTAATGTATTCTAAGGAATAGTTGTATTATATTCAAGTTAAAAATGAATGAAATATGATTTTAAAAATTAAACTGTCTGAGTGTAAGACAGATGGAAGTATGATTATCATTTATGTATTGCTGCATTCACAGCATTTCAGAGTTAGAATAAGGTAAATAAATCACTAAAGGTTTGGCAAAAAATCTAACCTAAAGAATAAACTAGTACTAGTTTTGAGGAACACATTCTGAGACTGTAATACAGAAGTAACAGCAATGAAACATAGTTATTAGTTAAGACTAGTGGCTGGATTACAGAATATTTTAAGGATAACATTGAATATGTTGACTAAAGAAATAAAAACAGACTGAGAATGTTACCTAAAGTCAAATATAGCAGAATGGTGGCATTATGTCCCACTCACCACAGCAAATATATCTCTTAAGAAAAAGTATTTCATCAACAGTCCAATAAAATGAATTAGTATATGTATTAAAGATGTCCTCTAACAGAAACAGGTTGGCTGTAAGCATTGTTTGTAGTTGAAGCATTTTGTAAATATTGTTTATCAATGAATGGTAAACAAGTGAGGTCACTTGGTCATACATCATTGTGTTCTTGTGAGATGCTCATTTGCTGCACTTACTGCCTGAAACATTTATTAAAATATTGAAATAACCAATAAAATGTGGTTCTCATTACCAGTTGCTAAGAAGCAACCTGAAGATTGGAGTTCTAGGGTATATTTGTTACAAAAGATTTGAATTTGTATTTGATGATTCACCTTTATTTTTATATGGAAAACAACACCTTTAAGTACATAAATAAGAAGTATATCTGAAATTCTCAAATATATAATGTATTGCCTAGTGACATTCATAACAAATATATGCATCTGATTTCTTTATTTGCAATACTTTGTTCAACATAAATTTGTTAATGAAATGTTGTAATAATTCTTTGAACATGTGTCAATCCTCATATTTCAGTATTGTAGTATTGTAGTTTTTTGTGAGTGTGAATGAGTTAGTAATTGAAAATTTATAACATTTCATAAAGTTATCTACAGTACATAGTCATATGCCCAATGTTGTATGTTTAGTCAGTGTTTTCTGGTTTCTTCTTCATAGTTCTGTTTATAAGATGTTAAGCTATTGGATAACTACTTGATTGATTAATAATATAATGTACAGTTTTTTAATATTTGTGCTTTTGTAAGCTTTATAATTTTTTTCTCTAGATAATGTCTACTCGTACTATGTTTGCTAGTCAGGAGGGTCCAGCTAATGCTCTGGCCCTCAGTAAAGACTACACTCAAGTAGTTATTGCAGGAAGAAATGGTTTGTATTTATTGTATATCAGTTTAGTTTCAATACAATGAACTGCTAAAATCTCATTTGATTAAATTGTGAAGGGATAGTATTTAATAAGTTATATATTGCATTTTATTACAGTATTTAAAGTTTTTACAATACGCGATGAAGAATTTGAAGAAAGTTGTAACCTACGAGTTGGCAAGAATCTTAATCTTAATTTTTCTTGCAATGATGTTGCCTGGAATGCCATAGAAGGTTAGTTATGAAAATATATAATTTGTTAGATATCAATGAATTTAAAGGATTAACATTCAAAGATATGAATTTATCTTATGCACAAGCATACGAGTTTTAAAGTACAATGAGATTAACATCAAAGCATTATAGTTGTAATTAATATTATATATCAGATCAGTTTTAGAAGATTATTAAATTAACAGCTGCACATTAAATTTATCAAGTAGCAATTACAGATTAAGAAAATAAATATGCTCATCTGCCAGTTGGTTCAAAATTGTCATTTATTACAAAGTAAAACAAAGACATAAACTGAGAAAAAAGATCATTTAACAATTGGACCACTGCTATTTAATAAATTGATTTACAATTGTGTTAGAAACATGTTTGATAAAATTCTAATGTAATGAACTACGAGGCTCTGTTGTTATAGTAGCTAATATACATTTGTTTAATGCAGGCACTGCAAGTTGCCTTCAATTGAATTATCTACAACAGTTATTCATTATAATACACAAGTTCTTGGTTATAATAGCCAAAGTCCTGCACTCTTAAGCCATTTAAAATTAAGTTTTTCTGAAGAAAATTTAATTGATGATATAATTATATTCTCCTTTTGCGATTTATTTCATCATACATTTCAGTACTTAATTCTGTGTGTATTAAATGTGATTAATAACTAACATTGTATTCCAGATCACATCCTTGCCACTGCAGCAACAAACGGAGCAGTAGTTGTATGGAACCTAAATCGCCCTTCAAGATCAAAACAAGAACATGTATTTGTTGATCATAAACGAACTGTAAATAAAGTAAGCTTTCATCCTACAGAATCGTCATGGCTTATTTCTGGATCTCAGGATGGTACTATGAAATGCTTTGACTTAAGAACCAAAGAAGCCACCAGAACATTTTATAGGTGACCTATGTCCTTGTATAATAGCTTTTAGTACAATATTCATGTATATGTTCATAACAAGTGAAGGTGGTGTGACACTATCAAATGAATTTACTCATTTGGATAGAAAAGAAGGATATATATATATAATTTCTCTCTCTTTTTCATGTCCTTATTAATTGTCTGACCTGACAATGAATATATATGTAATTAAATATAGATGACCTCTTCATGCTATGGACCCACAGACCAGATACCCTCTCATACTTCCTCAACGACCTCAACACAAAATTCCCTGTCAAGTTTACTTGGAACTATTCCCCCATAAACATCACTTTCCTCAATGTGGACATACAACTAAATTCAGGCCTCATTACCACCTCAGTCCACATTAAACCAACTAACACCCTTCAGTACCTCCACTTTTCCAGTTGCCACCCTGAACATACCAAACGATCCCTACCCTACAGTCTAGCCCTTAGGGGAGCTCACATATGTTCTACTTGGGACAGCCTATCATCCTATACTGACCGCATATTTACTGCTTTCCACAACAGAAATCACCCCATAGACCTCTTCCATAAACAAATAACCCATGCCATTTCCACTTCACAAATAGCCAGTCCCAGCCCTAACCATAATACAGAACGTGGTCTTCCTCTAACCACTACCTACTTCCCCGGACTACGCCTGACCTTCACTGGACTACAATCCAACCCTGACATGAAAAACATCCTTCTGACCATAATACCCACCTGTCCAAGGGTTGCCTTTAGGTGCCCACCTAACCTCTGCAAACCCTACAAACCCCACACCCCCTGCCCGACACTCCAACCCACCACAACCTTCCAGAATCCCACCAACAGCACTACATACAAAATTAGAGAAAACAATCTGTCTGTCCTCCCACACCATCTACAAAATAATCTGCACCTTGTAAGGTTTGGGGTTCTTTAAATGATGAAGGGCTCTGTGCCTCTGAAAATTTAAAGAACTCCAAACTTCACAAGGTGTCTACCATTTATGAACCTCGGGTAAGTCACCTACTTTCTATCTCTTTTTCCTTTCTTTATTTTATATATATATATATAAATTTATGAAACGTTTGTAACGTGACAAAGTCACAGGTTTTGGATATTAGGATAGTAAGTAAGGATAGTAAATGAGGGAGAAAGATAGGAAAATACGCTTTGAAACATATGTTTGGCACAGAATTATGCTCAGGGAAAGACATGCCAAGCGTAGAGAAGAAAGGAAGAAGGAAGAAAGACTGAAAATATTCGGCACCGCCAGGACTTGAACCCGGATCATCACAGATCCTCCGCTGTAGCACGTCACTGGTCGAAGATTGTCAGTCTTGGATATATATATATAATTTTAATGGTGCACATAAATATAGTGTAGTCGTAAGATAGGCATTCCTTGCCATTCTTGGTTTTGCCATTAACATATTTTCAAATAATTGACTTTTATTTTAAAAATTTCAGCAATACAGAAAGTGTAAGAGATGTTCAGTTTAGTCCACATTTACATCATGCATTTGCTGCTGTGTCAGAAAATGGTAATGTTCAGCTGTGGGATCTGCGGCGTCCAGAAAGATGTTACCATCAGTTTACAGCTCATAGTGGTCCTATTTTTGCCTGTGACTGGCATCCAGAAATGAATTGGCTTGCCACTGCGAGTAGAGACAAAACAATAAAGGTTTGGACCAATTTTCATTTTTAATTGCTAAATTAAATTACACTTAAACTGATTGATTAGAAAGGCTTGACTGAAAGAAAGAGATAAAGTATGAGGGATCTTACCCCTAAATATTTACCTTTCAAACAACAGATTAGGACAGACAAAACTTGACAAGACGAATTCAAACCCAGGATTATTACTTAGTATGCTGTTGTTCTGGCAACTGGGCTACCCTTGTTGACTCCCAGTCGTATGTGAGCATTTTCAATCCTTTAAGTTGAGCTCAACTCTAGAAGGCTATGACTATTTTTTTCAGGTGTGGAATTTAGGTGGAAAGCCAGCATTAGAGTTCACAGTGCCTACGATAGCATCCGTTGGCCACATAAAATGGCGCCCACAACGTAAATTTCACATTGCAAGCTGTGCTTTAGTTGTTGACTGTAGTATAAATGTGTGGGATATTCGACGTCCATATATCCCTTTTGCAGCATTTAATGAACACAAAGATGTTGCAACAGGAGTTGCTTGGTGTGGTAATCCTCACACATTTCTTTCAACAAGCAGGGCAAGTATAATTTATTTATTCATTACTTAGTTTTATATTGTAAAATAGTTTGAATAATGAGATTATATTATGAAAATATTATTCATGATGCTCACAAAATATTAGTTATAATTTAAGACAACTTGTTTTTTGTTATATATTTTTATAACAATCTTTGGTGTATACAACAGGATTGCACTCTGTATCATCATATGTTTCATGATGCCTTCCGCCCAGCTAATAAAGCAAATCCTCAGTGTATTTCATTCAACAGATTAGGAGATATATCATATGCTTGCAAGGTCAACATAAACCCCATTCAAGTTGGAAAAGGAGGCATTCTGAGGTAATTAATAGTAGTTATTAAATACTGCAGAAGACAACTAAGTCACACTGTTGCTTTCACTAGTCGTAATATTTATGAGTTAAATATATCCTATTTTGTTCGAAAATAGTATACCATCCATTATTTTTGCAAGATTTTGTTACTCAATTATTATTTTTGCACTAATTTATTTCCCCTGAAATAATTACAAATCATCAAAATTTCAATTTCATTCATTACATTGACCAAATAAAGGTGTTCAATATTTTCATATTTCACCTTACAAACAAAAATAAGATGAAATATATACTGTTTTTGAATTACAAAATACTGAAGCATTAAATGTTCATTGGTTAACCAAAAAAAGTTATCTGAAATGGATCTATTTCGGTTAACCAGGGTTTGTTCTGTAGTTGACGACCAATAATTCTTCATTACTTCACTTTGAATTATTTTTTTCTTCATTTATTTTTGGCAATTTGATTTCCTAATGCAATGTCTTTGACATCTTCAATAGAAACCAAAATAATTGTAATGTTCTGACACCAAATCTTTAATTGCTGTTATTTATTTGATAATATTTAGTTCAAGTATCACTCAGAAAAATGTGTTTATCTTGCAATACTTGCTAATTCCTATAGATTCTCATTTTATTTTTATTAGGCAAAACTATAGTAATAGAAACAGTTAACTTATTGCTGGCAAATAAATAATGTTTTGTGTGTTATATAGAAAATCTATACCTCAGGATGAGCTGTTCTATCAGGCTGCCAGTATAATGCATCGCTTTAACTGTAACATGAGAAGAGATGCAAATTGGTTTTGTGAGGCAGCTAAGAGATATATCTTGACTGGGCGTTCTTTCTCTGACATGTGTGAACATAATGCAAATTTAGCCAAAGAGTTTGGCAAGATTAATGTAAGTTATATGCCTTAATTATCTAAAATCATTAACACACAATTACAGTTTTTAAATGTTGAACAAGGTGTAATTAATTAATCTTTTAGTACATAGAAATATTTTGAAAAATATATTGGGTTCAGCATTTTTTAAAGATTAAGTCAACTTTGCCAACAACAAAGTGTTAGTCACTTGTAGATAATTTATGACTGATCTGGTATTTGAACTTGTTTTTGGCTAGTCAGTAGCATTAGTGTTAATTTATGTAAAATGACAATTTTAAATACAAAATAGAAGATTTATTCAATTTCTACTATGTATAATGGAGCACTGGGGGAAATGAGTTTCTTAATTTATATTATGACAAATTTATTTATAATTTAACAAGGGACTGAATGTATGAGTATGTGGGTGTTGTTTTGCAGCAGAAATTTGTCATATGAATTTTGATGCAATGGCACTGACACACCTGATTGTTGTTTTTGTAGACAGCTGCATGGCTAGGCACCTTGGGTCTTCCTTCCTAGAAATATGATCTCATTCCTTGTCTCTGGAAATGAAAATGTGGATGGGGGTGCCACATGCTGCTGTCTTCTATTTCCTTCTCTCAGTTTGTCTCCAGAGATTAATGATAAACTTCTCTCACATATAATTCACTGGTGACCAATTATTATCACCTCCCACTCTTTTGGATGTTACAGCCAGACTAACTTGTGGCTCTTGAGGTCCAACTCCCACAATAACTACTCACATTTTCCTCTTTCAAAGATCCATTTCCAACTGCTTCTTCCCACTTCATCGCCTGTCACCCTACATCTTTAAAAATCCATTCCTGACTGACTTCTCTCCACTTTGTCTCCTCCCTTCTTATACCCCTACCATGAGGGTGGATGCCAGATCATATGACTCCTCTGCTCCAATCAAATTTCAAGGTTGGCCTGTAGTGGTCATCTGTCTTTGCGGAGGGAGAAACGTCCTTCGAAACTTCTGAGTAATTAATGCTCAGGGTAGATAAACATCTGCTCATATCCTGTGCTTAGGATTCTTCATGTTTCAATTGCTCATTGCCGCCTTGTTGGCATCTGACTTGCATTTTATCGCCGTGTGACTGGCACCAAAAAGGAATTTGTCAACCAAAATGATTCTGCTGACCATCACCATTAATGGAATGAAATAATATCAATGTCTTCTTTCATTACATATGTTCACAATCATTTGAAACTAGGTACAAATAAATTTGTTCAGGTTTTTGACTTCCAATAATTGTAGGCAGAAACTTGAAGAAATTTATTTGTGCCTTGTGAAGTCCCAAATGAGAGGATGGACTATAATAAAATTTGAATAAAGCTTTGATTTTGTCTGTAAATAGTTCATTTTAATTTATCTTTAGCTAATCTTAAGAAAAAACAGATGTTAAGTGAAATATTGAAGTTAATTGTTTCATTAAATTTTTTCTTACCCTCTCATCTTGCCCCTATATTTCCCATACAGGAGTTTTATATTATGTTCAGCATTAATGTAATGGTTGTGAACAAGTCGTGAATAGTCAGCACCTTAAATATTTATTCACTGACTTGACCATCTAACTCTTTGAAAATATTACTTATCTATTAGCAGAAAGATATCTCTGCTTTTTATTTATTTGTGATCAAAATTCATTCAATTATTAACCACATATTTATTGTGTTAAATAACTAATCAATTTAATTTCTCAAATAAATAACAAAATGTGATTTTATGATATTTCCATATTTGTAGGTCTGCAGGGTTTGGAATCTTGTGAAAACACTGTATGCAGGTCTTGATGTCATGCAAACTCCTTCAGCTGGTGGAAATGTTTCACGGGATGAATCTAATGTTAGTGTTGATGGAGGAGATGGTGGTGACCAAAGAACAGATACTCCAACTGTAGTGGCACAACCAGCTGCAAGTGGAGATGATGAAACAGAAACTGATGAAACACCCGAACAGCCGCGTAAAATGAACTTTGTTAGTACTTTTGCTCCCACACAAGGAGATTTCTTCTTTGGCGAAGGTGAATTGGCTCTCTTGGATTTTGAGCCACTTGGTGGTAGGGTTATTCACCCGCAAGATTGGACACTGCCAAGTGAAGCTTTTGCTCTTAGGCATGAAATTCAAGATCATTCACCACCACCAGAGCAATTTCCTAATCATTCACCGACAGATCATGCCAGTGACAATGGTGAGTTTGATTACTCAGTTTGCCAACAAACTTATTATTTAACTGACCTTGATTGATTATATAAAGTATTATAAAAGTTTTATTATCACGGCAAATATTGAATAAAAAATTGTTTATTTTTGTAAACAAACACAATAGACAGAAATTGACAGAAGTTGTATAATCAAATACTAGGGAGTTCTCATTCCAATTTCTTTCAAATTAGTAACAGATTGCTATAATTCAATACTATGGAACCATTAAAATTAGGAATCAAACTTTATTTAATAGATTCTCCATTGGGGCCTCTGCAAGTTGATGAAACACCGAACTGTCCTTTGATAAATATTACAAATATTCCTCGCCCAATTGCATGGGACCCTACTTCATCTGTGGCTGATGCCCTGAGGCATCATGCAGAAATGGGAGACGTACAAACATCTGTTTGTACTCTGATTGTTGTTGGCGATCGTATACGGCGTCAGTTGTCCAATATTTTGACCTTGGCTGAACAGGAGAGTTGGATACTTGGTAAGTTGTTCTTTGAACATTAATTTAATAAAATATTTGTAACAATATTTCACTACAGTTGTTAGTACAGTTTTTAATGTCACACCTAGCTCAAATCAATTTTTCCTCAATATTTATTAATAAAAAGAGCCATTCAATGTTTGTAAGATAAGACAATAAATTCAATGTAAGCAGAACATCTTTTTCATGAGATGGAGTAGTTTTTTTTATTAATGGAAATCATTATCAATAATAATTAACAAAAGTCATATTGGTCTTGGGAAATCTAAAGAAATCAAAGCATACGGTTCATTTTAATATAACAGGGGTCACATTTAGGAGAAATATTAGAGAATGAATATTCTGCTCTGGTCAATGTTGGTAATATTATTGAATAAAATTATTTTCACAGCATACCTGGATGCTTTAGCTCATTGCCAGTTATGGCTTGCTTCTGCTCACCTGCTGCAGCTGGCCTGGGTCCCTGGTATAGCTCAAATAAGCCAACACTCTACAACCGTGCATTCATCATGCTCAGTGTGTCGCAAAACACTACAGCGAGCTGGTTGGTTATGTGACCGCTGTGGTCGACGACCAGCTTCTTGTTCTGTGTGTCATCGAACTGTAAGAGGTCTATACACATGGTGCCAAGGCTGTGCCCATGGTGGACATTTGGTGCCATGTTTACAGCAGTGGTGGGCTGAAGAGAGGCGAGAATGTCCCACAGGATGTGGCCATATATGCCAATATAGTTGATTTAAAGGTGCTCGTTCCTAATTATTACTATTTTTCTTGTTTTGATTTTGTTAGAATACACTATCAAAATATGAGGTTTTTCTTTTATATACTTTGCTATTTTAATATTTTGTGAGACAGTGGAGTATGTACTTGTTACCAGGCTGTATTTGTTATTCCTGTGATATTTGAACCAATTGTTAGTTTGTACCATATGCATTCATGTGAATATTTATAACTTTTGCTCTTTGAATGTATATTTTCCCATTGCAGTTATTAAAAAATTAAAGTAGAAAATATACATACTTAACATCTGTATTCATAATTTATTTATCCTTAAAACATTTGAATTCTCACAATAAATCATTGCATAATTTTAAATTATCACTTGAGGGAGAAATGTTAATCTCATTTACACTTTGTATGTTTTCACTATAGTGTTTCTGTAATTTTTGTTAGTTTAGCTATAATATTTGGAAAAAAAATTTCCAAACACTTTTCTCTCTCTCTCTTCAAAATAACAATAATCTTTTGAGAAGTTATATATTTTAGGCTGACAAGTATAGCGTCGTCTTTTGATGTATTTACTTTCTTGGCTGTTTGTAGTTTAAATATTAGGAGAAACCTGTTGACATATAATGGAGCAAGAAAATATGTGGTTTGAGACGTTTAGTTATACTTTTGAGTTCAGTCAGATCTCTGGAGGTGTTTGTAGTGGAGATGTGTGGCATAAAAATGTATTATGAATTTTATTGGACTGTCCAAAGTAAAGTGGATAATAAACCCTCACAGCTGTGAACTATATTAGAGGGACTGTTTTGCACAGCAAGGACAACTTTCACAGTGTTGATAACCCTATCTGGAAATATTTATTCCTATTGTTTTATCTTCGTTTAGTTGTTTCAAAAGCTCATTCTTCCTTTACAGCATAGTTTCCCAACACTTTTTTTTTTACTCAAGTCTTCTTGATGCCCTTTTTATTACATATACATTATATATATTTGGAACTTGAATTATTCCACCAATGAAGCCTAATTACTGCTTTCTCAGGACAAGAATTTGGGTTTTAGGAAGCACTCACTTGGACATTATTTATTAAAAATTAGTTAGTAAATTATCAAAATATATAATATACAACAGACACTCAAGTACAAAATACATTATATGAAATTTTTTCTGTAATATTTTAATCTTCCATAATTATTATTTTATATTATTGTTTAATAATTTTAACATTCAATGTGAGGTCACTTCTGGATTAGTGTTAGCTGCAGAGAAATTATATTAATCAGCTTCAGTCTGAATTCGTAAAGGTGAGATAGTCAAGTGATGCCATAGCAATCATCCAATACAGTACTGTATGTACTATTCCTTCATTAGGAAGAGAAAAGAATACTGTCAAAGTAAATTGCAATTAATATTACTCCAAATTTCCAGTGTGGCTCTACAGAAAGTACAACACTAAACAAACTCTTATTTAAAATTGAGATACTTACAATTATTCCTTTTGTATAAGTGTAACCATAGAAGGTGGTCAAGCCCATTATCAAATTGTTCCTGTGAGGGGTGTGGGAACACTACACACAACTGTATTTACCTTATATTACCCTTTCTTCATAATTTAACATTCTAATCCCTCAATCAGCTTTCAGTCATCAAGTAAGAGAGATGCTAATAGAGGGGAATATTAAAAAAATTCCCTAAGTTCAATTAAATTTGAATTACTTTCCACATTCAACTAAAACATAATTTTCTTCTCTTTCCTATCTTTGTGATTTATTATACTTCATACACATACTCAAACAACAATTATTTCTTGTGTCAGCAAATTGCCAGAATAATTTCAAGACTATGTAACTGTACATTTGACTTTTTGCTGCTGTTTGCCAGTATCTCAAAAGCTGGGTAAAGTTGTATACTTCATTCTAAAATATATATACAGAGGGATAGAAACCCAAGAGCATCTTTCTGAAGCTTTTACCAAACACAATTCTTGTTTCAACAATGTTTTGACAGCAAACTCTGCCACGTCATCAAGTTGACGGTGGTACTTGTTTGTATTAAGTCATGCACTACCTTCTCCAAGCTGTGCTGGGCTCTAATTGGCCGGCTTCATTTCCTTTGGGGCTTCTTGGTTAGAAATTTTGATGTTTTATGTCTAAGCTTTGCTTAGCTGGAATCCCTTACCGTGGTTCAGTAAATTAAGTCCAGAAAGGATATTTTGTATACCCTGTTGGTCTTTTGACTGTAAAACAATTTTTAACCTTTATCATCTTTATATTGAAACTTCTTATAATCCTACAGATTTTGGCATCCATATGGCTAGAAAGTTGTGGTGGTAAAAGCAGTCTTTTTCTTCTTGTAGATTAATCCTGTTATATTGGCTATTGAAATTTGTTGCTTCGTGTGGTCATTCTCGCAGAGTTTCTTTCAGGTGGTCCAGCTTCGATAGTGATTGCCAGTACTCTATGAAATATAGAAGTGAGCACAGTAATTTTTTTTTGGCTGGGTGAAATATAGGTCTGTGCGAGTCTGCTTAAAGTGACAACATTTACAGATTTGGCTTCCTCCATATCATTAAGTCCAGGAAGGTTAAAGTTCCATCCTTTTCCACCTCCATTCTGAACTTCATGTTCTGGTTTACATAATTTGTGCAAGCTAAGAAACTTTCCAACCGCATGTGGCCAAGTGATAAATGTATCATCCACATAGTGGAAGTATTATTTGGGTTTCAGTGGAGTGGTGTCCAGAGCTTTCCCTTTTAAGGTCTCTATATAAAAACTGGCAATAGCTGCTGATGATTGAGATTCTACGGCTACCAAATTTACCGCCTCGTAGAATGCACCTAAATTCTGAATAATATTTAACATATAAATGGTAGAAGGTAGAATAAAACACCAGAGTAATTGAATAGTATATAATAATGTTTGTCAATTTTTACCAAGGTAAAATATCAAAGACATCCTTAAGTAACAATATCATTTGTTTCAATAAATGGAAACAATATTGCACAGATTTAGAATTTCTTCAAATCAAATAAAAATTCTCAACATGACAAACTGAAAAACGTTAGAGTCAATAAATAGTTAATGTAAATTTGGGTGAACTAAATAATTTTCTTACAATAAATGCCAAAATAACTCAAACATTAATTTATTATATTTGTATTTAAATTATCATTAAGGCTAATAACGATAAAAGTGGATTTACGGTATGCCTATACTTAAAAAAAAATACAATAATTCTGTGATACATCCTGAATCCAAATTTACAAGAAAGTGATATGAAAATGTATAACAATATCTAAAAAAAAGTGTTAGCAAGAAAGATCATCTGTAATCATTGCTTGCTGAAGTTATACTTATTGTAGCATAGTGCAGAAACAACATATCACTTTTCAAGTTTGAACCACATATTCACACCTGTCCCAAACAGTTAAAGCAAAGCCATCTTTAACTTTATAATATATTAAACTGATTTATATAATTTATTTTATAATATTTTCACACTTTTTTGATAAATTATTGTTTTAACAATTACATTCGTTTTCATAAAATAAACTTCTAATGGAATGTTTAATTACTTGACAATTTCAAACTAATAAAAATGGACAATTTTAAATATTTTGGTTATGATACATGAAGGTTCTTTTAATGACTATAAAATATTAATGATAATGCTACTCAATCATAAATTTTACAACCACCACATTTGAATACCATTGCATCGTTATAATGCACCTTTGCTGAAAGGTCCGTAAATTTAAGATCTACAATAAAAGCTTTTTAGGTTTCTGATTTACATGTAAATGGAAATGAATGATTTCTATTTATTGATGAAATTGAGAAACAAGAAAACATTTAAGATCATAACATTTGATCAAAGCATATGTTTTATAGCATGGTTGTCCCCAATATTTTTAATCACATACTCTGAATGTACAATTCATACTACAAATTTGCATTCTTATACAAACATGAAAATTTCTTTGTATTCAATTGTAAAAATACTATTGTATAAAATGAACAAACCCCAGAAATCAAAACACAGTCTTCCAATTGCCAACAATAGGTGGATAGGCCATTTTCCACAAATGAAAAATTTCAAAGAAAATAAAGAATAAAGATATTATGTGAAGAACGAAGGTAATATTTTACATTAAATGTAATGTGGAAGAGATAAATTAAATGATTGTTTTTTTTAAAAAAAATGTTCTCATACTAAATTAACCCATTCCATAAATTGCTACAGGGAAAAGCTTTGGATTAAGTAGTTTTATATGCACCTCTTAAAATTTAATTTTGTCAAGTAAGCTTAACATTTCATATACAATGGATATAATAAATACACGATTCTAATCAGTATTGCAAATTTTACTATAAATATTACAAATTTGACAACTTAACAAAAAAGTTTTATACATGGACAAAGAGAGAACACAAAGTAGTTTGAAACTTTTGTATGCAATTTGTGATTAGATTAGTAAGGTAAAACTACTGAAGTGAACTGGAACAGTAATTACAAAGGAATAAGTAATTTACATTCCTCAATTCATAATAAATCACTGCACTGAAAACACTTGCTGAAAAGATTGTAAATCCTGTAAATAATTAAATATTACTTCACATTTAAGTCTCCTCGCTCTTATCTTACACACTTGAAAGCAATTTCTTTAACAGAACATGCAACTGTTTTATTCTTGATGAAGTATATCTCCAACATCACAATTATTACTTATGCAGATAATAGTGTGTGTGTCTGATATATACATAATTGTGTGTAGCAACGCAACATACATTAGACAGACCATTCATGAACAGTGTCAACACTGGAAGTGTGCATGACACTAGTCAGAAGTTTTGTATTTTATTATTGTGTTACATTCAACCACTACAAAATTATCCATATTGAACACAAGTTCAAAATCGATGTTTGCATCATTGATGTGCCACCTTTCCATGGCTTCCATTAGTTCTTAAAAATTCATGTGCAGAAACTAAAACTTTCAATAGATTTCCTCTTGAAAACAGTAGAAATAAGCAACTGTATGTTCTGGTTTAAACAAATCTTGTACCATTGATCAATGGAAGAGTATTCAGGTTACATTAATTATTTTATATCCAAGCAGGGTCACAAATCGCCTAATTCATAAGATAACACAGCATGATTTTGATGTGTTAGTTTCGCATTTTTCCACTTGGCATTCAGCTGCTTTTTGTAGAGAGATATTTTTCATCAGTTCATAAAATACCTGAAAGTCAGAAGTAGGGGTTACGTTAAACTTGAATAGTATAACACTATTAAAACAGATCATATGGCTAATATTATGATTTAGTTCAAATAACTGTAATTACATTGACACTTTGGAAACAATTCAATGTGATACTTATTATTTATAATTAGCAGCAAGGGAAGGCATGCAAGCTCAGCACCTTTGAATGTTGATTTGGATTATCATATTTACAACAAAACAGCTGGAATAACTACTTAAGTTTTTCGCGAGATTAAAAATGAAATATTGTAGTCAGGTTGACCAATTTAAACTTCAACAGGTGACCATGTAGTCCATGCATAATCAGAACTGTTAGTACCAACTAAACATAATATGGAACAAAAATACCGACATTAGTAATAAAATAAATATGATTTGGAATGTACCACTTTATATGGAGTCACTTCACTAAGTACGCAGAATGAGTACTTATAATAGTACTGCTAATAGTGAAATTGATAAAGTATATACTGAATACATTTCTTTTTAAGGGCAAAATTTTAAATTATTTCTAGAGGTACTAATCAGTTGCCCACATCATGTGGTCAAATACTAGAAAAATGTTAACATGCACAAATATGCAATTTTTTATCTGTAAAATAAGCTAAAAAAGGAGTAGTTTATCTTGTATAAAAAATCTAACAAGAAAATAGTAATCTAACTGATAATCCCTATCATCTTAAAATAGAAACTAGTTTCCCATTCCATCAGAAAAATTCATTAGTGTTTCAATTCCCCCATACATTAAGTCAGTCCTGGAAAGTTTATCATGGAGTGATATTAAAATTGTTAACATACTACATAATTTCTTTTTGCCAAGTTACACGAGGAATAGATGAAAATGTGGAAGAAACAGATTCACACAGTCTACATGATCCTACAACTTACATAAAAATTGATTATGTATTTGTATATTCTTTAAATTTAAACTCTGGATCAATTTTGACCAAATTTGGTACATTTGTTATTTGTCACCTGAATCAAAGACTGTGGAAGATGCGGCATTTCAAGCCCAGGAGGGAGAGTGTTTATGTGTGTGGAAGGAGTGAAAATTTTAAAACATTCATATTTGGTTATTAAATACTTTTCAGGGTTAATTAGTTTTATAGCACTTCTCTTGATGTTTGTGTATCAATTCAACCACATTAGCATGAGAGGGAATCACCCATAGTGTTTGGAGATGCATTACCAAAAAATAATGTAAAAACATTCAAGATTGATGTAAACTCAGAAGTTATATGTCACAGAGTTCAATTAAGACATTCAACATGTAACTTAAGTTGTACTTCAGTCTGAAATTGTAGTTTATTCAGAGCTATGAAAGTTACCAAGCTAAATTCTAACAGTTAATACGATAGTTAAAATGTAATATTGTCCTTAGGAATTTTGTAGGGGGGGATAAAACAAAGTTCTGCTTACAATTTGAGAAAATTTCATAACTCTGGATGGGTAAAACACCTCTAGTACCTACAGTATTTTTCCATTATCTTCGTTTACTATGCAATTTTTGTCTCTCTTAAGAATGACGGTTGTAAATTGGTCTCTGAAGATTTCAGGAATGTTTTTGAATCTGCTAAGATATCAGAAGTATTTTTCATCTCTTACGGTTCCGATACTACTTTATACTTTCTTAACTTACTGAGAGTATTTCTTACTGTATAGCAAAATGAGGCTACTTTGACTATTATGGTTCAGGTAGTATTTTTACACTCATACTGTGATTATTTCAGTCATCGTACTGGTTTTGATGAAATAAACATTGTGTCATTTAAGATAGGGTAGGGGACATGAAAATATGACAGTTCAAAAATGTGATGCTCTTGATTCCTGTAGAATCACATGTTGACCAAGAGATTATTATAAAATTAAATACTGTACTACAATAATTTAAATAAATATCCAGGAACCACCAACCACCCAGTTAGTATACAAAATAAAATTATCCCTGCTTAAAAAAACCTAGCAAATTTGGAACATGAAAAAATACATCAACAAGTAACTAACAAAATACACTCCTTCTGGGCGCCAACAGTGAAATATATTTTTAAAAATTTATTGTGAAAAAGTGTTAGAATGTCACATTGGTAGAGTTAATCTTGTAGAAAAGAGTACTGAGATTATATTAAATGTTGTGGTAGGCAAATTTTACTATTGCATATACATAAACTACAACGAATACAGAAATAAGTAATTGAAAGAAAAGGTTTATTAAAGTGAAAGTGGCAGGAACAAAGTAGGCAAGATTATTTTGAAATTCAAAATGTCATTAATAAATTTGAAGTGATTATATAAATATATATAATGCATGCACAAAACAAACTAGCAAAAGCTAAGCTTTAGTAAATTTAAGAGAAGAGTACTAGTAACACCAATTATTTTGACATGTCACATTTCTACTCGTATATAAAGCCAGTAAAGATGAAACATTTTCGAATTAATTGGTGTGGAAAGGAAAAGATAATATGAAACACCTGAAATTATGTTTAGTATCATAAGCTGAACAGGAGAAAGTCCAAAATTTCAGATGTATTAGCTTCCTAAAATTTGAACATGTTTCTCCCACCCAGAATCACATTGTCTAAATTAAATTTCAAGTTAATAGAAAAATTAACATCTGTTGATAATAATAGATTTGACATTATTTTAACAGACAAACTTTACAAAATAGAGAGAACTTATCTACAAATTTAGATATGCTGCCATTTCGGTGCTGAAACAGTCTTTTTAAAATGTTGGCAGTTTACTTTAAGCCATTTGAGTAAGGTGCAAAGCTGGCATCAAAATGTCAGCATATATAAATTTGTAAATCAGTTCTGTTTTGTAAAGCTTGTCCATTAAAATAAGGTCAAATCTATTACCTATTGAGCCATTAATTCTCTCTCTTTTTCCCTGTCCATACTCACAGCTTATATGACAATGTCACACGGTTTTTACTTGTTTATATATAATAAAAACTGTTTGTAAAAATGAAAATTATTGAGCTTGAATTATTTGTTTACTAAAGATAATTTTACACTTTAAAAATTAAAGCTTCCAACATTTCAACTTGAATATCTATTTATCTACTTGGAATACTGAAAGCTGCAGGTGTGAACATTACCTTAAATATCAAGAAATACAAGTACTTTTTCTCTCTCTTCGTAGTATCCAATTGTAAAAAGTTAGTCCAAGAAACATACATTTATGTGCCATGCAAAATATTATTATATAATTAGCCAAATGGTTACAACTATTCACAGAAGAGTGCTGATTAACACTGTGTTTGAATTTGCATACATACAAAAACTTTTCACTCAATGCATAGAATAAAAATTAGTGTAAAACTTTGTTGTATAAGTATGTTTATAATACAACAAAGGAATCTGATACACAATCTGCACTATCCAAAAATTTAGCTTGTTTCACGAACTGGTTTCATAAATAATTATTGTGCTGATATAAGAGTGATGAGAAATTTTTATGTTGACATATAATTCCCTATTTCAGTGATATAATGACTAACCAACACTCTACTGCACTGTCAAAACAAATTTTTAGAACTGAAAAGAGAAGCCAACCTATAAAATGACACATTTGAGTTTCTTCCTCTTGCTCTTGTCTTTGCTTCGCCCATTGCTTGTCTTATTGTCTTCCATCTTCCGAGATCGAATTTCCCTCATCAAGTCGTAAAATACCTGCATTGTAAATGATTAAGGAGTTGAAAGTTTGCAAGTAAGCCACGAGATCAAAAGGTGGTTATTTTAGCCAGCTTATTAAGGCATTTTGCTATCTAAGTGAAATGAAAATTAAAAAGGCAGCTACAGGTGCTAGGACATTAAAAATTGAAACTGGATATGCAGATACACTAGATGATGATTAGAAAACAAATAATTACATGCACAAGGATCAATAAGTAACTCCCAAGTTTGAGACAGTTGATCACTATAAAAAAAAAAGTGTGATTTTAACGGTTAATGAACCAAAATCAATTGTTTCAATTCTGTAATATCCAGAAAGATCACTGAAATATGATCAAATTAATAATGCATAGTTTCAAGTCATAGATTCTTGAAAATTATTCATTCAAAATACAAATTACATATTACTCTATACAGTCAACATTTCCAAAATAAACTTTTATGTATAACAAATGAGGCATTAATTGTGCAGATGTCAACTAAAAACGAGTTCTGATTTGATCATATGCCCTCGCACAACATCTCCAAGATATCTGACAATGAACATTGAACACACTTTAGTTAGTATGTACTCTAGGAAAGTGTACAGGTATCAATTAAAGTTATAAACAAGCAAACCCAGAACATATATTCAATCAAAACTCAGGAATAAGTAATCATAAGACCTTAAATTCACATTTTTGAAGAATAAGAATCATGGTTAAATAGTTATCTATTTTGTAAAAACATTCTATTTTTGTGAGACTAATACAAGTACTTCCTGAATTAAGGTGGACCCAGATGTTTGCATTAAGACAAGATTAATGTGCACAATTACTGAGCCAAAGAAATGCTTAAGAAGAATGAAACAGGAAATAGTTTGAAATAGAAATCAAATTGAAAGATTATTATTGCATAATGTTTTATCATAATATGTATGAATTAGTTACATGTTCCAGTAACAAGTTCAACATGTAGCAGGAAAAGCAAATACATAACTGTACCAACATAAATACAAAATCCATCCAAATAGGCATTAAATGGATGCAGGATTAACTCTTCAAATTTAAAACATAATATTGAGTGGTATTGATTGAACATGATTACATATTTAATTATGATTTGAACTGGTCAAATTACATGTCTGAAAATAAATGTTTTAGTTCCAGTAATAAGTTGGGTCAACTATACAATACTGAAAATTGGACTGAGGCCATTGTATCTTGCAAACAATATAAGACTAATATAAACAACACCATTAATTAGAAAATTTAATAACCTAAAGCAGATATAGATATAAAAAAATCCATAAGAAAATTATTTTCAATGTAACAAAAAATGCTGCTGATTTTACTAACAGAATCATGAAAATGATCCAATATTATAAGTTTCCTGAGTAAAATGTATATCTGGAATGGATCCTTTATGCAGATTATACATCATAGTTCACAGGATCTTGCATTATTATTTTTGTTTTGAGTATTCATTCAGTACATCAAAATAAATAGAAAATGCAATATACAATTGAATGATGCTCAAGCTGCTGTATACAACATTAAATGCTTTGCTATTTATAAGCGTATTTATATTTCATAACAACATGCAAATATATTGTTCTCAGAAATAAATATAATATAAATTCTCCTCCATACACATTAGAAATTAAAACACCTACTTTATCAACATTTTCACGGGTTTTAGCAGAAGTTTCTACATATGGAACACCCCACTGTTGCGCTCTTCCATTAGCATCTGCAAGTGACACTTTCCGTTTTTCATCCAAGTCGCTCTTATTTCCAACAAGCAGGAAAGGTATGTTTTCATCATTCTTCACACGCAGAATTTGTTCTCTACAACATAAATCAGCCTTTGACTCAATTGCATATATAACTATGACATGAACCAATATATATATTAGGAATTGCCAAAGTTTGAAAAAGAATTTCATAGAAATTTTCTATGCACCCAAATTTAATACATTTGTATACCTGAATTCTTGTGTAGCTTGAAAACTGTCGTCTTCTGTTATTGAAAACACACAAAGAAAGCCTTCACCGCTACGAAAATAATTATCTCTGCAATGAAACATAAACATAATTATAATTTACCACTTTTACAGACATTTAAAGCCATTTCAAATATTAAAATGGTTAAGTCTAAACCAACATAATAGGAAAATGTTGTTCTTAATAATGTTTTTGAACTAATGAATAAACACAAAGAAAATGTTTGTTGCACATTTGAAGAAAAGTATATTTCTTGGTTCAATGATGATGTTAAAAGCACATTTCTCATTCAAATGGTATGGCAACTAATTTTCTGTATTAATTTATTTAAGATGTTTAGATATTAGAAAATTAAAAATATAGGACATACTTTTTATATTTCTACTAATTTAAACAGCAGTTAATGTTGTTATTAACGTAACACAATTGGAAAGGAAATAATAATAGTTTTACTTGCAAAAAACCTTTTGAAAAGATTTACAATTTAAATGATTTCAAATTAATTTAATTTCTTCCAACAAATTGATCTCAAAATTTATATAATTTTCAACTAAAAAAAACAATAACTTAACAATAAAAATACTAATTTCAAAATTATGATTTTGAACACCTGATTGCTGCATAATCTTCTTGACCAGCTGTATCTAAGATGTCAATTTGTACCTCTTCACCATCTAATACAACTTTCTTTCTATAAGAGTCTGCTTTGGTGGGCTCATAATCTTCAACAAACTGAGAAAAAAAATCATTGTTAACACACTCCCACGAGACATTATATAGGTTATTGTGACAAATAACACTTACCTCATCATACATAAACTGTAATGTTAGTGCCGATTTTCCAACACCTCCGCTTCCAACCATTATTACCTTATGCAAGGCAGGTTGTTGATTCGGTTTTCTAGACATTTTCTTGTACAATTTGAATGGACCACGGGATTAAGTATGTCAGTTGACTTTCCACATCCACCTGCTTCTTAGTCACTCACTAATAATGGAAACAGATTTTTCTTAATTAATTAACATAATAAACGCAAGTAAAACTGAAACCTCAATTGTCTCACCGGCAATTCACTTGATCTTTTAATTACTTGAGTTTATAAAGTTTTCCACAATATTTACAGTAAATTATTTAGAAAAAAGGGATCCTAAAACATTATCCTTTAAAGTTTAAATCATATATGAATAACGTAATTGAAAAAGCTTGAAGTGATAGTAATGAAAGTAGAGGCGTTTTCCCAGCGAAAACTAGCTAACAAGCTGTAAGTCGTTGACCTTTCACACTTAATTTACAGTTTATATTTTACTGACGGTTATATAATAAGTGTTATCACTTGATATTTAATACCTGCCAATTAATCGAGTGAAACCAACAATTCAATCATGAAAGTTTGGTTCATTATAAAGAAGTAACTCCTAAGTGACGTTTAGCAGGAAGTTGACTAATCGTGTCGTGATAACTCGGAGTACCACAACATGCAAAGCTTTTAAGCGTCGCAATAGTCGAACGTACCTCGCAATCTCAATCAGAAACTTAACATGTTGATGCCCAGATACCTACGCAATAAGAAAGTGACTTTTATGTGAGAATAAATAATATTTCAGGATTAGGTTATAAAAGATTGAACAACTGAAGTATAGTTAGAATTAATGGACCAGTAGGATTTTACTTATTACCTGAACAGTAAATGATCAGTAAATATCATCACTATTGATAAAAAGAAGAAGAAGGATTTGAATATCCTGACCTCGGAATAGACATATTTGATGGACGGAGAAAACATAATTTGAAAAACAAATGGAACTTTGAGAAAAGGCAGGTTGGCTGTTCGACAGCGGTTGAAAATACTCTCAGCTCTCAACAGGCAAATTATTCTTTATCCGTCTATAAATGAGAGCAAATATTATTACGAGTCCTAAGACTGGTCTGATGTAATCATCCATGCTAACCTATCTTGCGAAACACTTTTCATTTCTCCATAACTACCACATCCTCATCATCCCTAATCTGCTCAGCGTATTTCACCCTTTCTTCCGTCTTCAATTCTTACTCCACACACTTCGGTCTAGTGCTAATTTTACAAGATACCTTAAAACGTGGCCTATTAATCTATCCCTTCTCTTGGTCAACGTCCCCCTATTCTGCTTAGGACTTCTTCGTTAGAGATTCTATCCACTCATCTGATTTTCAACATTCTCCTTCAGCACCACATTTCAAAGGCTGTTATTTTTTTCCTTTCTCCAACACTTACAGTCCACGTTTCGCATCATACGAGCATTTTTAGCAATGATTCCTTATATTCACATTTGTATTACCCGAAAGCCTTCCTTGCCTGTGCTATCCTACTCTTTATGTTTACTATACTTCTATCATACCTAGTTATTATGCTGCCCAAGTAGCAGATTTCCTTAACTTCCTTCAAAATATCCCTTCCCAATCTAATACCCTTTTTCTTATTCCATTGTTTCCCATACTACAGTCCATTACCTTGGTTTTCCCTTTATTAATTGTCACAGCATGGGCGACAGACTGCATCACTGACTAACTCCTTTCTTGATTTCTGCTTTCGATTCTTGATATTCAATTACACTAATTACTGCTGACTACCTTCTGTAGAGGTCACGAATAATCCTTCTTTCTCGATATTTTATTACTGTCCTCTTCAAAATCCTTAATAGTTTACATTTTTCTAATTCTACAAACGGTATAAAATTAAGCCTGCTTTTTCTTATTCTGTCGTCTAAAATCAGAGGCATAGTCAATATTGCTTCTCTTGTCCCTAAATTCTTCCTAAAACCATACTGATCTTCTCCGAACTCCCATTCTATTTGTCGTTCCATCCTCCTGTATACTATTTTCGTTAATATTTTCCATGCATGAGATACTATACTGATTGTCCTGTCCTGTTCTCATCTAACAGCCACAGTCCTCTTCGGTATGTTTTTACTAAAATCTGGTATTCTTCCCGTTTCGTAGATTTCGCAAACGATCCTGAACAGCCATGCTATTGTTTCTTCGCCCGATGATATTATCAACTCAGCTGGAATGTTAACAATTCCTGGCGCTTTACAATTGCTCAGATCTGTCAGCGCCCTATCAAACTCCGACTTTAAATTTTTCTACCTCAACTCATCAATCAACCCATCTTTTCTTCTTCTATTATTGACTGATCTAGATTTCCAGAATTGGCTTCCCATCCACCCATGTTCTTGCTAATATTTTGCCTCTCTCCGAATGTTTATTTTATTTTCCCTTTCACCATAAAATCATCAACCACTTTGCATTTCTTTTGGAGCCAAAATCTTTGGCTGTTTTGCACCTCCTATCTATCTCATTCTTAAAGTGTCTGTACTGCTCTTTACCATTTTCATCCCTCTCGTTTCATAAATTATTTTTATTATTTATTCTGTTATCTATGCTATCCTATTGGTCTGGGCTAGTCTTCCTATTTTTTCGTCGACTGCTCTAGTCATTTCTCTTCTATATGGTTTCTTTCTCCTTTCTCTATTATTCTACTATTGATAACTTATTTGAAACTCTGAAGTACCTCCTGTTGTTTCAGTTTTCCTAAGCCTTATCTTTTTGTTTTAATTCCTTTCTTGAATTTCTAGTAAGTATACATTCAGTAACTATCTGGTGAGGCTCATGGCAAACCATATATAATATGTATAAATTATTCTACGTCTAATATTCTTTACATTGACATCAGGACGAGTATCACAAAATATTTGAATAATTGGTAGGTTTCTTGTTCGGGTTGAAGTTTACACTCGTAAACTCCAATTGTTTACCAAATCTTTTCTTTTAAGTTACAAGTTTTCATGGAGTAATGATAATTGATTTCACCTTGTTTACTATAATAAATGTTAGTTTTTTTTGTTCCTCTTCTGTGCAAAATTTTCGCAAAAAAGCTACATTGTATCTGTCATGTGGTTATTACAAAGTCTGAATATCCCGTTCGTAAAACTATAATCTAAGGTTTTATTAAAGATTGATAGTAGTTTTCTCAAACGGAAGTCCCCCAGCCCCCCACCGACAATTATTACTCCACGGCGCCTTCAATACTTCTCCTACTGCGCATCTCATACAACAATATTTCGCGCGTTCTTTGCGACAGATTTACCGTTAAAACTTTAAGCCAATTCGTTATTTATGAATGTGTTGACTGTAGTGGCAGGCTGACCTAAGCAACAGGGCTATCAAAAGTTCTGTGTTTATTTATTACAAATTTTTGTGCGGATATTGGCTACTTCTTTTTGTAATTTGTATATTTTTTGTTTGGTTTATTGCACTTCTGAAGTAGTGTTCTATTAATTTTGCTTCTTGTGCTGGATCTATCACGGTTCGGCCCTGCGTTTCCACTTTGTATACACGATTGTGAAATCCGTGGTGCTGCTAACGGAGCCATTTGATTCATTAACTGTGCATTCATTCAATATTCAGCAAGGCGTCCTAGTAGACTTTAAGCCTTATACTATTTTTTTCTTTTCAAATATTACTTACATTTGCATCATTAACGACTTTCTTCTAACGATTCGATCTAATTTTTTTGTTTGTTGTAATTATTTTATTCTACTTCTAATTAGAAGATTATATGATTTTGATGTTAGTACTGGCAAATATAGTAAATCTTCAATGAACTGTTCTTTGGCTATTATATAACAATTGGGTTTCAAAAATACAAATATCTATTTATCAGTAAACTGAGATTCTTAAGCTGTGAGATTTCATACCTGTAGGATTTACAAATTTAATGGATTAAGAACCAAAAGGTTGGCTATGCAGCTATAATAGAGCAATTATACAAATAAAACAAAGACCAATATAATAAGATATTGTTCCGTACATGTTCAATCAACTTTCTTTTCTTCAATGTAGAAATGTAACATTCTTACCAAAATTTTCAGTTATGACTAATAACGAAAAAAATCACATTTCTTATTTTTCTTTTAATAATGTCAATTTTTCTTCAACTGATGTAAAAATCCATCATTGATGAAGTATGTTAAATTTTAGTATTAATTTAATTATATCTAGTGCTAAGATACACAATTAGAGGATTCCAAATAATATTCAATATAAGGCCATTTCAAATATTTAGGACTGGCTTTAATGTCAGGTGTAAGAAATATGATATCTAATGGTTAAGGTGCCCTGCGGCGATTTGGGTTCGAGTCCCAGCGGTGCCGAACATTTTCATTCTATATATATATATATACACACACACATGCGCATATAGTGGCTAACATCACTGTCTTGCCACAGAGGTCCTGGGATTGATTCCTGGCAATGGCTTGGGTGTGTTTACATTTAGTGCTGTTGGCCAATCCCCAGCACACTTTTAAACTCAAACTGAATCAAAGAATGGAAATATCTCTGTCAAAAGCCTTGACACAAGAAGGTATAAGAGGACAAGATTAAGAAGATTATAACGTTTGTTATATCCTATCTTTATAAGCACAATCTCTTATTAAAATTGTGTAAAGTTGGAAACAGCACACAGCTGTATAACAGGCAAATGTGCAACTATATAGAAATAGCGTAATTAGCACAATAAAGCCACCACACCAAAAAGCACTCTACAGTAATCGGAATGCAAAAGAAAATGTCTTCTCTCTTTATAACAACACATTCATTCTTCAGAGTTAATACTAACAAGAAAACCAATTTTAATTCATTCCTCAAAATATCTCAATCCAGGTCTCCATCTTCCACAAGATCGGAATTGTAAGGATGCACTTTTTGTCTTAAAAACGAATTAAGGAACCATAAACCACAACAAACTCATTAAGCATTTATTTTACATGGCACACAATATTAATTTACAAGGAAAATATCAATATTTTGATTAAATAAATACAAATTGGAACAGTACAGTAATTTACTGCAGTCATTTGTAGAAACATTTCACCAGGTTAGTGGCACGTCCATTGGTAATGGTAAATCAAATGGATGTAATTCATTCACTGGTGGTGGAATGTCTGAAATAATAAAAGAAATATAGTCATTATTAAGAACCTTAAACAGCTACTTACGGGAAGACAAATTTTCTTCATAACAAAGTTACCCAATTCAACATCAAAAGGCACATCCATGGTGTCTGGAAGAGAACAATCTTCATCCTTGTCAATTGGCACAACAGAGCATAAATTAAACATTTCTTTTTTATTGTGAAAAAGTTTTCTAGGAAGCCAAGGTCCTTGACATCCATCATCTATAACACAAAAATCAATAACTAGGAAGTATTTCAATTTTTCTCAATTTAATGCTTGTACAAATAGTTAGTGTTTCTAACAAAGTATAATTAACAGAAATGTTATGATGACTTTCTCTGTAATCTGGCAAAGTGACTATCCAGAAACTAGGAAGAAAGGGAAGGAACCCACAAACATACCCCACAATCCCAAGCAAACACTATCAGATAAAGTCATAGAAATGTTGCTCCATCTTAATTCTACTAAAAAAACCATAATTATTAGATCAATTGGAAAGGTTCTAACATAAAGCTGAAATTTGAATTTTATTTACAGTCAGAACTTCATTGAGTAATATAAAGATTTTTGCCATAAAAGACAAAGTAGATATAAATTTCATCTTTTTTTTCATTTCACCTGCTTCAAAAAGCATACAAAATCTAGTACATTATTTTACACTGAACAGAGGAAATAAAATTACCATCTTTACTTTTTAATTCTAATTTTGAGATATTTATTAACTGCTAAATACAATTATTTCTACTAGATAAAGAAATACTACTACAGCCTATACTGAATAGTAAATATAAAATTATATTGAACAGTAAGTAACACATATAAAGCATTTTACATATAAATTTTATAATAATTTTCTTTTGACAAATCTATTTCCAAACAGTATAATATTGTAACTAATGAAAAATAATATTCTGTCTAAAACAACTGCTGATTTACCTCAAAAACATTTGATAATGAATTTTATATTAGTGATGCTTTTGTTAGATACAGAACTCTAAATCTTGGCTTTAATGCTTTACATTTTATTAATATATGTCTTTAGTAATCTTAGGAAGAATTTTAACTAAGAACCACAAAATGGCTTAGAATGATAGTGATAAAATAATAAAAATAACTTGCCATCATCTTCAAAGCTGTCATAATCTGTGAAAAACACTTCAGTTTCCTCACAATTATCAGAATCACTGGAAATTTTTTTGTTAGTTTCAACCTTTGGAGCTGGGTCATCAAGTTCTTCAACGTAAACATTTATCTTACTTTTGAGTGTTTGAGGAACTCTTTCAGCAGGTTTTATAGAATGTGTCAATTTAAAAGAGGTACTTTGAATTTTCTTTGTATTTGTAGTAGGCTGAACAGCTTTAAGCTCGTTTGAATTGTGAGCTTTAAGTTTTGGTGGCACATTTGGTAAACCACTTGAAATTGTTTTCGGTTTTGAAACTGATGAAATGTTTTTATTTTCGCCGTTTATTTTATTTCCGACATCTCCAAGAGCTTTCTTTTTAACACTCAAAGTGTTACTCTTCTGTTTTAATATTCCAGCATCTGAAATATATGTTAAAAGTGGAAAAAAAGACTAAGTAATGTTTACAATACCCACTCAACAAACGTAATATTATATCGGCAGTAGATTATAAACCATTATTACTCTGAATAGCATTTATAAGTTTCCTACAAATTAAAAACCGGAAACCTTGTAAAAGTCGCTAACTATAAGTTAAAATTTGAATTTCCTATATGTATTATGAATTGGGTACGCTTTACCTTGGAGGTGCTTGAATGAAGCTGCCGGGTTTTTGTTGCCGGTAACAACACAATCACGCTGTCCAAACAAGTCATATAGGCTCTGCATCGTCCTCTTTCAACCTCTAAATAAATATTCAAAATCACGATCAGCCTCTATGTCGTATAGTAATAATACTGTCGTTCATGCAGGATTCAAATTGATACCAAAGCTGTTCTTTAAATACCAACAGCCAATTGTGTGCAAGTTACAAGGGCCGCCAACTGTCATTCACCCTGTAAATATCTTGTCATGTGTTAAAAGTTTGTGCAAACTATTTCTGAAAATAGGAAACATTTAAAAGATCTTGCATTGAAAAAATATGTAGCAATTCATGCAGTCAATATGTGTTATTTAATGCTCTATGAAGTGGATATACTGTAGGTGCTTATATTTATATTGTTTTCCAAAAGTACCACTTATCTACCTAATAAAAATACGCACGGTTGAAAGATATATCGACCTCAAAATAGAGATAAAATGCAATACTTATAGTACACGATAATATCTCGCAGATTATGTTAAATATGAGTTTCGTGTATCTATTATTATCAGCTATTTCGAACAACATTTCACAGCTTTCTCTGTACATAGGTATGCGAAAAAAATAAACCATCGTATCCATAAAAAATAACTAGGAACAAATAGTAGACAATTTGATCTTCCTAGAAATTGCAAAATTCTCAAAACGATAAATAATTGTAACATTTGTAAATGTCGTCGATTTATTTGTTTAGGTGTTAGCAGAAGAGACGTATTCAGATAAAGCGTTTTTTCTTTCTTCTATCACAGATTGGCAGCAGTGTACAATAGTTACATTGTTAACTATTGTTTACGTATTATATTTTGTCATGGGGTAGTGACTACTGGTAACGAATTAAACATCAAAGTTGGTAAATATATTCTCAAAGAATTTGTTTTTCTCAGGAATACGTATGAACTATAAATGGTCTTACACCTTCTATAAGTCTCCGTGTTTTGAATTACCTCAACGTTTTTTACTATTTCATTATCTCAATTATGTACACTAAAATTTTTAACAAACTACAACGGTAATTTTGACATCTAATCCCTGAAATTAGACTTACGTATTGGTATTTGTGAAAATAATTTAAAAATCTACCAAAACAGTATGCTGGAACGTTTTAGAGGTTATGATTTATTATGCAATAAACTTTTGACATTGAAAACAAAAAAATATTAAAGTTACGTTTATAAATTGTTTGTAACTGTGAAAGAATTAAATTTAGCATGAATGTGGTGGTTAAACGATAACTAGATTTTTGGAATATTAAAGTAATGTATTTAAATAATGACAATATATTTCATTTCTTAATGATAAATTAATTTTATGAAAAGCAGTAAATTGTAATTGTATTATGGGCAGTATTAAAGAAAAATAATTAAAGGGTTATGGAAAATAAGAATTCTTAATTGATAAGGTGTGAATGTCAATATTTTTGTAAAGTGTAATCATAAGTATTGTAAAAGGAAATATATTATGAGATGGATAATATACATTAATTCAATCTACAGCTTTGAATAACAGTGCTTAAGTAACCAAAGGAATATAAAATCTTGTCCCCCCTCACCAATCACACTTTCACCTCATCTTTCTTTAATTAAAAAACCTAATTATTGCATTCAAAAACACCGCACTGTTAGACAAGCATTCCTGTTGCACTGATGTGCCATATTTACAATTTTTTGAATTATTCATTGACATGAGTTCCAAGTTGTTTGAAGGCCTGAAATGATAATGTCAAAATAATTAAAGCAATTAAAAAACAGGAAAGAGGGATAGTGGTTGCTTATCTACATGTAATGCTGTTGAACACCACAATTAGTGTACAGCTGTTTGTCATGCAGAATGCTCTTCCTTAACATCTGACGAAGAGGAGGTTCTGTGACGATCAAAGTTCGATTTCCGCCATATATTTTCAGTCTTTTTTTCTTCTTCCATTCCTCTCTACGCTAAGCATATTCTTTTCTCAGAGCATAATTCTATGCCGAGCATATAACTTATGAATTTCCTAGCTTTCTCCCTCATTTCTATCCTTACTATCCAAATATTGTGTCTATGTATATAAAGTTAAAGGTGACATTGTTGAATTATTGACGCCATACTGTCACTCGGAATGTTTTCCTAATCTCCTGATGAAGTGGGTGGTGCCTCCGAAAATTCAAGGATTTTAAACCCTACATGGTGCCTGCCATCTGTAAACTTCAGGTAAACCACCAGTTTTCTGTCTCTCTTTCCCGTCCTTAGTAATATATATATATATATATATAAATATGAGATAGGAAATTACATTGTCATGTTAATTAAAACAATTAATAGGGAAAGGACAGAGAGATAGAAAGAAGGTGACTTACCTGAAGTTCATAGATGGTAGACACCTTGTGAGGTTTATAGTACTTGGGAGGCACTGCCCCCTTTATCAGAAAGTTAGGAAGACATTTCCAGTGATCGGCTAGCCGACTGGCTGACTCACTCAAATTGAAAGTTAGTTTCACCGCAATGCATATAGAGGAACATATTAAAATTTAAAGGGCTGAAGTCCCCTCCTCAATGTGGCTTTCCTTTTATAACTTCATATTTTTTGCTTAATCACATCTGGTTGAAAGTTACTTGAATTGTCCAAACGCTTGTCCCATGATGTGACCATGCTGTTTCAATGTACTAGAGAATTTCTCCATTTCATACATGGTTTATTGGATACCAGATTATTGTATCATACTAAATGGTCATACAAGTGTGTGTAATTGGGGGGGGGGGGGGGTTATTCCTCACAATCACATGACAATATTTTTGTCATTTTGTATATATGATTCCTGGAAGAAGTCTTTTGTTGAAGATTACTCCCCGGTCTTTACAGAGTGTACAGTTATAAAAGGGTCAATTACCATTGACATGTTAATAAGAGAGGCCTGTGGGAGCATTCTCTCACAGATATTTCTCCCCAGATTGACTGCGGAGCTCACCTTTGGAAATGCCTCATATTCTCTAGGTTCTCACATGCTGGAGCATTTTAGGAGGCTTATGTATTTGGCTCAAAGACATTGGGCATATGGTAAGAGTTGTCCGCTGATCCCATAGGATCATTCGGTCAGCTGCCTCCTAAAACTGGTGGAGACGTGGAGAAAGGAATGCTGTGACCACACAGAAAACTCATTTCCTGTCGTTTGGAAGGGTGTGAGAATAGTACCCAATAGAACCACCTACCTGATGCAGGTTTTATAGGGTTTTCTCTGAATCTCTTTGGGTGTAACACTGGGTAGGATCCTTAAAACATAGCCCAGAGCCCTAGTCAATCCTTGGGTACCTTGCTCTATCTTCCAACGCCCCCCCCCCCTTTTCAATTCTTTTTCTATGCTATTTAAAAGGAGTTGCCTGTTTCAGGATCACCCTCATGTAGCCTGTTATATTGATACGTGGAATACAAAATTGCTCAGCATTTTACTGTGTAAGTTTCTAGAGGGGATGAAGTGGAAATGGGGGACATAAAATGAAATCAGAAATAAAAATAAATTTAAAAAAATTAATTCTATACATTTGTTACTATTGTACTCAAGAAGAAAACATCAAATAAATTGAAGAGAGAAAAATCTATAAGGAGTTGGTGGTTGGTCAGTTGCACTTTCCAATGCATTTAACGTTGTAATAAGAAAAAAACTTTTGATTTCTGTTTGTACATTTAGGACTTTGATTTTGTATTAGTAATTTTGTTTTCTATAAAAAGTGTAAAAGTTTTGTTTCCGTTGAACTAATTATTTTGCCTTTTAACTATTTAACTGTTTTAACATTTGTAATGGTAATGTTTTGTGTATTAAGAGTTTTAATATAAAATTAAATTAATTATTAATTCTATTCTCCAGCTTAATATTGAAAATGTCTCAAGTGGAACAGGATAACCTTAGACAACTGGAAGCTCGAGAGGCTTGTCAAATCTTAATTGAAATTTCTGAACTTCTTAACACTGGACTTGATCCTGAACTTTTAATGTTGTGTGTTAGACTAATAGAATATGGTGTAAATCCTGAAGCTCTAGCACAAGTAATAATTGATATAAGGAGAGAACAAAATGCATTAAAAACTGCTGAAAATGAACACGAAAGAAATATTTAATGTTTATTCTCTTCATTTTTTTACCTGTTAACATAGTAATTCATCTGCTACTCTATAAAAATTAAATTGATTTGTGAAAAAAAAATATTTCATTGAAACATGTTGAATTATTTGCTGCATTTCTTAAATTTCTCTATAGTTATATGTTTTAAATGTACTGTAAAAATTATTGTTATTATTTCAATGAATCCACTATAAATATAAATTATTAAGTAAAATTTTGTATTATTTACCCCAACTATTGTAAATTTGTGGTTAGATAGGTTTAAAAATGAATAGTTTGTTTTATTCTATTTGAGGGATAGCAGAAATGTGATGAATGCTGACTTCCAATTATAGTTTTGTAGAAATCACTGTTACTATTGTATATTTTTACCATAACATGATCAACTCACTGAATAATTTTTCATCTCATAAGGACAATTTAATATATTTATTGTGTACACATTTTAAATATAAAAAAAACCAATTTTGAAGATGAAATATGAGAACAAGATTTGCCTTTTAAACAGATAATTGCAACAAAACATGTGAGAAAGTAAAATGCAATTTTGTTTTAAAATCTGTATTAATTAATCCCAGACCAAGAGTAGGAAAAATTTAAAGAAAAATACACAGTACTTAAAACACTCTTAACATTGTGCATTCAACTGGAAGGAAAATGCCAATTATCAAGAAAATGAATCTGGTCATGAATGGTGACATGTCATTTATCTTCAAATTTTAGATTGCAGTTTTAGATATCTTACATTTAAGGTGATGGTGTCTGACTTCTTAGTTATGCTGATGGTTGGAATGGATATTAGGTCGTGGAATAAATAATTCTGAAATTTGCTATTATATTAGTTGGCCTCAACTGTATTAAAGCACCTTATAATGAGTACCTAAAATTGTAATACACTTTTTTCAGAAATAGTTCATTGTAAAATGCAGACAGGTTATTCTGTTTTAAGAAATAAAGAAATGAGTAATAAAATTAGACAACAGGTATAATACTAACTTCATTTATTCTTATACAATGAGACTTAAAGTAGGAATCTGAATTTATAATTTAAATATAAACTTTGACATAAAATCTATATTACAGTTTCATGTATCAAGCACTTCTGAAATCACAAGTCAGTTTTTAATATTTATGTATCAAAAATACTGTGAAATTAAAAACATTCACATGCATTAAAAATTTTAACAAACCATTGACTGTCAGTCTATATAATATAAATTAATGTACTTGAGTAATATCTGTACACATCAGTGACTCTTATGTAATGGCACATGTAAAGTCCCCCTTGCTTTTGCACATATGAAAGGTAAAAATATTTACACACACAGCAACACAAATAAATATATTTTGTCTTTATCATTTAAACTTTACACTTATCAAATGTATTTACATAAAGGCAATAATTTACAATAGACAGTCACTTTAGAAATAAAGAGCACCATGTTGGGCAGTGAGAAATAAAAACACATAGGAACTTTAATATTTACAGGAGTTTGTTTACATGAAAAATATTATGTAACAATATTTAAAGAATTTCCACATTGGACCAAATTATCAAAATTGTAATATTAACACGATTACATAAATTAATTCCAAATCTATTTACAAAATATTTTAGATTCAGCTGTATTAATAACACTGAGATTAATACAGTTGTTTAATCCTTTTTGGTCCTTATTTTGACTAGCATTTACACAGTACCAGTATGTCTAATAACCATTGGCTTAATTTATCAATAGGGTTATTAAACACTCTCTTAAACTCCTTTCATGACTGGAACTTTTTAATTCTTGATTGCACTGACTCACATTTCACTTCATTGAACCGACTATATTTTCCTCCTTTTACTTCTCTTAAAACCACAATATCACCTTTCCTTTCATGAACAATGTTCAGACCACACTCTTTACTTTTAGAAGAAAGAAGGCTATTAGTCAGACATGGTAATTTAATTTCATTAATACAAGTAGTGTGTGAAGACTTAGCTGCTTGCTTTATAGGTTTCATAGAAAATATATTTTCTTGTGAAACTGCATTGCCTGACATCATCCTCAAGTTATTCTCACCAGGACTTGAAAAGCGAGAAAGAGAATTAATGAATTTTTCATTGGAATATGTTGTGCCTTGTTTTACCCTGTCCATAATCCAAGGAACACTGGTCTGCCTCAACGTTTGGGAGTGATAATGCCTATTCCCATGTTTAGGAAAACCACAGTCTACGGGATCATCCAAAGAAATGATGCTGGATCTGTCACTTGATGTATCCCCACATGTTTCACTGATTGAATCACTACCTGAATCACTTGTAGATTGATCACAAAATCCTGAACTTGTGTCTGAAGCAATTGAAAGTGGAGGTGAGATTGTAGTAGCTATGTCATCTTCAGAGTCGTCAATAATGTAACACTTTCTAAAGTGAAACAAATCTTTTCTGTCTTGACTTCTCCTGCTGATCAAATTTTCGTGCATCACTTCTGTTTTCGGAAGAGAAACAAGATTCCTTTTACTGTCAGAGGTGTTGAAAGGAGAACTCTGAAGTTGTGAGCGACTAATTTGATATCCCACAGTTCCACCGACAGGCATCGTGTGAACTACTGTTGCCCTGTTAACTGTCCTCGTTTCACTAGCTATGTTTCTGCTAAAATTTCTTGTATCTGTAGAAACGGACAATTTGGTTGGTGTAATTGGTGGTGTGTTATCTAATATCTCAGGAGAGCTCTTGTTAGTATTATTATTTTGGCAATTACTAATTTCATTGTCCATAACATTAAGAACAGCGTATTTCTCTGCCAAGTTCCCCATATTTTTTGAGAAATTATTTTTGCGAATTGATCTCATTCCAATTTCTGACCTTATCTCTTCTTCAGTAGAGATAGATTCTTTGGAAGGTACCGGGAGTTTTTCATTTTGGTTGGTTGCAGCATCCTGTTTGGACCCATCTGGTTTGCTGCGTAGTAATGATTTCCTCCTAGCCAGTAAAGGTGGTCTCTTTTCCTCTGTCAGATCTCCGCTTTCACCATCTGCTTGTATCATAGCCACACGTTGTGCAAGGGCTGCCCGTTGAGCTTGAATCTTTTCTCCAAACCTTGCCATCAATATTTCAGCATCACATGTAGTTGGAATAGCTGCAGAAGGTGGCACAACAGTATCAGGAACAGAGAACCACTGATGTTTGAGACTCTGTTCAGCAGTCAGACGTTGACTGTAAAGAGAAGAATTTGTTAATTACAAAATATAATTATCATTTGCATGCTGTCAGTGACATGAAACTAATTTTTTCAAGAACTGAAGATATTAAGTATAATACTACAAGACCACTGATTTCTAAACTGAGGTTAGACATTTCCAAATTTATTTTCCACCATAATTTAAACAAATTTTCAACATTTAACATTAGTATTAAAAGATAAAATTTGATTTGTCAAATTGTGTCTTCCCATTGCATTTTAATATTTTACTGAAAACTGATATAGCTTTATAGTAAAAATATACTTACCTAGGGTCTTTGATAATTAGTTTGCACATAAGATCTTTTGCATCATCTGAAATATCCTCGAATAAGTCATCGGGGAAATCGAGAATACACTTGGAGATATTGCAGAAAGTCTCTTGTTTGGTGTCCCCACCAAAAGGAGAGCAACCCGTCAGCAAGACGTACAACAAAACTCCTACAGACCTGTACAAACAGTAAAACGGTGTCACAAATTTGTTTTAACAAAGAATCAGAAAAGCATAAGTTACTCTAATGAATTATGGAACTTGAGTGACTAAACAAAATATATACCAAGGCAAATGAAGTGATTAAGTAAATCCTTTTTGTTTCAATACTTGTGAAGCACATACAGTAACTTCTATAATCTAGTGTTATGTTGGAAAGCAGATGAATGGTATGTATAAAAAAATTATGGATAACAAGTCATTAGTGGTGCCAAGTATCACTACAACCCTGTTGGAAACCCAAGAGTAATATCTCAAATTAAAAATGACACGCCTAGTGGTCTTAAATTTTGTATTTGATAAATGGCTAATTAAAAATAAATGAAAAAAAAGTCAGTTGGTAAAAACAAAATGTGTATGTTGATTCAGTGATCTGAAGAATAGTGCAATAAATATGATAGAATTGGTACAATTTAACGAAAAAGAAGGGGTTTCTTACCACATATCAGTCGCCAGACTGATGGGTTCGTAGTTCAACACCTCAGGAGCTGGAAAAGAATAAGTTCCATTACAAAAAGAACAAATAAGTACTACATTAATAATCAGTAAAAGTATGTATCTCTGTATGGACTATAAGAATACAAATTTAGTTTGGTATTTTGGACCATAAGTTATTTTATTGCTACATTTGACTTACCGACATAATCTGGTGTCCCGAGCATGTCTCTAATGTCGGCACCCTGGCTTATATACCTCGAGATTCCGAGGTCGCACAACTTTGCCTCACAATGGGGAAACTCGTCCGTCAGAACCACATTTTGCGGCTGTAACAGAATATAATTCAATGAGTTGGAGGAAAAAAATAAAGTAAGCTGATCACCGCACCAACGATGAACATTTCTTACCTTGATGTCGAGATGTGCGATGTTGATGGAGTGCAAGTAGGCTAGACCATCAAGAATCTGTCGCATGAGTCTCCGCACTTGTCCCTCCTCGGGAACCTCGTCCTTGTCCAGAAGCATCTGCAGTTCTCCCCCAGGAGCGCTGTAACATATGGTAGGACGAGTTGTTACTTGGTTCCCATCTGTGACTCATTTTTAAAGAAATATACAAGCTAGCCCCCTATTGCAAAATATCTCGATTTTCCTTTCTTTGTGTATGAATTTATTAAACAGCAAAAAATGGACACATTTCCAAAAATCCGTTTTACTTAGATGCGAATGCAAAAACTTGACATAGTTGACCTTTAAGTCAGAAATGATGCATTATCAGATGAAGTTTAATTCAAATTGTCCCCATGTATGTGAAATGAAGCTTACAGTTCGAGGAGCAGCACCATGTCCTGGGAGTTCTCGAAGACCTTGTGCAGCTGCACGATGCGGGACGAACCCGCACACGCGTCCAGAATAGCCACCTCATGAAGGATCTCGGGCCGAAGGTCCTCGGAGCGCCTGCGTTTACGCAGGAACTTCGCCGCGTACCGCTGGCCTGTGGCTTTGTGCTTGCACATCCTCACCGTGGCGTACTTCCCTCTGAAACAACACATTGGGTTCAAATTTTCACACTAGCACTTCAGGGTTAACAGCTACACCATCATTGCTAAAAATGGCACTTCATCGCGTAGCTGAGCAATTATAGGACTCTAAATTTTTTTCACACAAAGACAATGATAGAAACTTATTGTCTGAATTGACAGTAATAGTAATCTAGTTACTGTCCCACCGCACCCAAATTGTTGTAACTAAGCAATCAATAAAAATAGAAAGGTAACCAAAAAAATTTGGTCGTACAGTTTACTTGGATATTTGCTATAAAAATACATATAAAGTTGAGGGATATTACATGTCAATTCAACAAGTTGCCAGTGCATCGGTTTCAATGATAATTCTTGTAAACGTGCGTCGTTGTAGACATGAGCAACCTCCCACGAGCGACGCCAGCTTTAATGGCATACACAGTTGTAAGCGAATATACGACCGCGCTCCTCGTTGGCCCTGAAGTCGCGGAGACTCTCTGATTGGTATCAATTGAACAGCAGCTTATATTTAACAGGTCGCATGGATCATGAAGCATTTGACATCGTAGATACAATGAATTATGGAGAAGAAATTTAACCTTTCAATCGGTAAAATGACATATTAACTATACGGCGAGTTGAGTTGCCACGCAAGGGTAAAAAGGGTATTTTTGAAATTTGTGAATGACATTATCGAACGATGCATTGAAGCTGAATTACCCAAACCGTATTTTCGTTTTTAATATAATTCCTTAAATAATCCATTCACATAATTAACCATTGACCCGAGTCTTTCGTAAATGTAGGACTTCTTTGAAAATTAGCTCCGCACTCAGTTCCACGGTGGTGAGAAAACGGATTACCAACCCTTAGAAGTTTTTCTATTACCCGCACCCAAGTCGAAAGTACAGAATCAAAACAATGTCAATGCTATGGCAGATTCAGCTGAGACGATATAAATGTTCATGCTACCCGATTTTGAAACTTCAGTCTGAAGGAGATGGCGGTGCCAGCCATTGAAACGTTACCGACTATCACTTCAACCCGGTTGGAAACCCGAGAGAAATTTATACATGCCGATCACCGGGGAAGACCACGTAGTATGTCAATAGTTTTCATCAATCAACTCATTCCGTTACATACTTTATTAAATCCTGTTCACAGTTCCAATGTAGGATCACTCAGTCACTAGTGATAGATGTAAGATCCTGGAACTGCTTCACATTCCTTGTCCGGTCTGCCCATTATTCCAGTATCTGGATCACAGAGGGGCTTGACATGAATTGGTCCTTTTTAAAGCACATTTACTCAAATGTAGGCACAGTACAACGTGATGGTGGGTGTTACGGTGCAGTTCCGAAATCACTGTGCAGGATTTTGGTCCAAGGTTGTAGTGTGCAACTGGTTGGCCTTCAGGAGCAACGCGCACGTGATCGGCGGCGACACGGAGTCGGTCAATCCAGACTGCACACAAAACCCGACAAAATGTCATCGGCAGGCGGGCGATTTCATGGCCCCAAAACTCGACTGAGGAACCGTTCCGTTTAATCCACGAAGAAAACTAAATCTGCACCACCTCGAAGGAAACGGGTGATACCGAGTTTACAATTCAACGACTTAGAGGAAGAGAATTTGTAAGATGTTGCAGAGATAAACTTGTATTTGCTGAATCAACGAGAAACTGAATGGTTTGCAGTGGGGTCTACTCCATTATCTCCGTGTGTGCGAGTTGCTCCATATTCAGGATTTCCTTTGACTGGGAGCACGGACGCTGCGGTGACAAAGCATTTCATTTTTATTATCAGTGTGGCAAAGATCAGTTCACATTACCCTAAACAATTATGAATTGTTGCTTTGTTCGTGCCGAATAGCTTTGAACGCACCGACGGTGACACCTGAGGATTCAGATTAAAATCGAGATCTACAAACTCCTGGTCACTAGGCAGTGTACGGAGTTACACGGAAAAAGATTTCACTTTCTACGCAATGTGTTAGATAAAATATAACATTAGTAAGAGCATATTGAGAACAAAAAAAGAAAACATTTACGTGGGTCAAAGGAGGACTTGCAGTGTGGTAGAACATCCCGTAATTAGTAATCAATATAGCACTTATGTTTCATTAGCTGAAATTGAACATCAGTGTTCTGATGAGTTGCAGAGGCTGTAATTTTTCCCTCGATATTTCTTGTTCTTATTATCGCTATACAGCATCGGCCCGATATTGGGAGCGCTGCAACAAGCTAGGGAAATCTGTGCCGCATTCCATCCCTACCCTGCACGGCGAGATTGCAAATTATGCCTCGTATTATAGGAGGGGAGCATTCTCGCGCCATTATCCACATTTTTTTAAAAAACAATATTAAAGAAACGACTGAAATTTAATTGCCTTAATAATGGGTCTACGCGCAAGTAAAATCGAAACTACTCAATCTTTAAGGTCACACTAGTAACAGTCAACCACGATTTCACAACGTAGCTTGACACTCGCCAAACTATGACTTCTTGATGTATATCACATAGATTTTACAGCACCGGTCGCGCTTCAGTCCTGAGTAAGTCATTTCTAGTCACGATGTGCTTGCCACTTTACTTGTATTACATCATATAACAAGGATGACAAACACGTGCTGACGGAATCTAGATTCGAGCTGCTCCAGTCCAGCCACCTGTAATGGGAGCTGCACCAATTCCCCGCCTACACAAGTCCTACCGAATAGTAATGAAATTTCATTCCAGTAACTCTTCATAATCAAATAAAATTATCGATTCTTTAGTTTAAACATACACACAAATCAGTTTCAGGCAGACATTTTCACTCGTGGTTGTTTTCATTAAATTTTATAGAGTCCTAGTCTAAACACGCATTGAAGAGATGGAACGGTGGAGAAAATTGCTAAATTATTTAGAAGACAGAGTAACTTTTTCCACATAAGATTATTTTTTAAAATTAGTCGGTTTATATGTTTATATGTTTCACGCTCTGATTTAATTTCCATTGTTTTAATATATTAATCACACACACACATATATATATATTAAGAAGTGTTTCCATAACTCTATAAGTCCGAAATTTCTGGACAGGATTGCTCTGTTGTTGTCGAATGAGTTGTACAAAACTATTACCGTCTCAGTTTTCATGGTTCTGTTAACTGACTGTATCGAGCAATAAATGTTGGATGAGGATCCGAAGCTTGCAAATCCGCTTGTAAAGCTCACAGAAACACCACTTTTACAAAGCATTAAAATTAGTTTCCTATTAACGCCCTTTATAAACGATCCGGTCATGGATTTTGTGTCTCGGTCTTTTAAAGGGGTTCGGCGAAAACAAATAAGCCGGTATCAGAAGTTGGGCTCGAAGCCCCCATCATGACGTATATCGGGGAAGACGGAATCAGAACAAATGACGTCAACTGAAATAATGCTCGTACATCACAAAGGGAAATCAGTATTTTGGTGTTGGTGCCAGAGGAATGCGCAGAGCCTGGAGCAGAGAAGGCGGAGAAAGTGCCTTTCACCTGCTTCCAACTCCGCTGGGGCGATTAGCACCCTAAAACCAATAGGAACAGGTAGCCACTGCTAGATGAATACAAATAGACCGATTGGTATGTCGATTGTCTGCTCCCTGCAACGAGCGGGGGTGAGAATAAAAACAAAATTGCCAAACTGAAAGGGAAGCGTTTTGACCTAAGAATCATGATAAGTTTTCAGTCATTTTCACGACCCTTGAAACGAGACATATCTGGAAGTTTTCAGGAATTCATACGGGGAAGTCCGTACATGCTACGGCTTCTGTAGTCAGACTTGAAATATATTCCTGTCAAAATATTAAAACGCGGTAACAGAGGATATGTAAAGGTTTCGTCCTTTAGACGTACAACTTAAGGAGCGTAAACTCTCGTCATTGGCGTTTTGATTATGTAATCAAGTCAATATAGATGAAAATGCAGGCTAAATGTAAGGAAATCAGGACTTCCAACGTATGTTAATACCGTACGTATGAGTTTTCGTCGTAGGTTGACGACTGGAACCCCTGTACAGCTTCAGAGAAATAGCAAGTCGAGACGAAATGCGAGGGAGTAGCGAGAGCTCACTTCAACACGAAGCTTTGTTATAGAAACTTAGTAAAAGCTGTTATAAGGACGCTGACCCAAGGAAACATTCGGTTCAGTTCATGATGATGTTCTACGTCAAAAAACTCATACGTAACACCTAAGGGACGATAAATACAGGATGTAGTAAAGAGACTTTGGCGTTACTAAGAATATATTGAATATTTTTAGAAATGGTAGTAGTTTCTCTCCAGCGGCTGTTCCTCTGTGGCAAAAGGTACTCCCCTCCCTCTTCTACTACTACGCACTTCACACGCAATTCCATTTCTCGCGACCTATACCGTCAATTTAAAAAATCTAAATAAATTACGGGACAATGGAAAGATGATCAAAGTTCTAATGTTACTTAAGTATGAGGTGTTACCCCGTGAAAAGTTAATACAAGTTCGAATATCACCTAGCCACTGTATGAAATCCCCACAATGATTTAAGAGCCTCCAGTTCCATAAGAATTATAATGAAGGGTGAGAGGAGGAGAGTGACAGCTGAAGTTCTTGGTGCGGTTTAGAATAGTTTTTGGATGGATCATAAATTGATAATTCAGCTGCCTGCCCGATAATAAGCTGTCTGTTTGGAACATATGATAGCCAATTACTCGCTCGTAAAGGGTTGAGTAAAAACGGTAGATGAAATGACTTGAAATCGACGAAGCCAACAATACTCTCAGGATAGCAATTAACATTTTTGACTTTGTCCATAAGTTATTTTGATTGAAACACATTAGTATCAGCACCACTGACACCTCATTAACTCCTGTTAAGAAACGTCGAGTTGCCACTAATTTGGTTGGCTGTATTCGTCTGTCCGATGCACCAGGCGTGAAAGCTGTTTACCCCGGGGCTGATGTCTGGAAAAGCGAGAAATATTTGGGTCTTGTCTTCTGGCCGGGAGCGAAACGTCATTATTACGGATATGTAAGTCATTCTTTGAAGACGTAACCGTGTCAATTACGGTGAACCGGCACGTTAATAAATTTGATGTTTTGCCTTTTGGCATGGTTGACATTTAGGAAGGTGGAAACAGAAAATTTTCCAGATATCACCTTTTGAGTTGTGTCATCGAGAAGGGCCATTTACATGCGCTTGACTTGACTTGGGAGATGAAAAACAAGATCGCTGCTCAGAAACAACACGGCTATTTGTACTTTTTGTTGAGATAAAGAAGCCCGGCGATTCTCAGAGCTCCACTGTATGCCGTTATTATAAGAACACGCGTTCGGCGTATCTGTGGCATGAAATTTGAGTAGTGGTGGTCAGTTTCTTTGGAGCTGAAATTCCCTTCGGGAGGGGAGCACACGCGACCTTGTGCAGGCGTTGACCCCGTCTCCAACACACGGAGGACACATACATCGTTATGCATGGCGTCCTAAACAACGCTGCCACCAATGTCGGGGCACCAAACTCTAGCTCCTTTCCGGCCTCTTGACGAGCGAATATTACCTATTTATTAGTTGAGTGATGAATCTGTCCGTTCTCTGGAATAGACCCTTCACCCATCGTGGCTCTTGCCGGTGTCAAATTTAAATGAGAAAAAATTCAGTTGCCTCGTGGGACAATGATCTGATAAACACGCTGGGGACGTGACACGATAAAAACATGTCACTAAGGCAGGCTCCTGTGTTTACAAAAACGCAGACTAACACAAAATAATTTAAATTTAGGCCTTTTAACACATACGTTTAAGGTATTCAAAGATAAGTAATTGAACAAATACCGAAGATAGGTTAAAATCGAAAGACATTCCTGTGAAGCGGCTGGAAGTCTTAGCCCTGAGAATCGTAAGGGAAAAAAAATCTTCCTCCCTTCCTCATCCCCAAAAATTCTTCAAGCCATAACCTTTGAAAGTCGACGCAATCGTGACAAAGAACGGAAACACTAGAACACACAGACCCTAGTTCTGAACATGGCATGGGTACGATTGGACAAGAAATAGTGACGGATCTGTCAACCGAGAAGTAGTCAGAAAGAGAGATAACAATTTAACTATACACTACTTTGCGTGGAGTACCATTTTGAGACGTTCCTAAATAATTGGGTGAAGTTGTCAAAACATCTCTTGTCATTTCAGCTGCTTATTAATTACCTAAATGACCGAATAAAGTCGTCAAGCTGGTATTGTTGGTTACTGTTTTTCTCCATCCCAATTTATAATAAAACTTGCCCTGTAGTCAAATACATATTCTGTGGCATAGACCGACAGTCTTTGGAAGTAGGTGTCGAGAATGATAAGGAGTGAATAGCGGATTTTAAAAAAGCCAATCGTTTTGGTGGTTGTGTGGCCCCTGGCCATCGAAGAGCGGACTAGAATAAATAGTGGAGGGTAAACTGTAAATAAATAATATGTTAAAATACGTTGGATGTGATATGAAGCGTCTGAGGTTAGAAAAGGTCGGGGAAACAACTCAAACCTTTCCTATGACTGATGACTAAAAAAGAAAATACCTTCCAAGAGGGCGGCGCGCGACCTTGAAGACGAGGCAAGGTCGTTCCCACAGGAGATACCTACGCTCCAGGCCCTTCCCCCTTCCCAGGTTATCCCCGAAGCACCAATTACAGTCCCTATCAATTACCGCGTCTCAGCACGCAACCCTCACTTCATCACCATCTAAACTCGCGCTTAGGCTTAAAAACCGCAGGACTGGTAATTCCACCATAACCCTTACTTCTAATCGAACCGTTAATTTGAGCGGTTTTCATGGTCCATGCCTTCCTCAATGGTTGGTTTAACCCACGACCGGGCAAAATAATGTAATAATCTGAGGCTATTGCCCGCGGAACCAAGCATCATAAAGACTCCAGCATCGTAATTTAGTTTTGTGCGTTGCGACACGGAGTATGTCACTTTCCCACTCAAAACCGCTTGTTAAGTCACGAGAGGTGAGGAGGGGGATTTTCGTCTGGATCTGCGTTGCCTCGAATGAGTGGCCGAGAGAGGCGAAAGAAAGTGAAAAACAGAGTAAATGAGAGATTGGACAGATTAAATGTGGAAGCAAGAGCTTGACGTTTATTATGTCGACGACTTATAGAAATAAAAACACGCTTTGATTTTACATTCTCAACACCGTCTGAGCATTCCTAAAGAAAAGTTTGGTTTCTGTATCTGTGCTTAAAAGAACGTATATTAAAAAAGTTTAATTTAAACTATTTACAACAAATCATAGATCAAATTGAAGATAAACTAACCCAGATAATCTTACAAATGTTCAATATGTGCTCCTTTAGTTGTATACCACACACTTTACCTAAAATCCAATTCTTCCCTCACTTTGGTTAACAAGTCTGGAGTAATGGAAATTATAGATTCTTCAAACCTCAGCAGTCTCAACTCTGGCAAATAATGTGAGTGGCGGAACGAAGACACGATCTTTTAAAAACCCCATAAAGGATAAAATTGTAGTGACCAACGTAATTTTGGGAAATGATCATTGATGTCTCGTGTTCTCCAAAAGTCCACGATGCGATAAATAAGAAAAAAACTAACTTGTCACCAGCTCTTATCAAAAACTGTTTGAATTATTGTGATCTACAACGCTTACACATGATACTATTGCCTTTTAAAACTGGGACAAACTTTTATGGAGATCCTGTCCACTTATATTATTCTTAAAAGTTTATTTCTTCTAGTGACAGCAATGCACTTAATTTCCTTAGTACATTATTATTCAGTTGTAATGAAAGTTGTTGTTGACGAATGGTGTAAGATGATTTATATAATCCTGTAGTGCTTGTAACACATTATTTACAATATTCTGTCGTCATTTTGGTTGTGACTGATGTGAGGTCTCATCAAGCTTCGGAAAGTAAGCTAAATAATGTTATTTGGCTCAAGGGTAGAATAGTGGACTTAGAAACGTCATAATCCTTCACCTAAAAGACTGCAAAATACGTAAACCAAAAGGGCACACATTTGAACAAGAGCTGTTCCATGATTTGAGTGACAATTGCTTGTGAGAATAGGCGGACACCGTGAGAACAGCGCCGGGTACGACGTTCGTTGATTCATGGTCGCGCCACTCAACAGGATTGAGTGGTGAGTTGGTGTTGTGTTTCTGTGAGCTTAAGGGAGAGAGCAGTGTTTTCTCGCGCGTGAAGTTGCGCCAGGACGCAAGTGAAAACAAACGACGCGATTTCTTCTCATACAACATGTCACGCCGGGGGAGAAAGCAGCGCCCGCAAATCCCCTTACCTTTCAATGTAATCACTTTGCAATAACACATCAAGCCATTTGATCTTATCTCTAATGGTTATCGTGAGGAGGTCGTACGAGACTCCTTTATTACCGTAGCTCAAATTATTTAATCTCTACTGAAAGTTCTCAAAGATTGATCAGCCTGCAACTCATGAAACGAGTACGTTGGATGAAGGGTACAGTGTGGACGAGGTCGACGGTATGGTTCGAGGTTGACTGCCAGCAAAAATCTTCTAAATGGGAAGCTCAAATATTTCACATATTCCAGGGTCTCGAATCCTTTAACGGCAAATAATTGAGCATTTAATCCATGCGGAAACATCAACTGAATTCTTGTTTTAATATGCTTTTATTCAACTTGAGTTCTCCCATTTTAGGTTTCTCCGTCATTAATGTAGAATCGATTGCAGCGGATTCGTAAATCCTGGTAAATTGGTCGAAAATGGTCTGGCAATTCACGCAGGAAAGAATTCGTTGTGAGTTTAGCTGACAGCCGCAACAGGAGCACGTCTTTAAACCCCGCCTTACACTTACACTGTCAATATCATTGAACAACTAATAGGCCTATGAATGTGGTAAATTGAAGTATCCGTCACACGTGTCTACAATATTGGCCAATATCCTGTCAGTTACAATCTTGCTGTCTTCGAGGACAAAGAAAAGTGTGGCTCAAGATCTAGTTGGGAAAGCGTTCCCGTCACGGACACGGGGAACTACTTCCAGTCCTGGGTGCTTACCGATTTTTTCTTTTACGAATGGATGAACAACATTTTCATAATTTAGTTCCATTGGTTTCACCACTAATAAGACGTTGCGCAATATTCTCCTTACTCGTACAATAATCATGACTGGCTTTGAATAAAATATAATACTTGCGGTCAATAAAATGTATAACACTCAGACAATCAGTATATTGAACAAAATCGATATTGACTCGATAAAATTTGTCGTGTGAAGGGGCCTTAAGAACATGTATTATTGGTCTCTGCGTGTCCAAGGTATCAACAACTAATGAATGGCAACGATCATGCACAATAACTATTATTTCTAAAAATTAACAAAGATATCGAGATAAATGAGCGATTCATCGATAGTAATTCGTATTGTAACGATGTATTTGTTTCGAAACACTGGAAGACTTAGTGGTGTTATCAACTCACAAACCTCAGATCTGACGTGATTCATGAGGTAATAAAAACGGATCTGGATAAAATTATCATAATAAGTAATTATATTGTGTCTGAAGGTATTCAGCCTGAATGTTTTGGTTGAGACATCAGAGTCACCAGGATATCAAGGTTGAAATAAATTGAAGAAGAGTTAGTTTCGGTCTCCCCCCTCCGGACTGTATCCCGCGTGTTTATTCCCAGGGAACGAGACAACAAACAAGCAGGCAATTCGAAGACGTCTGGCTGGCGATGCATGTGCTTTGTCTGCAGAATTCAGGGCGCGTCTTCCTCGCCCAGCTTTCGTTTCGTGTCGGATGCTGACGGCCGCTGAACAATACCGCCTTCCGAAGTGGGGCGCGCAGGTTACGCAACTGACAGCCGACTTTTCCAATAACTCGCTCGCGTGCGTATTTGCTGCTCTGTTTGCCGCGGACCCCGAGCCAGCTCTTTCACCTTTCTGTGTACCAAGTTTCGGTTATGTACGCACACATTTGCTTGTGGGTCGCGTTGCGTAAGACGGACTTGCTGGAACAGCGATATTCAGATCAGCGTGACATAATCATAACACTTTTCTCTCGCTGACGCTTTACCTTCAGTTGCCGGCTAACACACCGTCATTCAAGTGGCAGTAATGACTGCGTATAGTAGAGACATTACTATGGAAATCAAGAGACGTCATTGAAATCAATTAAATATAATTTCTTAAAATATGAACAGAAAGTGGCAGAATAAATACGTGATCCTAGTTATAATTTCCCTACTTGGACGAACTTTGAATTCAACTATTATTATATGTGACGCAGTTCGGAACTAATTTACTCACAATTGTGCGCTGACTAGAAGAACTGACAAGATGTAAAGGAAATAAGACCAGGAGGATCAGACGAAGAATATATTACAGAGAAAGGTAACCTTTTCAGCAGGGGCGTGAAGAGGGACATCAGCTTAGTAAATCGTTTTCAGGAGTTTAAAACCGAATAAACACGGGAAGGGAGACTAAAACACCTGAGCTGATAAGCTGAATGTAAGCTCTGATGTTGACATCGAATCAGATATCAAATCGCATAGATTAATGGACGCTTTGTTTTTAAATTTTGCGACTCAAATACCAGTAAGCTAAGGTGATGAAACCCAAGTGAATGTTCCTGGATTAAAGACGTCGGTTGCGAATCCATAAATCATTGTGAACAGGATCATCTATCGTCTTACAATAGATTAATAAAATAGCCAATAAGTCAGCAATAATTCAATACAAAATTACTAGACGTTTCGTTGATGTCTTGGAACTTCCTCAGGTAAACAGATAAAGATAACAAACTTGGTATTGATGAATTGCAGAAAATGCAGATGCATTCTGTTTATACTTCTATACGAAAAGAAGTTCTAAAACAGTAACAAAAGCGACAATCAATGTTTAGAATAATTAGTTTATTTTATTACATATTCCCGCATGTTTTATTACTGACATAAATAATTAATAAAGTAAGATTCTTCAAACAAGTTTTTGGTGTTTGCCATCGTCAGTTTCATATTCCACGCCGTTTTCGTATCAAATTCCTGCATTAAAAATATACCATTGAACTCATATGTTAATTTAATTATTAATTTACAATTATTAAGTTATTGTCACGGTGTCCACTATAACACACAAGTACTTAAAACGTCAACATTTGTTTCATCAGTATTTCGGGCTATGATAAATTTTAAACACTTTCGGTATTTCCAAATTGTATTATTTACCATTTAATAATCACCGTAGTCCGAGAAACTGATAGAACAAATTGTAATGACGTCTTAAGAACGTGTGTCCCGATGGCAGTGTTTTAATAGTTGAAATGATTCTTGGGTTTGCAGCCGGGTGGCGTTGTAAATACACGACGTTTCGTCGACAATCGCCGTCGACATCTTCCAGGTGGATGTCGACGGTGATTGTCGACGAAACGTCGTGTATTTACAACGCCACCCGGCTGCAAACACAAGAATCATTTCAACAGTTAGTTCACCGGGAAAACCTGCGGAAGTTAGTGTTTTAATAATTTACAGTAGATAATTAGGTTATATGCCGACCTCCTGTGGTCTAGTGGCTAGCGTCACTGCCTCCCGGGTTCGAATCCTGGCAGGGGATTGAATGACATGGTCACGGTATCAGGGATTAAGACAATCGATACGTTGAAAACGTATCATTCCAAGTTCAGAATGTGTCTTGTAAGATGACAACGCAGTTGACTCAGAAGAGCCACGGAATAATTAGATTATATATATGAAAATATGAAACTTTTTGCTGAATGTATACTAATAGAAGTAGATAATTAACAGACAAAGTAAAATAAAAAAATTATCTGTTAATTGGCTACTTATTTATCTTATTAGATTATATATGAGATAAGTTGTACATTTTTATTGTAGTAATTTTATAGAGCTTTAAAAATGTTTTGGATTATGAAAATGATAATGGCAAACGCCGAATAGTTTTCAAAATACAAATAAAGGAAATTAAGAGCTTTACCATTGTATTTATTTGTCAGATAAAAAATATTGGGTTACATAGGTAAGAAAATGCAAAAAAAATGGGTCGTAGTAAATTCGCAAAAAAAAGGTTAATTTGAGATGTTTCTTTCGAATTGTCTGACTTATGTAGATTTTCCAGCAACAGGCAGGGGTTACTGAAAATAAAATTCAAAATTTCGTATTGTAATTTCAGTCGCGGTCCACCGGAGGCTGGACGAACTTTGTTATTGTAGCGCTGACCAATTTTGTTTCGTTCCATTAATTGTCGAGACGTCAGTTGCGCAGGGGAGAGCCGTATATTTTGGCAGGCAGACACGTTTGTCCTGCGACCCATTTCGAGTCGGTCACGAGCGGCGATGTGTCACTGAACCTCAGGAGTGTGGCGTCTGAAGAGCGGAGCCTGGCGCCGACTCTGAATCACAGATGGAACTTCACAAACTGGCGCCAGATAAACAGCCCCGTCAACCTCCACAACCGTAATAACCGGAGGAGCTATTGACTTAGGCGGTTACATAACTCATTAGGAGATTAACGGGGACCTTGCCGGCAAGACTGGCGCCTCAATCTCATGCATCACTCTGCCTCCTCCTCCTCCCCCACCGCGTCAGGGGACGCATTCCGGAGGCTGCATCTCAAATTATACACACAATTTACCGAATCTCATTATAACAACCCGGCACCCAAGTTTAAACAAGACACTACTATAAATAAATAAATTGTCCGGAACACAAAAAAAATAATAAAATAATGGATCAAAATATAATTATTCAACTCTTTGTCACCTTATCAGGCCTAATTTGAGTTGTACTATAAATAATTTGCATTCATTGTTTCTTCGATTAATATCTGCCAGAAATTGATAATTGAATCAATTTTCAGTAAAACTTCAAATGAATGCTCTGGATTTGTTAATATTAGTTATCAGATATTGATACTAATTATTTATAATACTGATGAAGTCCTAAATTAAGGAAGAAATAACCTTTAACTCAGTTTTTATCGTCTGCTTTTCTGACTTGTGGTTTTTTCTTCTTCATAAGGCGCTACAACTTCAATTGTTGAAAGTTTTTGCGCGCACTACAGTTTTTCTCTACTCTGTCCAGACTTGAATTTTCCCTATCCAGTTTTTCACCGTCATCCTTTTCAGATAGTTCATTATATCTTCCCCGCCATTTATTTTTGGGTCTTTCTGACGATCTTGTTCCAAAAGGTTTTCACTTATATATACATTTAACAATGATTTCCTCTGCCATACATGGCCAAACCATCTCAATCGTTGAGATTCAATATAGTTTGTAATATTTTTATTTCTTATCAAGTGGTACAATTCGTCGTTCCTTCTAATCCTCCAATTCCCATCTACGTCTTTTATGGGTCCGAAGATTTGCCGTAAGATTTTTCAAACAGTTTTTGCTTGCAGGATTGTTCTGATGTGGCCAATTTAGTTATTGTAAAATTGAATAATATGACTCTTCAAATTAACAGATAAAATTAAGTGATAAAATATTTTTATTGTGTTTATTTTTTTACTTAACTTTGTCTGTTAATTATCTACCTCTATTAGTATATATTCAGCAAAAAGTTTAATATTTTCATATATAATCTAATTCTTCCGTGGCTCTACATTGTTTTATTTTTTTCTATTAAAACGCCACCATGGCTGATTTATTTGAGGAGGTATTTTCTGTTTGGTGTAACTGTAATATTTTGAATTATTCAGAGGTAACTAGCGGTTGCGGCTGGACTGTCCGAGTGATAGGTGTCTGATTGGCTGAGAAATACTCTATTAACGCCTCACTACTCACCATGCGGACTTTATAACTATTTTATATGAGACTTTATTTTAAAATATTAAACACATCAATTGTTCACACTATTACAAGGAAAATGGTAACAAATAATGTATAATTTAAATAAATATCAAATATAGGGTAAATTGCCGTCACGCTTCAGATACTGCGTTCATAATGTAGTTAAAAAAACCAATTCGGTTCTTAAATTCCTATAATAATATAACCACCAAAAGGAGTTAGTCTATGAATGATCTTACATTCAATTTGAACCAAACATAAGTAATACGTGGACTCAAATACAGTGAATTGCATATGTAAATATATACAGGAAATAGTTGTATTTTATTTTTATTAGCAATATTTGAAGGATAACACATATGAATTGCAAGTGGGGAACGATGTTGGCAATAAGTACAGTCACGTGCTGTAAGTAGCACCGGGATACAGTATTGAAGAATATTTTCTCCATTACTGTTCCACTTATAGGTTATGAAGTGGAATAGTGGCAAAGCGTTATATTAACAAGCATAATGGAGTCACTATGCCATTGCGGTGAACACCGCAACGTCACGAATAGTAATGGAATGATTTATTCTCCGTTCAGGGAAAAGAAGCAGGATACAGCTTACGGAAGAATTTGCTGCTCAATGGAAGTTATTAACAATTTACACGGGACTCGGCATTCTACTTGTAACATCTCACGTCTTTCGTTATTATGAACCTCGTGAGAAATGGCAAGTCGTATGAGATACGAGGAATGAGAAGGGGGAAGATGGAGGGGTGGAGTTCCGGTTGGAAATATACTGGCGTAACGGTACAACCATTCTTAAAAATATCCATTATATTCTTAGTGACGGGATAGACAGACAGCGACAGTCCGTACTTATCTCTTTACTATTACGGATGAGGTTTCTGTCGTACAACATATCCTCAACCGGTCAAAATATATCTCTGAGTAGCTTTTACACTATCAAGTTGTCATGTTAAACTGCAACCCCGGGCCAGGGGACTACTTTTTTCCTGTAATACTGGTTGCCTTTATTGGTTACGGATAACTCGACAGTCTTTGAATTAGTAACAATTCATTTGGGAATATGAATGGTACTTCTTTATATAATTAATAGCTTGCAGATACTCGCACTACTCGTTATTTATTACCGAATCTTACGTTGTTCTGAAGGAAAGTCTCTTTTATGGTGAAATCCGTGTCATAATTTTTTTGAATTGTCAACCAATTTGTTTTAGCCCTTCTACATTTATCGAACTCCTTTCATTACACGTTTTTCCGACATCACAACGCCTTTTCGTCTTACTGCACGATGACGATTCCATTTGTTTCTCTCGTCCTTAATGTCACCACATCCCGGTATCTCCTCAGAGACAATATCGTCTGTTTGCAGCGAGATTAGAACCTGGTCAGCTACCAGCCACTTTCCCTAGACTTTGCGTCGACGTAAACACGACGATAAATCGTGAGCACTGGAAGCCCCCGTTTTGGCGGAACCCGGCGTATTCTCGCGTCGAAATTTTCAGCACATTTTCACTAGTTAACATGCAAATAAGGACGCGTGTGGGAGCCAAACCTCGTCACACAGTATGCAAATAACGTCCGCGAACTAGTTCCACGTAAAAATATGACAGCAGCCACGAGATTGGCGGTGATTAACGCTCGTTTGCACATGCAGTTTTCTTTTGGGGGGGTATTAACACCGGCTGGGAATATTTGAGAGCATGGAAGGGAAATTATGACGTCAATGAGGAAGACGAAATTGGGATTACGGGGTAATAAAACCTAAGCAGCGAATGGTGAAACCTCAGTTGGGAAACGGAGAAGATTAATTCAGAAAAAAATGCATAACTGAGGAGGAGGAGGAAAAGAGCAGGGTGGAGGTTGAACCCAATATATGAATGGGATCATTTGGCCCTGGTAATTTTGCGTGTAATTCTTGAGATTTCTTCGTATTAATTAAGATATAATGGAAAAAATCTTTTTTTGTATGTGAAAAATAATTTAAAACGAAATGCAAGTATGTTTCAGGAGAAGTAAGGATAAGTAATTTGTTGAAAGGAAATTCCATGCTTAGGAATTACAGAGGAACACGAATATTCTCATTGAGATATGGCATCAAGGCTGAGAAAGAAACGGATTTAAACTTCAGTACAATCTACAGGTTTTCAATCGACAAGTGATAGAAGGAGATGTAATTTCTCTTGTAATATTGGGGAGAGAAACGCGGCGTGACCGACTTGGGCGACCCGCAGACCGCGTGGGACGCCAGCCAGGTGCGGCCATTTCCCTCTCCTCCTCGCGAAATGGAGTCCGCCGCAACCGAGACACGGGTCGTCCGAAGATGTTTGGCGTACGAATACGAACGAAACCAGATGTGTCAAATTTGAGATTCTACATTAGCGGTACATGTCTGAGAGACGGAGTAACTAATTTGAAACTTTTAGTCATACGCACGTGTATGATATCGATTGGTATTCAAGAAATGAGCAACAAACTTCAGCTGTACAAGTAATAATTAATTTTCATACAAGATTACCCTGTTATTTCTGGCATCTGCCCACTCTTAAAATCTTGGGCACCAGTTCATTAACTTATTATTATATCCTCCATACAAATTGCCAATTTGAATTTCTTAGTACAGAGTTCCCTCATAATGGTGCCATGTGTCAAAAATTCAGAAATAAGACCAAGGTGATCTATATATAATCAGCTTAGACGAATGCCACTTTAATCTGACAATCCGAGTTTCTCAATGGGCAAAGATCTGTGAAGTAAAGAGCTGTGTACGACTCCTTAGTGTGCAAGGGCTGAGGTGTTGTAAGGGCAATGGTGACAGCACGGATATTGCGTTGCGCGCATCCTGCAAGTAACACGCGACACTCATCTCGTCTCCCGAGTCCGCGGTACCACTCAACATTTCACACTTGAGTTAGCAGTGAAACGAACTTCTTGCCAATGTTAAATGGGAAACCGTTGTAGATACAGCACTGGAAATTTCACGGCTTATTGTGATTATGTGGAAGCACTTAATTGTTTTCATTAGAATTTTAATGTTAATTTATTTATAAAGATCTGATTTTTAAGCAAGTTTTTGGAACTTCTTTTAACCGTAACTAATAAATCAAATAATTTATTCTGCTCCCATAACATGACATAAGATTAAAAATTAGCTCTGTGAAAATTCCAGTACTATACATGTATAAAAATTTTGCGAGTCAGCGGTGCCTATTTTAAGATTGTTAGATAGAATCTTTCGTCGCCTCTTAATTGAACGTTACACCCATTCAAAAAGGAAAGGACTGGATATAGTCAAATTCAACAAATTTGCATTTCAAGCGTGCATGTACGTTACAATAGTTTATAGTTATCAAAGTGATGAGTATTATTAAAATTTGCATAAATTTGCTGTCTAAAATGCCTCGAAGTAAATTCAATGCTGAAGTAATAAACCATTGTAGCATCACACTCAGCTTCAACCTACTGAAATTCCCTCATTACACGGGTCAGAATGTTTTTCTATGAGATATCGTTACCCGGACATGATAACGGTTTGACGAGCTCTGGAAACAGACCGATAGGCACTTACACGTTCCAGGAAAATCCTCCTGTGTACAAGCATGTGTATTACTACTCTGAAACCTAATCATAAGAAATTCCCAAACGAGTATCCGCCAGGCAAATGAGGATTTCTTCACTTCCCTCGTCGCCGATGCAAGTTTCGACCAGGAGCCGGCGACTGAAGTTCGGACTTGCATTAATTTTCTTAGTTGAAGGTGCGTTCGGTTAGCACAGTGTGGAATGTGGGTCGCGGATTCGAACGGTACCGCAGCCAGGTCGCCGTCTTCCCAGGCCAGCGGGAGTCTCCACGTCCATCATACGCGTACTCGCACTCGCAGCCCTCGCCCACTGATACTACTTATCTCAGGCTTGTTTGTGACTGGGGTGGATGGAGGCTGTTTACCGAGTAAACTTACGCGTGGAAAGCTGCATTTTTGGCATGGGAGCTGGGTGCAGTGTTGCCACAATACTCACCGATACACAGGATAAATGAGAGATCAGACGTCAAGAGCACCGTGGATGAAGAAAACGGGGGATTGCGGACTTTGAAATTTGTCATGGCGTTTTTGTTTTCATCATTCAATTGAGCATTCTGACTTGGAATACAGAAAAAAATATAGAGTGGGAAAAGAGATTTGAAAGGACAGCGACATCCTGTCTACTCCGATCTATTCCAAAAGCAAGGAAATGTTCAGATTTTGTGTTGGGAATGGAGGGACTCTGTTGTTGCGTAATGTCTGTGAGCAGTGTGACATATCTCACAGTAGATGTGGTGCGTGTGAGCGGCTTTGGACTGGTTCCGTTGCCCAGATCCGGGCGCCGGCCTCTCCACAACGGCCTTGCACCTGGAATGTGCGTGGTAAACGCATCCGGTATTTATTATTAGATGTGGTATTTTACGGGTATTGGGTCAGGGTTAATGAATATGAAGAAATATCTGGAGGGTAAGAAGTTTTCCACGCGTTCAAAGACGCAACAGAAAGAGGAAAATGATGACGTCGGTGCGGAATGAGGCAAGTCCCGATCACATGAGTGACTGATGACTGAGGAATTTTTCCTGTTAGTCCACGCATCATCCGTTATTTCTAGGCTTAATTGTCAACGGACGAGGATGTTATCTCGTTTAAGCAGCCGGCAGAGGAGCTTTTTGTGACCTCCACGCCCGGACGGATGCAGGTATCCAGACGAAGGTCCATTCTGTGTTCCTGGTGAAACCTCGTGCCCCCCCGCCGACTGGGGAGGGTGTTCTTCTCGTCGGTCCCACGACGTTCCAGTGTCCCGACTGTGTTGTGAGATGGTTTGTCTAGCTGGGCGAGTAACGGCGAGGCTATCGTGTGTCCAGTGAGTCAGCGGACCGTTACTCTGCATTCCTCGCGCCTTCTGCCATTGTCCAAACGCCCGCACGGTTTCGCGTTCGCGTCTCTTCAGCACACGCCTTCAATTTTAAAAACTACTCGGCGCCAATGCTAACTTACATCGGCAGATTCCCATACACAGAAGGGCAAAGACTACATAAAAATAAAAAAATCGTGAAATGTCGGTTTGTTTTTTTGAACGTCAAACGCTTGCGTAATATTACTGGTTAGAGCGGCAGCCATGGAAATTGTAAATACAAAGACCTTGAGCTCAATAAGGATTAAACCGGCCAAAGGTAAACAAATACTTGATCTGCTATGAATGTACACTTTGAATTTGAAGCGTTTGGCCTTGCTTTAGGCTCAAACCTTAATTTTCAGAAACCGTCATCTATCCTATCAATTCTTTAAATATTTTGCGGTAATATCGTCCAGATTAAAAAGTCGTGAATTTAATTAGGCGTGCGTGTAATTTCCACAAATCCTGAACGGTACGCAGGGCTACCGTTGGTACCCGCCCACCCCAACACAATAGCGCCTTTCCCGTCCTTGCGCAGACGTCCGACCTTTACGGGCGTGGCGGTTGGTAACACTGCCTTCCGTAATCCCGGCGTGTAACAATACCCAATAACGGAACCGCTCTCTTTGCTCCCTCTGCAGCTTCTTGCGACACGTCTGTTCTTTCTATTTATATCCGAACTGCTTTTCTTCAACAACCTTGACTCACACGGCGCTTCACAGGCCGCAGAGAGGCATCCAAGAAAATTCCTTCTCTCCCGGCCGAAGGAGAGAGACGCCGACGACTAAAATGGCGACTGCGATGCGTGGCCGAAAACATATCCCAAGCATTATTTTCAAATAATTGCCGTCGATACCCACTGGGAGCCTACAACGGCTTTCGTTTATAAATAAAACTCCATTATAATCGATGTAAATGCCGTACGTTGGGCTCGGAAGCTTTATTTTCCCTTTACGGCATCCAGCTAAATCGATGGTAAGCGGCCTGGAAGTCGGCTTACTTGCGTATTTTGTACAGGGTCAGAGATAATATCATACGGGGGTTCCTTTATCTAATTTATAGAAGAAATTATATATAGTAATGTTCATAAAATTATTGTATTTTGTATGCGTACTTGCTTGATGTGTTTAATGTATTCGTTTCTGATTATTAATTGTAGAAATATCCTAATAAAAACTAACCTCTTCTCAGAAAAGTAAAACACGATTTAATAATTTTTTGGTCTCAATATAGCTAAAATCATTAAAGGTAAATTAATAAATCGGTTCTCGGTAGAGAGTTTTAACAATTATTTTTTCTCCTGAAAATCAAGTAATTGAACAATTATCTCGGCATTAGAACGATCACTGTCGTTATATTTAAAATCCATGTATCAATTTACGTCGTCAATTACTGATTGGCGATGAATACATAAACTCCTATTGGTGTTTGTATGTCTCCAATGTTTTTATCGTCCATTATTTACAACAAGTAAACTAATTCATAATTTACTAAAATATTTTAATATGAAATAATCTTAGAGCTTTCAGAAATATTTCCATTATATACAGGTCAAAAAAATATATAAATTTCACTTCTTTTTGAACAGAAAATTCTGACATTATTGTCTAAATTGCTAGAAAATTTCAAGACTAAATATTTTAGAAAATTATGAATCAGTTTTCTTGTTATAAACGGTAGCTGGTAAAAACATTAACATTAAAACGTATTATCAATTAAAACAATTTTAATTTGTTTGAAGAGTATTTTTTGTTAGCTTAGCTGCCACGTTTGCAATTAAAACTAATGAGGTTGGATCACAAAATATTAGGAATAAAAATTAAAATTTTAGTGGAAGGGCGTGATAAGTATGTGTAGAGATCAGATTAAATTGTTAATAGACATTCAAGGGGTTCTGAGGGGGTAGGAACTTTATGGAAAAAAATGTCAGGTAATCAAGAACTACAAAGAACGATATTTAAAAAAATATATTAAGGAAAAGGTTGCGGCATACTTCCGTCACATTTGATTTATCTAACCGAGGACCTGATGATTTATGACTTGGGGTGGAAGCAAAATGATGGTTTATGGTACGGGGTGGAAACTAATTTTCCGGAAAATTCTACTTCTTTTAGGGACAGTGAGGCCTGTATTTCTTTGAAATTTTTCATTTATGTTAAACTGTTGCTTTCCGCAGAGATAAAGGACAATTCTTGTATGTTTCCAAGAGTGTTCTGCCAGTTTCGAAAATCAGCTTCTCGGTGAAGCCGAGAATTCCAACCTTATCGGTTGGCATCCTGGTTCGAGGTGATTGCTCTCAACGTTTCCATACCTGGTACAATAAAACAGTTGGTAAACGTCGCACGCTGAGGTAGGGTCGTGAGGTGCGCAGGTTGGCACAATGGTCTTTGTGTCGCCTGAACGCTTGTACGTCTGTACGCACGTGCGTGTCGCGATGGCGCCAGGCAGCTGCATGACCGCTGCTCACAAACTCTGCAAGGACAACGCAAACCGATCCGCACATTCCCAATCCAGAGCGACCTTGCCTTTGTTGGCCGCGGGAAAGTGCGTATATACGCTCAGCTCTCACGCAATACACCTTCGCTCGCACCACGTAACGAGCGCCGTGCCACACGGAATTACCAATCAAGCATGTACCAAGAAATGCTTTAATTGAGATAAGAATCTATTAGATCAACTTCTTGAGCACGAGTACCGATCTCAAATCGCAACGCAAATTAATCAAGTCAGGTGTTATTCATGTATCACTATGAGTATTTACCAATACCATCGACACTTGCAGCCGTGACAACTGACAACCCGCAGCTTAACAAGTTAATTTAAACAGCGGTTAAAGTTCCGGGTAGATTGGGAAACTTTGTGCAAACTACGGTGACTTTATCTGAAAGTAAACAGTAGTACTGAACACATAAACACGGAACAGGTCTTGAGGAAAGGAGGTCATGCATGATAAGTCCACCTACCTGAACCCTCGTTGGATTCCTGGGGTTAATTTGCAGGGGAACGTAGCTGGCCAATCTCCAATTACGTAACAAGAGCTGCCAAATTTGTCATGCTGGGAAAATGGCGGTTAGAAAAGTAAGCTTGCGCTCTGCTTAAATAATTTCCACATGGGAAGCGAAGGGAACTAGAAAAGGAAATGTAGCATCAAGCAAAGCCGCTTGTTGAGGCACTGTCCACGTTCCTAACATCCGCGAAACACTTATTATTTACAACCAAAAGGTAAATACACCTGCTGAGTGGTAAACCCCTAACTTTATTCAAGTACGATAGCCGACTTCCTGGAATAGACTGAAGTTATTAGATTTATTTCTGAAACAGGCGGCCTTTCATTGTTAAAAACATTGATTTATTCGAGTCACTCCTTACATTTTCTTCAGCTTCACGCAATGGAAGACCGTGAGAAAAGGAAGTCGACTTTTATTGAAAAAATATACCATGTATATTACGCAGGTAAATACTCATTTGTGAACATACCATTCTAGATGGACGAATGTAATGTTTCGGAAAAATATTCCAATGTGTTTCATTCAAGGTCCTGTAGCCCATTGAGGGCCTTGGCCGACCGGGACGACTGCCAGACTGTCACCATCCATAACACACTCCGGATTTCTTGTAGTGGTTCGTGGTCAACGTGTTGATTCTCCTTCAGCCCTAACCTCAGTTTTTCTGACCATAACGAGATCGAGCATCCATACACGTGCCGGGATTCGAGCCCGGGACCTCTGATGCGAGGCAGTACTTTAGATGTTATAAATATAAAATATCTATCTCTTCCTTTGGAGGATGTTGAGTAATGTTATGTTCTTAGCGTTGCTTTTATGTCGTGGTCCAAATGTGAAATTTTCATATCGTTGGTTGGAAAATTTCTTCGCGACTTCGTTGCTCCGTTTTAGACGTGTGTGCATGCCATCAAGGAGTACATTTGCGAAAGAAGGGCATTGCTCACCTGGAACTCTACCACGCTCCACATCAAGGGGCCTTGAGCTAGGACATCGTAGTAACGGTCCTTAGTTCGAGGAAATATCTAGACATCCAAGTAGGTCTGGCGAGCTCCGCAAAACGTTAACGGAATATCTAAGCTGCCGCATTGCAAGCGATCAACCCGACATTTCTGGCCACGCGGTATTCTTTTTCTTTTATCAACGAATGTGCCTTACCTTCGTATCTTGCTTACTGCTCAATTAGATCCTACTTTTTGCTTTGCAAAACATGCCCAAGGACCATATAATGGATAATGCTTCGACCGGTAGATTTCATTGATCATCTTTCCATGAAAGCTAAGTAGATGACAACAGCGAAGGTATTTCCTTTCAATTGCACAGTATTGCGTTTGTAAACCGCTGTGGCGAATGATACATTGCGCGTGCGTACGTCAAACGGTAAAGTGAGTGAGCCAGTGACTCATTTGCAGCACGGGAATATTCAAAGAATGAGGACAAGAAAACAATATGACCGTGTTGCAACCTGTAAACTATGCTGGCGGAGGAGAGGGCACAGGTCCCAACTTGTCAACGACAGCTACGGTAACCACTTCCCAATAGCTATCTCCTGTCAGATACGAAGAGAAATGCACCCATCAGCACCAGGAGATAACGTACAGGGCCCAGTATCTTTGTCCGACTGACGCGAATGTTATCAGTATTCCCGGCAGGCTGGTAAATGAGTAGTTATCTTCTTCATTGTTCTATTCTAGAGGTCACGGTGGCGAAGGTTTGATACTGATTCGTTCATCGGCTATTTTACTTTAATCGCCCTGACTTATAACTCAATCGAGATACCTTAACTTCTTAAAACAACGGACAATTTCTGAAATTGACAAAGGGGATAATGGAATGTGAATGAATTGAATTGATACACGGAGCAATTAAAGATCGAAGGTTTTTCCGGTGAAGAGATTAAAGAAACGTTTCTCGGGTTTCAAACCGGGTAATCTCCGTACACAGCTACTTTTCGGTGGATAGCAACTCCATCATCTTCCAGGCTGGAAGTGGACTTCAGCCATCTTCCAGGCTGGAATGTGATGGAGTTGATATCCATCGAAGCGTCGCTGTGTGCGGAGATTAGCCGTTTAGAAACGCGGGAAACATTTCTTTATTAAAAACCAAAGCTGCAAATCTCAAAGTAGATCATGGAAAATCTGCCGAGGAATCTTGGCATTTTATATTGATTTTTGCTCATTTTGTCCAAGAAATATCCATGTGGCAGTCCGAGATTGAGACTAAATCTGCTAATTCATGAGCTATTACAAAACAAACCCTTCCGCCATTCTAAACACGTAGAAATAATCCTCTCGGAAACGTTCCAATCATGTTGAGTTCGTAGACATCTAAATCTTCCTCACAAGAGTAGAATACTAAATAATGTGTTTCAGTCAGTCAAGTTGATTTCGCCAACCGGGAGGACTGGCCAAATTTTCGTTGCTGTCCCCCCCCCCCCCACTTGCCCTTCCCGATACGTGCAGGTGTTGTTTTGCGTAAGAATTAGGTCCGCACGGCAGGAAGAGGCTCATTTTTCACACTAATCAGCTGTAGACGTTCTTCCGCTAGCGTCAGGATAACGGTAACATATACAACATTCTGGGCCACGTGTCTTCAGCGAGGAAGGTCTCCGATAATAAGTGAGCGTCCGCAGCTCCGCGAGACAGTTGCTTCGTCCAAAAAAATATAACCGAAACGGAATATGCAGTAATACGCTGCATCCGATATGAAAATGAGGCAGCATCATGCAAAAATTTTTCTTCAAATTCTCAACAAAGATTTGCAAGGATCAGCATCACGGGGAACTATTTTACGTCTTAATGGCCCGTTTTAATTAGGACTTGTTTTTTAACCTTCATTGTTTAGTATCGCTCTCCTTTAGCGCAAATTTTAATATGTTACAACTTCTCACAATTCAGCAATTATAAATTTAAATGTGTTTTTGCGATTTTGAATACGCTACTATCTAAATTAGTCCCACACCAAAATTGTGTCAAAATTTTGGCAATTGGCACCGTAGTGACGGAATTCAAAACTTTGTTTTTATAGCAACGTAATTCGTTAAATGAAATAGTCCACTTTAATGGTAATTAATTACTAATTAAATACTGTGAGATGTTGTCAGGGGATCAGAGCAAGCAGATTTTCTCATAATGACACAAGTCTTCGAAATACCACCTATTTTCTTTAAAGTAACTTCCAACTGTGTTTTAAAAAGACTCAATGATATGAAAGAATTTTATTTTTATTTTGATAACATAAAATGTGATATTTATTGAAGAATGATAAATTTATTGAATGATATGTGAATTTCCAGATTTTGGATTTATCCGTCGCTATAAAAATAATTCAAAACTATTAAACAGAAATTAATTTTAAGAACGGGAGCTTTCGTTCTATATTGTCACATTCGTGATTACAAAAACAGTTATAATTTTTAAAAACTAAAAAATGAGCGTAAGCTCGGATGTTGGAGCATTTATAACATTGCCATGAATTGTTTTTATTAGTTGATAATGATGAATAAACACTAGGTTTTAATCAGTCACACTATTTAATGAACCAAAACTATATTTTAATTTTGATTGCAAGTTTTTTGTTCAATTTTGGAGGAGCTTTCGGCATATGTCAGTCATCTACAAATTTAAAAACACAAATTAATTGAAACATTACAATAATATATGGAACATTTATAGTATAAAAACAAATTTAGTTTTTAAATGTTTTCAATATTACATCTACTGTACATACTCTCAGTTGTCAATTATTTTGTGTATATTTTAACCTAAGGCTATTCATCATTATCTTCTAAATTAAAATTTTTTTTGACAATGTTCTACCTAGAAGTCAGATAAGATCGACGTGTATCCGGACCGAGGGTGAGTAGTCAATTTATCCTACAGGATTTTCCCGCAACATGGACAAGTGTACACATTGAGAAAATTGATGCCTTACACGTGGGAACTATTAAAACTGAACGAATTGAAGAGCTGTAGGATTAAATAATAAGCGGGTTATTCTGATAATATATTAATGTTGGCAAATATTATATATATATATATGAATTTCTTGAGAAATTGTAAATTTATTTTAGTTTTGTAAAGATGAATATGGCAATGTTGTCCAAAACTCCTGTTTCACAATTTTTTAAAAAAAATTCCTGAAGTAGCTTAGAAATATTTTATTGCGACTGGTTTAGATTTATTTGCTTTTTCCATTGACCCTCAAAAGATGAAAGACAAATTTATTTATAAATACAGATTAATTTAATCCTAATTAATTAACGTAAATGAGAAGTTAATGTAAAATGACACGAATGTAGCTTTTTACAATTCATTATTGGTTACTAATTTAATAATAGTGCCAATAAAAAACTTTGGGAAAGAAACACAAATATCAACTGCTTTGGAATAGTGATATCAACTAGTAATTACAACAATCTACTACAGTTTTACTCCTCTCATTTAAATTCAGAGAATCGTTAGTTACTCATATGTAGATTCAATATAAATTAATTATGCTAGTTTGGTTTGCCGCATAGAACTTCCTAACCAGTGTTCTATCACTTTTGTTTTGTGAAAAACTTCTTTATATGGTTCAAAGAGTATTTTTCTTATGACTCCCCCTTGCCTCTGTGCCATAGCAGGACGCGACCCTGCCTCCACAGAAGCCTATATAGGCCTGAGGCTTTTAAGGTATGATTACATGAGCATAGGCATCGTTCACTAATCACGCCGCACCGCGAATGGAACAACGAAACAGCATCACCGTCCTCTGGCTTGTTTAGCCGACGTTACAAAACAAGTTCGTCGCAAACGAATATGGAAGTTGCGTTCAGAAGAATGTGGATACGACGAAAATAGCGTTCCTCAAATGGAGTGTCCTTAATGTGATCGTATATTATTCCGCGGAATTTATGTCCTTATTCTCTGGCATTACTGACAACAGCGAGGCATTTATTAGATTATTTTCAAACACTGGGGGTCCATGACCAGGATGTATTTGAAATATATATGTACTACTCCGCTCCCGTGGTTTGCAATAGAGTTTAAAAGCCGAAAAGTGTCGCTAGTCTACTTTTATTAGGTCAGTAAGCCTGTGTCAACTTTATGTTTTTCGTTTGGACCTTCAGATTACCGAGATCGGTATAATGCAAAGAAAGGACAGCTAAAATAATTAAACGTCTAAGGAAAGGTGGGAAAACGTTAATCATGCCTTTATTTTCTGTCGGTTTTCACTTTCAGGAAAGCAAAATAAAATCGTTTCATATCACATCTTCAGGTTTGCATCGTTCGTGACCTGGTATCGTCTCCAGCATTCTTCCATAGGGTTTCCTTTTCTGTTTCAAACATCGCGTCTGCACAGACGATATCTTCCCATGAAAATTAATATTGTGATGAAAACGAGATAAAAGTGCAATGAAAACCCCGAAATAGCCTAAGTCATGAGCAGCGTCAAGGCGAATGTACGTGCTGATAATTCTAAAGGTCAGGCTTCACCAAATGGCGCATTTATCAAGTACTTGAGGGGCAGGAAAAAAACTATCTGCACTGCATTTTCGGTGCTTGCAAATAAGCGAGCCCATAAATTTTATGAGAAATACTTTTTCTCCGGATAGTTAGCTAAAGTTTTTTGGATACGAAAAAATAAATATAACATTTTCATCTGATCGGTTTCATGTGTTACATTGAAAGTCTCAGTATGATTCCCAAACATATTTACATATATACAGTAGTTAATATTTGAAATTTGATTGAAAATCGGTCGTGGGTAAAATGGTTTTACGTTTGCACCGTTCTCAGAGGCATTCCACAATTTTTGAGGCGATCGTTGCAGTTTTATTTGCAGACAATCTGTCTGCATAAAGTCCGACGTGGAAGCGAAAGTGTGGCGCGGGCGTGGCGTCCTTGCTTCGAGACCCGTGAAAGGCGCAAATCGTGACTGTTGCCAAGTGGGCCAACTCCGCGCATCTCATTGGCGCTCCCGATCCATAATGCAACCACTATTTCACGCTCCTATGGACATCCAGCTCTTTTGACAATCTTGCCATTAGCAATGGAGATGGGATCCTCCCCAATCAGGTGGCGAAACGGTTCCCACGTCGACATTGCGATCACCTTTAAATGCGTCGACAATTACGTGATATGTGAGCACATAGCCGAGAATATTAGCGTGTGGGCAAACGTGGGTGTCGAATCGCCGATAATTAATTCGCACTTGCGTCGTTTTACCGAGGATGCTGTCATCGCGAATGAGCCGCGTGTTTTCCGAACTACTTAATACTTTCTTAATTAAAAAGTTTCAGTAGCGCAACTGGTCTGGTTCGCCACTCATTTCATGCCTTTTTGTGTCCTAATTAACGGCGAAATATCTTTTTATCCTCGGCACAGAGCCTGAGGCAGAAAAGAAATCGAGCGGAGTAAAATATGTCACGCAATCACGTTTTTCTAATATTCGTGTAAGGTCGCGGTAATATTTTCTGTCCCTGTTGCAAGGAGTATAAACTTGCAAACGATAAGGCAACAGTTGTGGCAAGTAGTCAATATAATCATATCCGTTTTGTAACAATTACAACATTGACATGGACAAGTAAATGACGATTAATTTTTATTTTTCTACAATTAATATCATATCTTGCCAATTAGAATAAAAAATTATTAAGAGTTCATAAATTAAATTTTAATGAACGATAGCTTTTCACCAACCACTTATGGTGTAGTGGTCAGCGTCACAGTCTCTCATCACTAAGGTCCCGGATGCGGAACACGCCGAAGAAATGGATGTTATTTGTTTACATACTGAGAAACCGCTACTAATTAGTACGCCGGAAAAGTAAGAAAATTAACCATTTTTTTATCTCGAAAATTGGGACTCTTTTCAATGTTACAACATTATTAATTAATTCTTAACTTACAGATGCATATATAATTTGAGATAGATCTATAAGTTAAAAACAAAATATTAAAATGTAGGTCCCAAATAACGCAATGAAACGATGTTTTGTTTATTAAGCATCATGCAACATTCTTAATCTACGAACTTAATTTGATATAAATCATTATATTAATTTATAAAGTCTCAGATAATGTTTATGTTTACGGAAATTATTTGTAATACTTTAAGTCCAATATACACCTGATGAAGTTGTTTCCATTAATTGCTTCATTAATTTTATATTATTTATAGCTAATATATTTGTTGTAAGATATTTTTTATTCAACAGTATTTAATAGTTTCTTAATCTAAAGTTCAAGACGAACGCCGAGAGACTGAACACTTAACATATCAAAACTCCAACTTCATTAAGTAATTACTAAACAATTCAGTTGTAATTAGATCAGTTAAAGTTGAGTAATTATAAGATTTAAGAATAAAGGAACTAGAATTTTTCACGTTCAAAACTACCATTCTCTGCAATAAAATGGGATTTCCCTAATTTTGTTCAGTTGTAAATATGGAAGGATACTGAAAAGAGACCCAGCTATACATAGAATATATTTATAAGGAAAACATTGCATAATTTTTTCATTAGAAACTAACAGTCAACAATCCTATTATCTTGGATTTAATAACCAAACAAAAGAAACATGATACAAATTAAACAGTGTGTATGGGAGAAGTTGACAACGAGATGCTAATGAGATCTCCAAAAACAATATTGCAGAGTCGTGGCGATAGGTAAATTTGAAGATGGCCTGCTCCAGATGTTCTCGTGTGGGAAAGCACACGAAATTTGAGAAACCGGGCACGTTTTTGCCTCGAAACCCAGACTAGAGAAAGCACAATTATATCAGCGAACTGCCGCAGGTAAGTAGGTCGAACAGGCTTGCCAACAACATCGGCCGATAAGAGGTGCTGCTGCTTCGGCAGAAAGGTGAGCTTTCGCGACGATGAGGACTTCGATTTCTACGACAGATCTTGTTTAGAAGAAGGTCAACCAAAGGAAAAGAAAACCATAACAATGTCTGTGTGAGGTCTGACTGACGGTGTGAACTTCGCGATGTTTCCATCAGTAATGCGGCGAAAGCTCAGCTCGACGCAAATGAAACTTTTCTTGACCTTGGGACCCTTCCGGTGGACCGAGTTCCCACTGGAACCCCTGCGGAAATATTTAACAGGAAGCCACCTTTCATCTCCCCGACGTCCCATGAATAGGAAGCAATTTCGTGGCGCGCGGTCCAATTCCGCGTTCTATAAAGCAGAGAGGCCTCGGTACATGCCCATCTCCTAACAGGCGCCTCGTCCAATTAACAAAGATTCTTGTTTATGTCTCCGCACCTGGAATGCAGCAATCCTACGTTGCAATTAGCAGCGAAAAAATTGAAGTTTTACCTTCAATAGGCTTCCGCTCCGCTTCTGTACGCTGGATTATTAATCTGCGACATTAATTTGATGATAGAGGTCCTTCGCAGATCCCTGGAAACTGTCTGAATAAACAGGGGCACCTTTGTCCGCGAGCATTTGCTAGGAATTATGGCGTAGGAAGCTGAAGGCCCTGACACAGCAACGATATTCCACTCGGCGTTTTGCCAGGGAAAATTACCGATATTTAATAATCGCTCGATGATGAGCGTGGAGGGAAGGCAGTTTTTTTTAAAAGAGGCCGTCAGTTCCCACTCATACTATGACTGAATGAGAACAAAACAGTTGCAGAATGTTTATAAGTTGTGAATCGCTTGATAAGTTTCGCGACAGCAGGAAATTGGACGTGCCACTCTAGACCAAATTATGATTTTGCAGGCGGAAAGATCTTTCAGCCCAGATACTCTAAAAAGACTTTAACTACGCGAACCGTTATAATAATATGACGAGGAAGATGAGAACGGAGGCTGCTGTGAGAAATGACGAAGTATGCTGTTCACTGCAACAGTAGATCAGAGTTAATTAGAAACGGAGCTGTTAGAATCCTGAACTGGAGCTTCGCAGCAATCCTCTTACATCTGAATTTTGGAGTCATACATTTTCACGTGTCGTCCACTTGTCCTTGTCCTAGTAAAAGAGTCCTGAAACATCATTCCCCCGCCAGACATGTCTTGCATCGTTCCTTGATCGGGATAAATAGAACAAAGTAGAAATGGGACTGAAGACGTGACAGAGGCGTATCCAATTTACAGGATGAGTAAGCGAAGCGTGAGGTGAAGTGGTGATATCATTTTAAGAATTCATTTCCTCTCGTTAACTCACAATCGAACAGCTGCAAGTCATCGAGTTACTGGGTCTGACCCATCAAAGATCAACAATGGACCAAATCAATTACAATTATCCCTTGTCATCTTCAAGATGTTTTCCAATATCGACTACGCGTTCATTCCATCAACTGAGATTTCTCAACACGTCCAAAAATAATGGTCTTCTAATGTGAGGGATGACAAAAATTCTGCCAGTATGTCGAATGTCTCTGCAAATCTGTTCAAGGAGGATTTTTTTAAAAAAAATACCTTGACGTTTGCCTCAACCGTGTGACATTCATTGGTCAAAGTTACCAGTTACAGTAACAAACGGTCATAAGAGTATGAACTGGTACACGGAACAAAGGTCAACGGCCAGAGTCAACAATATTTACAGTACACTCAATTGCATAACGTACGACAAAGATCCTTGAGGGCGGAAGTGAATCACCAAAGGCATGAATATTTATGGCACTACAGCCATTTCCGGCCGAACAAAAAAGTATGGTGCCATGCGACAAGCAAACGCGGCCTTGAGATCACCTTTGTCCACCGTTGTCCAACTCTATTACTCTTACAAAAGGTAGCGCAGAACAAGTTATTATGAAACAAAAGCAAGTTATATCCAATAACAACATTCGCATGCTTTTTCTGATGATTACAATAATCGATCGTAAGTGGCTCTTTCCTGCACAGGAAATAATTCATAATGCATTACGACGTCCCAATGTCAAATATATTCTGCCAGATCCTCGGTCTTCGTGGGTGGCAGTGTCAGAATTATCATTTATCAGTAATTGTGAGGATTAAACTGTAGATGAACAAAACTTTCGGTATGAATACCATTGGAAGACGAAGGAAAGCTGACAAACAAGACTTTGGTATGGTCAAAGACACATTCTTATGATGATGTACCACCAAACTATTTGCTTGTGATGCACAGACGCCACCCAGCTGTGGGAATGCTTGCTCTGAATATCAAATAACGCTGCCAGTCCACGCAACCACAGCTTCACTGCATTGTACCCACTCCACGTCTTTGAGAAAACCTACTATCATGAAAGTATTACCATATTCAACACGTGAATCGTTGAAATGCTGACTAATCGCATATTTTGAGAAGTCTTTAAAGAACACTTGCCCTATGGGAACGTTTCTGCATTGCACAAGCAACCTAGAGCAGTGATCTCAATCTGGTCGAACTATCCCAGGCATAGTTGATCGTTGCGCTGTGTTACGAAATAAGGTAGGACATTGGTTCCCTAACTTTTTTTGGTTCTGCACGCAGTTAATGAATCAACAAATTTCCGCGACGCCCAAGTATAAAAATTCGTATACTGAATGCAATTGAAGGCTGCAAATATTACGGTTAGATTACTTTAAACAAATATTAATAAATAATTTCACGAACAATTTATTGAAGACGCGTAATTAAAACAATTAAAGTGGACATTGAAATACTATACGAAAGCTGTGTAATATACATTTCGTATCACAACGAAGCACGAAAATAATTAAGACGATTTTGCATATGCTTTTACTGGGCTGAATGATTCTAATTTAATATTTTTGGGCCGCAATGAGGCGTCGCGACGCATAGTTTGGCAATCTCTGGTGCTGGGGGAAATATTACTCAAACTAAATACCTGGCTACACGCTTAAGTAGGTATAAAAATTATGCGTGTAAGCAAAAAGTTTGCTATCTTTAGACAGATTTTAAAATTTTCACTCCAACCTCGCATGAAATTAATTGTAATGCAAGATTTATATTAGAAGTTAGGTAACTAAAATGTTGGGAGCCGCAAAACTTGAGGACAATTGGATATTTCAGATGACTGCATATCTCTGTACTTGAGTCTCTACAAGTTTAAATGTTAATACATCACAAACCACGAGAGAGAGGAGGGAGAGGAGATCTCAACTATTAATATAGTTTTTGCATTGACAAAGCACACGTTCCGTAACACTAATGAATATATTTGAAAGTAATAATACGTATCGATATGGGAGCAAGGAAGGTTGCCGAATCAGAGGCGCCGCAACTCAGCGTGAAAACAGAACTCCCTGTCTGTGAAATTAAATATTGCGGACCTCAAAACCACGAAATGTCAACACATTTTATATTCGACGCCGCGTTGTCGACTCACACAAAACTAGATACTACAGTAGGAACTGATTTACATAAAACTTATCTCGTCGAGCCGTTCGAAGTCTCGTCTACTTAGCGTTCAACTTAGAGTTAATTTACGTCAGCAACATAAAAGCTTGGGTGACTCATTGACTTCGGCCTCGCACGATCGCGTATCTTCACCACCCAAAACCGCGAGAACGTATTTCCTGTCGTCACAACGTCGACACATCCTCAAATAAGGAAACAGGAAGATGAGGAGCGGAGGGGAAGAACAGTGGAGCTGCGGTCGCGTCTGCACGTAAAATCTGGGAACTGAGAAAAATCTGCCGAGTGACACTGCCCACTCTGCCCTCCATATGCAAATGACCGGCCTGGGTCGCGAAGGATGGACTTGACCGAGATTTTGGGGCTCTCTCTTCGTTGGCCCGTGGCTTGGCGGCGACCGGCCAAAGAGAGTCGCAGATTACGCACGGCTCGACTTCTAATCGGAATTTAATTTCCTAGTTTGGATGAGGGACCTGCCACAGATATCCATACAGATGAAATAATTGAAAAATATTTATTCTTAGGAATCTGAGTCACAAACGGATTTTTTCTTCTATAATGCAGCCTATGTATCATGAATCGTCTCGCGAAATAATACTTTTCGTGGCCTAAGTCTGAATTTTAGAAAATTTCGTTCCGTAGAATATTGTATTTAAATAAACAGGGCTGATAGATTTATTTTGTCACAATGTGCTGATTACGTTGGCAACATACATTTGATATTCCAATAAAGGAATATAAGTCTGAAGTTCTCGGATAATTTTTTACATTTTCTGCACATACACGGTGAATACTTTCATTCCTGTCTCGACAACGTGGTCAGAACACGCGCTTACTCGCTCGCAATTGAATGTACTGTACAGCACTGTTACGTCCTCAGTGATCTATCTCACTGTCACCATTCGTACGGTTTAGCGGCACTGTCGTTACCTCACCTCAGCAAAGATTAAGTTTTCATCACCCTTAGCTAACTTCCCGTCGATAACGCAGCTTAAGTCACACGAAGTAACGATCTGTCAGAATTGTCTGCAGCGGGAACAACAAGGGGTAACAGTTGTTTTTAAGTACTAGAACTGATTTAATCCACGGAGGCGAGCTTGTCACTCACTCACCTCGCGAAAGGTTGGTCCTCCACTTCGTAGTGGTCCTCGATGGGCTGCTGGCTTATCCACTTGTCCCTCTTCTCGGGGCTGAGCTGCAGGTAACCCGGCGCCGTGGGCGACATGACCACGTCCGGAGGGTCGAGTTTGCGGCTGCTGCCGCCCTGAGCACAGAAGCCGAAGACTTGTCCTCGCATGCCACTCGCGCACTACCGACTACCGACTACCGGCCACTGTGGAGGAGCTAGACGACCACTCTCCTCCGCCGCTAGACTGCGAATGCCGTGCCGATGTCGATGCCGTGGCGACTCCGCGCAGCGCAGCGTCGCGCCGTCGCTCTCCCCTCTCCCCACAGAGGTCGCAGCCGCACAGCCAGTGCTGCCAAATCAACACAAACAAAGAACTCAGCAGCACAGAATCCTATCTAGACGCGATGCAAGCGTGTTCGTCAAGCCCGTCTGTCTGTCTGCCTGCCTGCCCTAACTTCAACCACAGGGTATGTCATGTACTGACGTTTCATGTCGTTATTGCAGGATTCATATGAATAATATCTTTCGTTTTCTGTTACAAAGAACAAGGAATGCATTCCGAGCGATCGTTCCAGATTATTCCGACACAATTGCAATTTAGAGTCATTGTGTATGTTAATTCAAAAACGTAATCAGTTCGCGCGCAATATTATTGGTTGACAGTCTTCTTGAGGGGGAGTAGCATATGATCCACAACACACGAAAAATATAGCATACAATTTATTGATGCTAAAAACTGTTTCAAACTAAATTATTGTCATGTATGTATTTATTTAATCTATAAATGGGCAGATGCAGATGCCCGGTGGCAGACACATAGGACTTAAACAATAATTAATAATCTGGTCAAAAGGACCGTATTTAACCTATAAATAACAATATATTTATATTACTTCAATATAAATCACACCTGTTGTTGTGGTTTTCAGTCCTAAGACTGGTCTGACGTAGCCCTCCATACTAACATATCTTGCGCAAGCCTTTTCATTTCCGCATATTTAGCACATCCCACATCGTCCCAAATCTCATTAGCGTATTCCATCCTTCTTCTCCCTCTACTGTTCTTACCCCACACACTTCCATCCAATGCTAATTTTATAAGATCCTCATACCTCAAAACGTGGCCTATTAATCTATCCCTTCTCTTAGTCAACGTCCTCCATATTGTTCGCTTTTCCCCTATTTTGTTTAGAACTTCCTCGTTTGTGATTGTATCCACCCAACTGATTTTCAGCATTCGCCTATAGCACCACATTTCAAACGATTCTATTCTTTTCCTTTCCCCAACTCCTATCGTCCACATTTCGCACCCATATAACGCCACGCTCCATACGAACATTTTTAGCAACGATTTCCTAATATTCACACTTATATTACCCGTAAGTAAAGAGTAGATGTGTATTCTACTCTTAATGTCTTCTATACTTCTACCATCCATAGTTATTTCGCTTCCCAAGTAGCAGAATTCCTTAACGTCCGTCAAAATATCCCATCCCAAACGAACACCCTTTGTTATTCCACTGTTTTTCAAACTACACTCCATTACCCTAGTTTTCCCTCATATTGAACTCTTTCTCCGTTCATGCCATTTGTTATGGTTTCCAAGTCTTCTTCTGACTCCCTTAATACTACAATATCGTCGGCAAAGCGTAAGGTTTTTATTTCTTCTCCTTGCAGTATAATTCCTTTTCCATATTCCGTTTTACCCTTCTTCATCGCTCGTTCTAAAGATAAGGTAAACAGCATAGGCGACAGACTGCTTTATTGTCTTTCTCCTTTCTTGATTACGGCTTTATTTTCTTGATCTTCTATTCTAATTACTACTGCCTGTCTTCTGTACAGGTTACGTATAAGCCTCCTTTCTCGATATTTTATTCCAATGCTCTTCAAAATAAATAAATAAATATACATGGAATAAAAAGCTTTATGATTTTCCTTAATTATCAAACATTTTATGCGTTCATTATTTTAAAAATATACCCCTGTCAAGTTTGATGATTATTTATGAAAAACCCTGCAAAATAAGTTTTACGCTTCTTTTCTGACACAGCTTCCTGCAATTCTGTCTTGTTAAATTTCAAGTCATGTTCCATTATTGTAACACTGTATAAATTTCTCCATTATCGGCTCTTAAAGATTGCGTTAAGGTTACAAGTATTTTTGAAACTATGGCCATTTTTTCCGTAGTTTCCTACTTTTAAAAATGTTTTTCAGCCAACTTATTCCAAAAATATGATGATATTTGTATTCTTATTTTCAATTACGATAATCTGGTACTGTTTGCAGTTCTCGGTGCGGTGTCAATTATGTCCACGTTCCGCCCGTGGTCCATTCAATCTCAGCTCTTCGGATTGTTGTGTCTGCTCTCCAAAACTGTACTCTCCAACAATCAATGTCCTCCTCACCATTCACAGCAACATAATCTCCATCTCCTTTGCTGCCTCAATCTGAACTCTCATATTCTCCAAAAAACTACTGTCCTCTTCGGCGTTCTCAACAAAAATTAATAACAACCATGTCCACATCAGTTCACTCTATTTATTATGTCCCAGGCCTGCCTCCACTTCCTGAGGGTTTTCAAATCACGTTTACGACCCATATGACCGCAGACCGCTTCCAGGTCAAAGACCGTCCAGCTTCAAAATATCTGACCTGCTGTTAATAGATCCGTCGTACACAATCGGTCCTTACCCGTGGGTTGCTGCAACGACCGATCGCGCACAAATCTAAGTGGCGGAAATTATAATACGCCTGAAGGGCGAAATCACTTATTACAATATATGATACTTTTACATTCAATGTACGATAATGCTCACTTTAAGTAAATGCGATTCCACCCAGTTTGTTAGCTAAAACGATTAAAAGCAACCCACTTTATAAAGCTACGAATAGTGCTTACCCGGATATTTTGGTGCAGCCTGATATCAATGCCAGTATGGTCTTATCTTTACGGCGAGAGTTATCTTGTGTATCGTATAAAACCTGTGACAGCCTATCTACAAAACTGAACTTTGGTTCTTTTGTACTTGAAGATTCCCACTGGAGCACTCGTGCATCGGCTACGTCTTAGATTAATATGAATTTGTCTCTTCTGTGTATCCCGAAATAATAATATTTTAAAGAGAATATTGAACGTTAACCCCCACCTCAAGTAAAGTAATGGTTGCAGTCTTATTGGAGCATGTCTCGTTCATTGAAATTATAATGCCGACAAATTTGTAAACATGTTACAAAAAAGATATTTATCCATCCCTAATAAAATATGTTTTGCAACTTCCCAATTTACATTCAGCATCGATATGTCTGTTGTCGTTTATAATATATAAAAGTTCTTCTTTAAAATAATTGTTTATTTTTAGTATGTATAGAAGCTTTTGTGACACAATGTATTCGCCATTCTTATCGGTATTAACTGAAAGAATTATGAGCTTATAAGTCTTCTTATTGACGCATGCAAGAAATTGTTATCTTTAGCGACGATTGTATATCAGAAAAAAATATTATTATTACGTGACTATGTTTCTAATAAACGCACTGATTGTGTATTCTGGCAACGATAACCGAATTCGTTTAATCATAACTAGCAAAAAGAAAAAAATAATTATCGGTTTATTATCAACCGGCAGGAAGTTTATATTTACAGCGTTACATTAAATAGTATCTCATGATTGCATGCAAAATATTAACGAAAATAGTATATAGGAGTATGGAACGACAAATAGACGCCGAGTTAGAAGAATATCAATTTGGTTTTAAGAAGAATGTAGGGACAAGAAAAGAAGTATTCATTTTGCGTCTATTTTTAAAAGACGGTAATAAAATACAGGTCTACATTCATAGTATTTGTAGATTTAGAAAAAACCTTTGAAAATGTGAACTAGAACACTATTAAGGATTTTGAAGAGCACAAGAATAAAAAATCTTCAGAACGCAGTCACCAATATTAAGAATTGAAGATCAAGGAAATAACTCAGAAATCAAGAAAGGAGTAAGACAAGGATGCAGTCCCTGCTGTCAAACGTATATATATAGGACAGGCGATGAAGAAAGTTAAAACGGAAAATGGAAAAGGAAACATACTGCAAGGAGACGAAATAAAAACTCTACGGTTTGTCGATGATATTGTAGTATTAGGGAGTCAGAAGAAGACTTGGAAACCAAAATAAATAACATGAAGGTGGTCCTGGAAGAATACAATATGTCGATTAATGGTGGGATAATCAAGGTAATGGATTGTTGTATGGGAAGCAGTGGAATAACAAAGGGTGTTAGATTAGGAAGGAATGTTTTGAAGGGGGTTAAGGAATTCAACTATTTGGGCAGCACAATAATTATGGATGGTAGAAGTATAGTAGACATAATGAGTAGGATTAATAAGAAATTAATTTTGGATAGCTTACTGTAGTAATAATATCAAATTAACAGTCGGGGGTATGCTTAAAAATTCATGTTTACATGCTTTCATCTTCATGACATTTGTTTTGCATAGTATATAAAAATGTTTTTATAATAATTTTATTAGTATTTCTATGACCAACATTTCATAAAGCAGCTTATTAAATAATTTTCGTGATTTTATTACTTATTTGAACTCATCCGTAAGCGGACTCGATAGCTACGACTATTTGACCTCTTCATACTTAATTTTAATATGTAATATTATTTCTCCATCGTAATCAGATCATAAAACGTCTCTACAAAGTTATTAGATTATGTCAGTAGTTAACACTGTGATTGCCGCAGAGACGGTCAATAGGAATGGTGCCATATCCGAGTAGATTGTGCAACAGTTTTTTAAGGTAGCAGGATCTTCCAACTTTCCCTCGGTTTTCGGTTTGGAATGCAGGCATGTCACCACTATTGTAGTAAATTACACGTACTGGTGCTGACTCATCCGGCTAAGAATGTCGGACATGGCGGCCCTCCGATTCAGAACATTGCAGGCGAATGCCGATCTGATATAATCGATTCAGTTGAGAGACTGATATCAAGAAAAGAATTCATTGACTACCAAATGTGAAGAGCACCTGGCGTGTAAACGGCCGGAAACGAATATCTGATGTAAGTGCAAAATCCACGGCCTGAGAGACACTCAGTTACACCTAGTAGATCTTTATGAAGCGATTTTTAATGGAGTTATTTTATTTTATAAACTCTGGGCCATGATTAACATTTAAAAAATACTTCAGAGCCCTGTAAGAATAGTGTGAGTTGTACGCGGCCTTTTAAAACAGAAACATAACGTCTGTTATAAAATATTATTTCGATTAATGACCAGTGAACGGACAAATGAAAAAATTGTTAAATTATTTTAATAAATATACATGTTACAGTCTACATGTGGGCCATCTCAAGGGACATGGGGACTGAAATTAGAAATTCCTGTAAATCAATTGCTAAACACATATGTAGCAGTGTACAAAATAATGTTTTTTTAAACTTATTTTTAGTTGAGATAACTAGAAAATTATTTTCAAAATTTGGCAGTTTGGGAAATGTTCCTTGTGTTACGTACTTGATTTTTACGTGTATATATAGGGCTGACCGTTGTTATCAATTGTCAGTATTATTTTTGAAATTTAATAAAACTGTGGGGAGAAAATATATTTTTTCACTAAGGGCTTCATACGGTTACTTAAATATTAGCACTTTTCAGAACTTTGAATTTTTTAAAAATTATTAATTGTATTTGAAGGTATTAGATTGTGTACAAAAAGAATGAAGGCTATATCTTAAAATATGTAACGCATAGAAGGTTTTTGGTGCCAGAAATTATGAAGCTGAGAAAAACGCTTATATGAAAAACAGTAACAATTTATTAAATAAAAATTGTCCTGCAGAATATTACACCTTCCTTCTTTTGTTTGGCAGCTTCCTTTTTCAGCATATTAATAAGAAAAAATTATGAAATCGATTATATTAAAAGATTTTGGCCGAAATTTCAGTCACAGTGTCCCATACGTAAAAAATTAACAAACGGATGTGGAGGAGAGCGAAGGGTGAACAAGTTATAAAAAAACTTTCTTGAAAATAATAAGGATTTTTTATTACAACAACTTAAATGTACAGTAGCAAGTAACATCAGGCTTTCTTTTTGGCGTTCTGTCAACCTGAATATTCTCCAATAATTGACACGCGAGAAGACCAAATAAATGGGTCAAGGGAAGGAGGTTGCAAAATCTTGTGGGACGATTGTATACCTTGATATTACTTATTCTTGGCGCCGACTATAGTCTTTTTTTGCTCAAAACAGCCTACAAATACATGTCTTTGTTGTTTTAAATTACGTTTTAGCAATACATATTTGTTCAATAATTTTTCGTGGCACTTGAACTCTTCGTTTTCTATACTATTTGGTTTGTCAAATTTCCATTTTATCTTTTGGTGAATATGAGGAACGTGAAGATAGATTTGTTTCTATTTATATTTTTTTATTCGTCTGTTATTTGGTTAAACCTAATAATGTTTTGTGTGTTCAGGGTTATGATGCTTCTACGGGAATCGTACGTTTTTCTTTAATAAGGCAAATGCCGCTGTACCCATAATTTTTGGCTCTATCCTACCTAAACATATTTCAAGTCCTGACAACCTTGCCCCGTTCAGTGATATATAGGGGAAGTCGGGGTGAAACGGGACACTAATAGTTTAAGAAATTTTATAGACTCATGGAAAAATAAAAATCCCTTCTTAAAAGTATAAAACATCAGTTTATTCTATTACTTACTTAATCTAATATCAATATAACTTAAAACAACGAATTTATATTTTTTATGAATTTTTAAAAAGAAACATCACTTGCCGTCCTGCCCCACCTTCCGCGGCAGAATGGGATAGGTTATTTTATATTTCGAATTAGTGCGATAAAATTAAAATAAATTTAATAAAAATCTTAACAGCATTTGCGTTTTGTTTCTTATACACATACAGCGTACAGTTGATCGCTTTATTGATTTTTACTTTCGTAAAACGACTTTTTGCAACTGCTAAGTCTTTGATAATATTTTTCCTTTTCTTTCTTAATCAATTCTTTTTAGGTACAGCTTCCTGCAACTCATTGTTATAAGGTGAGTCTGCCAGTTTTTTCTTTTTTACTTGAGGTACACAACAATTTACCATATCCCGTTCCGCCCCGCACGCTACATTCAGGTTTTTCACCGAGCCTTAATTCAAGTAGATTTAAACATTGCACGTAACTTATATGTAGCTAAAGACACCTAGTTTACGAAGAATTACTGAAGAATTAAAAGCTTGGAGTTTTGTAGATTACCTTCTGTCAAAATGCTGCAGAAATTATAAAGTCACCTGTGTAAGATGCCATTTACAGGGTGGAATCTCAACTTGGTCAAGTTGGCAGCTGGGATTTTCTTCTTGACCATTTACAATGTTACAACCCCGTTTAGTAATTTACAGTAATAAAAATAGGGTATCCCATTCTACCTCGCTATCCCGTTCCGCCTCGACTTCCCCTAATTATAACGGTAAGAAAAGAAAACTCCTACTCAAGTTGAACAACCCTTGTGACTGAAACAGTGTTTAAACGCGCATGTGCCATATACAAAACGGAGAATTGAGGAAGAATCTCAAAGAGATAGCAGAAATAAAGCAGAAGACTTAAAAGAATTTTAAAAAATAGAATAATTGTATGCCAATTAATTCAGTGTATCAAATATATTGGGGAATATTAATAAAATAATTAGTTTTTATTAAAATGATTAATTATTTTTGAGGACCGCTGACTGGTGTAGTAAAAATTCACGTAATCGCAATAATAGCTTTTTTTTGGGCTAACAGGATACATGTGGATGATCCTGAAACGGGCAACTTCACTTTAATAGTATAGGAAGGGGGTTGTGGAAGGTAGAGAAAGGTAGCCAAGGGTTGACTACGGCCCCCGGGTTATAGTTTAAGGATCCTACCCGGTGTTTCACCTAAAGAGATGCAACCCTAGACAACAGGTAGGTCGGGGATTGGGTACTATTCTCACGCCCTTCCCAATGACGGGAAACGAGTTTGCTGTGGGGTCGCAGCATTCCCTTCTCCATGTCTCAACCAGTTTCAGGAGGCAGTTGTCCGACTGATCCTATGGGATGCCCAAGGTCTTCGACCCCAGTCCATATACCTCCCAAAATAGATGAAGGTGCCTCGGAATGTGAGAACTTTGAAAAATCCCAGAGAGAGTACGAGGTATTCCCGACATAGTCAGGTGAGCCCCGCAGTCAATCTGGGATGAAACGCCTGCGAGAAAATTCCCGCAGGCATCTCTGTACAACAGGCAATTTTTTTCTTTTTGGGTTAACAGGCTAGATGGGGTGATCCCGAAACATGCGACTTCCCTTTAATAGCATAGGAAGGGAATTGAAAAGGGGGGATGCGAAGGGTAGAGCAAGGTAGCCAAGGGTTAACTAGGGCCCCCGGGCTATGGTTTAAGGATCCTACCCGGTGTTTCACCTAAAGAGATGCAGGGAAAACCCTAGAAAACCTGCATCAGGTAGGTCGGGCACTGGGTACTATTCTCACGCCCTTCTGAATGACGGGAGACGAGTTTGCTTTGAAGAGGCAAGCTAGAATCTTACATCCATAAGTTTACTCAGTGTAACCGTGAGAAAACAAGGAATAAAGTTTTGTTAATTCATAAGATACTAACTAAATGGCGTTACAGAATGAAAGGAAGAGTTATTTTTAATCTATGACTTGCTTAAAAATTTAACGTTAAGAGATCAAAAACTAGCAAAAAATACACACATTTTATGAATAGCGGGGCATTTATGTATATTGATATACTAATTCGCGCTATTTGGGAGTCCAGAGTATTAAAAACCGTATAAAAAAGACAAAATTAGAGACGATACTTCATAAGAGGCATCTTTCTTGAATTTTGTTCTCCTATATTTTTAGCGACTATATATGAAGTCGAAGTCGCATTTCCGCCTACTACATTGATTTAGCCGAAACGTGCATACCTCGTTAGTTATAATCTCTCGAATGTTTTGATTGCGCCAGTGCAAGTTGAATTGAGAGTTGTTGGCGTAGGGTCTTGGAGTGTTTGCTGAGATTTATCTGCGGATAGTGTTTCCACGAGAGGGCTCTCTCGTTAATTACTCGCGTTCGCCCACCGAAACCATCATTTGCGAGTGACTAATTGCAGGCGCACTGGCTAATAACAGGGTCGTGCTTGCCACGCGAAGAGGAACCACGCTCTTCCGGGTAGAGAACGTCTCCATTGCTAAGCGATCGTGAGCCGAACGGGAGATTTCTCCACCGCACAAAAGGAACTTAAAATAATCTCACCAAATCATTAATGCTCAAAAACTGTACACATCATAAAGCATCAGAAAGTTTTTATAATCATCTCTTTTCTGAATTATTATTTAAATGCAGAGCAAACTGTTGTCCATTTATTTGTTCATATTTCTTAGTTTTGTTCTCCTTAGAATCTATCAATTTTAATTGACAAACGTGATTATTGAGCCTGTGTCATTAGACGATTTTTGTATTCACGATAAATGCGGTTTTAAATATTTTTTAGTCAGAATCCCTCCAGGGCCACCTTATTTCATTACAAATAAATGATTGTGATTTGGTATAGAATTTACTCCGAAACGCAAAATCGTGAAGAAGCATATTTTACTTGAGAAATGTATGATCCCGACCACTTTAAAATTACCACTAGATTTTGAAGCAAAAATTGAGCTTAATTTCAGCACATTTTCAGTAAGAATTATGATTGGTTTTATGACACAACTGACCTGCTGTACCAATTAGACGCCTTGCATTCACGCTACCCGCGGCACACAGGCACGTTGCATGACTTTGACGCTTTTAATAATAATCATTGTGACAATTAAACTACAAACAAGTGTGTGGATGTAACAATGCGATAGAAGTTGCAACGTACTAATTATCTTAACTTCAATGTCCCAGCTATTCAGCACCAGCCTAGCTGAGTTAACGAGATTCTTTATAGATAAGAATTGTGTGAAAAAAATTGGTTAAAATCAAAGTTTTTAACAAATAATTTTAATAGACTATGAAAACCCCAAATTAAATGAACAATTAAATATGATTTTTAAAATAAATTTATATGCACTGTTGTAACATATTTTCATTGTATCATGGATTTGAGATTTGTAGAATTTAGAAAAGTTATCTTCAAACGTTACTACTGAATTAGTTTTTATTGATAGACTTTCCCAGTATTCTTCTGCATTAGCCTAATAATATATTAAATATTCTTTGCTATATAGAAGTTGAAAGTTTGTAATGCTTCGACCCGCGTGGGGCGTCTTCGTCAAACTCTAGTCTTTCCCTCATATTTCATCTATAGCTTTAGTTTGTCTTTAATCATTCTTTGACAATGAGCTAATGCCATATCGAAACGTAATACAGTTTTTGGTATGAAATATTTTTAAGTTATTCTAGTCTGTAACCGAAGTCAGTTTTATTTAATTCAAATATGTATTCATATTAATAAAATACTTATTTTTTTGTCTGGATGCAACGAAGAGAGATGAATAAATGAATTTTAATCAACTCGCAATTGAGTTACAAACAATATATTTTTGTTTTTTAAGATATTTACAATCTGTTCAAAAGAACATTTAGCAAATTGGATGGATGAATGACACATGAGGGGAGAAGTGGTCCAGTGATCACGCTCCGTGATACTTGAATGCAATAAATTTAATCTTCACAGATCTGTTGGCCGCTTCCTCTTCAATCTGCATCTAGCTCTTCGTTATGGTGTCCTGGGCGATTTTGACGATAATTAGTGCTGATTCTGTGTATTTCATCTTCTATAGTAGGTATGGCTAGGTCTTCATGAATTGTTTTGTTGCTGACGAACCGGGGTACGCAGGATTTTTGACTGAAGACGTTGAATAATTTTTTAATTTGACAATAATCTTCAAATTATAAATAGGAATAATAACAATCAAAATCATACAAACATAGTTAATTACATTATTAAAAATACAATTAAAGTACCATTCTTCAGTTAGTATTTCGTCACACTACACGTCACTATCACATACACGTTTTTATCCTTATTATTATAACGATATTTGAAAGTATATTCAGCCATTCAGGAGTTATTGAGTATTTTGTAGGAAAAGAGTGTATAATGACCGTATGTTTAAACGAAATTGAAAGTTAATGATGCTGCGGTTTGTATCGTTTAGTCTTGAAAAAAAAGTGTATGAATTGGGGAAACTAATATTGCAGCTATCCAACAGAAGTTCAATTTATTTTATTTACTTTTTTACTCTTTTAAAAATAGGATTAAGTATCAATAGTAAACATGTAGCTTTTTCCAAAGTTTGAATACTGAATTGATCTATTTAACAGAAATTCCTATAACTGGTGATAAATAACAGTGTGGAAATATTCAGTAGTTAGCTTGTAGTTGGGGTAGAACGAAGCTGACTTTAAGTCGAACTTCGTGGTGTAAAAGTTAACATATTGTTTTCAGTTCAAGACATGTTGACGTCATAAAACTAATCCAAAATAGTTAAGGGGATATAAGTAAAGCGTTTGGTAAAGAACTCTCGCCTCTGTCTGCATATCCTATTACTAAGACTGTTGTAGGTTTCAGTCCTTAGACTGGTCTGATGGCATCCACCATGCTAACCCATTCTGCGTAAGCCTTTTACGTTTCTACATAACTACCTCATCTTACATCTCCCATAATGTTCTTAGCGTATTCCATCCTTGGCCTCCCTCTTCTGTTCCCTCTAATGCTAATTTTAAAAGACCCTCGTGTCTCAAATCGTGGCCTATTAATCTATCCATTCTCTTTGTATACATACTCCATATTGTTCTCCCTTATATTATTATAACAATATAATGAATATTTTGACAAGGCACTCTTCCAACGATTATGCTCGTTCTCTTCAATACTCTCCTGCAATCTTCCTTTCTTCTTATGCTCACGTCTCGTGACCTTTGGTGTTAATCTTCTTGTTTATAACAATTCTTTTAGTAAATAATTTTTCTGACAATAAATATATAAATTATTTAATTAGCCTCTTTGTCAGTTATTTATAATGTAAATATGAAATGTTACGACGTTTCGTCTCTCACTTGAGACTTCTCCAGGTAAAATTGAGATGTACATTGAACTTCACTCCATGACTCGTCCGACCTGAGTGAAGTTCCATGTACAGCTAAATTTTTACCTGAAGAAGTCTCAAATGAGAGACGAACGTCGTAAAATTTCATATTTAAATTAGAAATTACTGAGAAATATACTAATTAAACTATTATTTTCTTTTCTTCTGAACTTAATATATTTTAGTGAATACAATCCTCATATTTCAGGCAGTATAAACCAATTTGATAAAAATGTAATATCATATTTATTTATGTTGGGTCCAACATTATTGCCGATTTGGCTAAGCGACTGGCTAACTCAGAACGTTTCAAGCGAAGAAACACTTTGAACATCGTCTCCATCAGTTCTCATTATTGCAGTTTAATAGTAACTAATGCATAATATAAAGAAATATTATGCATTCAATGCTTGTTTCGTTATTTTTATTAGAATTCGGAATCGAAAATGAAATACATTTTTACGGGTAGTGTGCCTTGTAAGTGGTAATTATAATGTTATGACGGTTTTGGTGATGATAATAGTCCTAAAAATAATTATTTGAGAATTAAAGCTATGAGTTCGTATTTAGGAAATCTAACTGGACAACAAAGAAGTTTACATTTATTGTCAATATTAAATAGATTGTGGTTAAATGCGTGAAACCTTCTGGCTGTCCAGGATTCCACCATTAATTCAAATTGATATCGGGGATAAATTAAGACTGCAACAAGACTGTATTGGTTAAAGTTTGGTTCATTTAATTTATATAAACTAATAAACCAGTCCTCAGAAGAAACAAATATTTTATTTGTTCTTCGTCATTACATCAAAACACAGAAGCTTTAGGACCATATTCATCTGTTCATTCTTACACCAGTAAACTGGATTAGCCAACCGTTTGCTATCCACTGTGTACGTTATTTGTTTACCATAATGAATACCAACCATTTCAAATTAAGGTATACCCAAAAGTCCAGTGGTATTCAATGTTACTCCTGTGACCTAGATGACGAAAAAATCAAGTGTTTCCAAAAAAGTGTATTTCCTTACAAAGGGATTGTCTTCAACTGGAGAATAATTGAAAATAATTTTTGTACGTCAAAAGGTGCAAGTTAATTGATAACTCGCCATAAGGAAGTTTAGTGAAGTAGCTTCATTGCCGCTGCACGACGCTCGAGGTAGGTGATCCTAACGTAATGTTGTGGGCGTGTAACAACCTAAATGAAAAGCCACACGCCAACACTGGAAGCTGTAAATAAGGAACAAGCCAGTGGAACTCTTCCTCGAGCAGAAGAATTGGTATTATTCCCGACTTTTCGCAAAGGAGGCGGCGAGCGTGACGGTCAGTGACTCTATTATCGCGGACGAACAATTGGCCAGGCACTCAGCGGTTCCTCGAAGGACAGCAGGGCTCCGGGATTCTATACCTAACTTTGTAAACTTCCCTTCCGACCGTGATGACGCGAAGATGATCGACACTCGAATGCATTATCTTGTTCACCCAACAAAATTAGCACTACTTTTAACAAATGGTTTCCGAAGTAGTACATCGATAAAATTTGTATTTGAATTTTGGCAATGGTGTATAATTGGAGAACAAAATATTTTGTCCAGTCGTCCACTGGCTTGGGGTTGTCGTGGGGAACTCCCTTTAACACGAACCTTAATTAAGAATCTTGGAAGAATAAAAACTATTTTGAAATTATTGCCCACTGACTGAACGTCAAAACACCCACCCATAAAAGTTAAGAGATGATAAGTACAGCGTATAATAAGAAAAACATTGGCGCTGATTGTATATACCGATTATAATAAATGTTTTTATGGATATTATAGTAGCGTTGCCTCGACCTGTTCTTATATTATATTTCATCTTAATCTAGCATGATAAATGTGTTCAGTATATAGAATTTTTGCACCATTCGAATCAAATCCGTCGTCAATAGAGGGAAAAAATTTGGCAACAAGTAAATGATTATCATCGAAATGTCTGATATCAGTTCGAGGATGTTTTGCCTAATTATTAATTCCCTTAACTTTATACATAAAATTCCGATGTGCTTGTGTTCGTAATTCTTCTCCTCCTAAGCGGCTTGACCGATTTTGATGAATATTTTTGTTGTAATTATGGATGGTTCTTAGCATTATTTGGACCCGTTGTCAAGATCCAGAATTATTTTATATAATTTTCCTAGAATTTTTTTCAATACCACTTTCGCACATAGGAAAACATATAATCCCAAATTTTCAGCCTGATCGTTTAAATAATCTGTGGAATTTTACTTATGCATCAATACATGCGCAAGTTCATTGCGTCGTAGCTTGGCATCGTTTTGATATTGCGATTTCGAATTGCTGATATATTCGGTGTATTGTAATTGTTTGCGACATGAGTGAATTATTTATCGATTAATTCGACACTAAACAAGTGAAGTGTATTTAAAATAATAGTTTGTGCAAATGTGAAAGGTGTATTGCTTGAATTACGATTCGCCGGCATTAACACTAACCGCATAATTTTAAAATTTTATTTTCAGCTTTCATTTGCTCTATTTTGATGAAAGACGGCGTGAAAAGGTAAATGTTCAAAAATGGTACGATCTATCTTATAGTTTAATTGCGTGTTGAATTATATACTGCAGCGGGCGAATATAAATAAATTACCAGGCACCGCCGAGTACCCAGCTAGTCTAATTTAATATTGCCATTTAATACTCCTGATGTATATATAGTGCTGGTTCATTTGAATCTGTTTTCATAAATTTTGCCTCTTATATTTCGTATTATTCTCGGAGTGTTAGTCCACTTTTGTTCGTAAACATATTTCCCTCCAGATTATACCTCCTGAAGGCATTTTGCCGAGTGTTTTCCAGCCAACTTGTCTGCCTTGTTTGTCGACCTTTTATGACGTTAGAGTTTAATGATCTGCTAAGAGCGAGCATCACAAATCAGTCAAGCTGGGGTTCCAAATTTTGTAGGGCACAGTGCGTTTATTACAAGAAGCCGGCCCTGAGAGAAATGCGGGGGACAAAGTGGCTTTTAGCTGGGTCAGCGGCAGGTAGGTGGCCATTGACGAGAAATCAAAACAAGACTCAAGTCGGCAGACTTTTGCCTGTTCGGGAAACTTCAAATGCATTCTTCAAAAGGCAGGAACGAAATAAAAACCGGAGAATGCTTTCGACGAGTCGATGGGATAGAGGTCCGAAAAGAATGCAATTTAGAACACTGACTTCTCAGAAACCAATGCACAATTACGGACATGTATTTTTATTTAGCAAGCACTTTGACGTACTTGGACTGCGATTTTCGTGAACAAGAACACGGACGCTTGTTGTTTGTTGCTTCCCAATGCTTCACCACTGTATATTCATATTACCTCGATTCTCATCGCCCTGAGTTAGACTCGTAGTTTTATGGTTTCATCGTAGATTGGTTCAAAATGCCGATAACGGAATGATTGCCTTAGTGGCCTTAAGGACTGAAAAAGTGTACATTCTATAAGAGGGACAAAGGCGGCCTGGATGTTAGACATCTAATTGTTCCAGTCCAGCATTCGCCATAAAAATTCAATTGGAAGCGGATTTTGTTGAGTTTGTATTCAAGGCAGATAAAGTCTGTGTAGAACTGTGCACTGCACAGAGCATGAGAATTAACATTCCCTACCTAAACCCAACACATTTATTATTATTTAATTAGACCGTTTAAAATTGGTTATTAAAATTCAATAAAACTAATATTTTATTAATCTACTCGAAAACATTTACCAAATTCATGCCGAAGTTTTCTATTAAGACTGTTTTCTTCCTAATTGGTTATACATCCAAGTTAGATACTTGGTCTACCGGGACCAGTAGCCAGACTGTCATCTTCTATGATACAATTGGCGTTTTTTTTAGTGGCACGTTATCGGTGTAGTAAACCTCCCCAGTCTTAACACCAGTTTTGCTGACTATGACAAACACAAACATCCATTGCAACGCCAGGTGACGCTGACCATTACTTCACATCAGATCGGCTTGCATATTAAAATTTCTGTCTTCAAATCCATAAAGCGCATCTTATAGATATTAATAAGGTTTTAAATAAAAACAGCATATATTTATAATAGTTTTATATATAGATTACCTGTTTAAATGCAAGAAAATAAACTTAATAGACGAACGCAAAGGATGAATATGATATAAATAGCCGGGTGCCCGGCCATGCCCGGGGGCGTATTTCTATTATTCCGGTATTTAATTGGACAGTAATGCAATTTTGTGTGATTTAATCGGCATAGATCGCGTCGTCAGTTCTATCCCCTGGTTCTAAGAACGATTTTAGAAATCTCATTAACAGAGAGAGATGTATGTAATTGAACTATGCGAATCTCTTCTTATTTGCCATCGTAGATACTCATCACGATTCCAATACCCGTCATTTTTTCCAATTCCTACTCGTAATTACGGAGATATATCAGTGTTACGCCACCAAACAGTTCCCTAGTCTGTAGCTGTTTACATGATGCGAATTCAACTTAAAATATAACCTCTAACCTTTAAAATATGTTTTTAACAACTTTGAAATTTTATTATGGTGTCAAAATATAAAATTTAAAATTCACTCATAACCAAGTTTATCGAAAATTCTCACTTATGCAAGTAAAATATAATAATTACAAAATCTTAACTTTGGTTTTATAAGTTTTTCTTAGGCAAATGTAGTTTAAAATCTACCATGGGTACTTGAAATGTGGGAAAAATTTAATGATTTAAGAAAATCTTTCGTATTTATTACCATCACCCGTCCATGTGTTAGTATTGTGGTCAGAAATATTAAGTTTCAGTTCATAAATAAGGTTAAGAATCTAATGAATTAACACTACTTGGTTTAATGGATTCAAGCGTTCATAATGAAATAGCGTTCACTTTATATTTATTTCGATGATGGTATTGTTTCAGTTCATAAAATTTATAGAACTATATATATTATAAAAGTAGAAGTAACACTAACTAACTACGTGGAACTCAAGTGTACCCTCTGTACCGTGTTTTTTTTTTGACGAAGCTAAAGCTCATCGAACTCGATGTTTGTCGAGACTTTCAGTTAAGAATGTTACTCAGGAATATTATGAGCCTCAGGTAAGTCACCTTCTTTCTATCTCTCTGTCCTTTCCCCATTAATTGTTTATATTGTAGCGGATTCCGCGTTCCTCCGTATTCGAGGATTTATAATTCTTTTAGGGCGCCAGGTATTTTTCACAAAAAATACCAAAAGATGATTTTAATAGTTTTAATTCCTTTCAGAGCATGAGAAAAAATTATATCTGCAGGGCGTGGTCATTCTCTCGTCGCCCCGCCGGCACAACCTCCTCCTTCCACTACCCCATGAAGACTCGCTAAGTCTCACCAGACTACATTGTTGGCCCAAGTTGCGTCAGTTCCTCAACAATTGCAACTCGCAAGCTGGCCTGCATTGTTAAGTGTAACTTTTCATGTTACAATATATATATAGGGATAAGTTGAAAGAATCATTAAAATTTGAGACTATATGGTTGTATTGAATCCTAAATTGCTAACAGTTAATACTCATTCGCCCAGAAATCTTATACAATTTAATCCATTCGGTTTTGTGCCAACAGTGAGGAAGCGTAAAAGTGAATATGCGTGACTGGATATTCCAACATTAGCGTGAATAGCTGATTATAAAGAAATGGTATAGCAGTAATGAATACTGCTCTTGTTTATTGAAGAAATGTTTTTTGAATATTTTCCATTTAAAATAGTATGGACTTGGGGTGATATTTCCCGCTACGGGCGTGATCTTAAATCCACCGATCAGAACGCTTAAAATGAAGGGTGGGACAAACAACGGCGTAGAACAATAACAGTGTAATTTGTTGTTTTTAGTGAGTTTATACGCCAATTGCATCACAGTGTAGCGCCTTTCTCTCTGCGGAAACTGAAAGTACCATCTAATTTTATTCGTACCACAGTAACTTTTGCACGAGTGTGTATTAGGAAATTGCCTGAAAATTTCCGGGGACTATTGGGCTATTAATTTTGAATACTGTTTCTCATAATCTATAGAATAAAATTGCCCTTAAATAACAAAATATTTTTTTTATAAATGAAGCTAACATCGAAATGTTATTATAAATTATGAAATAATTTTGATTAATTATCATAAGCCTATATTTTCTTCTGAAATATTGTTTCCCCTATATGATCATACAATGGCGGCTTTTGAATATGTTTTAGTAATAATTCTCTTTTATCAGCATGAATTCCTGCTCAGATTTTGAAGATTTTAAACAGTCCGACTTGTTGCGCACTTGCTCCCACTAATGCAATCACCTTATCATGATTAGTGCTACACTCGGCTGAATAACACGTTTTCTACGTGAAATGATAAATGCTCATGCTCAGTATTCCATTTGTCCCCTCTCCTCCTGCACCGTCTGTAAAACTCCACAAATGTTTCTTTCCGGTCGCACGTCGACAGAGCCGAGGCGGCATAAGCAGCGAAAACAAAATAAATTCTAAGCATTCACTAATTAATCTACCGAATGATATTACATACAATGCAGTGAGTGGGTGTTATTTACTCCAAAAATTAACTTAATTTAATTTAGTAAGAAGGCATAATGCCGACCTCCTGTGGTGTAGTGGCTAGCTACTTTCTATCTCTCTTTTCTTTCCTTATTAATTGTTTTATTATACATATATATATACGCATGCTGCCTCACAACCCAGAGGTCCCGGGTTCGAATCCTGGCATGGGCTTGGATGTTTGTGTTGTCATGGTCGAGAAGACCTTGACCGAGACCGAGACTAAGACTGTTGGAGGATCGATACGCTCACCACGTGTCACTCCAAATTCTGAATGTGTCTGCAGTTGACTCGGTAGGCCCAGGCCCTCAATGGGCTGTAGAGCCATGGAGAAAAAAAAAGGAATAATACCTTTGTGTTATGTCTGTCAACTTGGTTTTATGTTTTCCCACTTTTAAAAATTAATTGCATGAAGTCGGATATAGAATGAAGCATACTACGGGTGCAGAATATTGGTAACACTGTTGCTGTTCTAGTATTATTAGTATCTTATGTAATTATGCTGCTAGAAATTGTTGCTAAGGTTGATGTAGCATATAACTTAAACCAACTCCCGGCCACAAGTCCTATATGATTAAAATAGTACCCTTATTACAGACATACTATAGCGATTATTGTATAATACTCTTCCTGATTACATGTGGCTTGAATAAATGTAATGATTTCGTAAGCATATTTGGTCTGCGGTACAAGTTTTCGTCTTCCTTGCGGAGACGATAATTTATTGCAATGACGCAGTAGCAACTCTGGGGCATTGTTCGACCCATAACGGCGACTTGGGATTCATCTCACAGACGAGGAAGTGACCCGGGGGTTGACGATCTCGCCTTACTAAATCATGGAGACGAGGCAAATCTGTCCAGTTTCGTAGTTACGTCATGCGGATTCCTTTGTGAGCGAGCTGCGTGCGAGGTCAGCCGCGGTCCCGGGTTCAGACAACGGCAAGGGCGCCACGCACCAACATGCAGGTCATCATCGCAGTTCCCTCCCACTCTCACTGGTCGTTTACGAATTATTGAAAAACGTGCGAGAACTTCTGTCATTCCTCTAAAATTTACCCCGTGCTTCCTCGACGTTATTTTCTGCACTATCGCTCAATTTATTCGGTTATAACAGACCCCTGTTAGAACAAGCCTCTACTCTAATCAAACATGAGGAGTAGGTGCGGGATTGCGGGATAGAAAGGATACACTATTTTTCTTTTACTGAATAGTGCTGGAGGTTAGTAAATAGGGGTGGAACGTTGTAACTGGCCAAGAAAGAAGTCCTGGCAGCCGACCTGACCAAGTTCTGACTGCATCTTGTGAAGAAACTCTTGCTTTGGAGTCTTACATCTGTGACTTTGTAATTTTTACAGCATTTCGAGAGGAGGTAATCTACAAAACTTTATTGATATATATAGGTAAACTAGATGTCTTTACCCGCATATAAGTCACGTCTAAGGTTTAACTGTGCTTGTATTAAGGCGCCGTGAGAAATCTTAATCTGAGACTAACGTGCGGGGTGGATCTGGATACTAGTGCAAAAGGCAAAATGTAATGTATTTCTCAAGAAAAGAGGAAAACTGGCAGACTCAACTTATAAGAATGAGTTACAGAATACTGTACCCAATAAGTATAAATTAAGAAAGAAAATGAACGGAAAAAAGGTTATCGAAGACTGCAGTTGCAAAAAATATCTTTACGAAAGGAACAATTGATAATGCGATTAACCGCACTATAAATAAGTTGTTGTGGTTTTCAGTCCTAAGACTGGTCTGATGGAACCCTTCACGCTAATCTATTTTGCGCAAGCCTTTTCATTTCATCATAACTAGCACAACTCACATCCTCCCTAAACTGCTTAGCGTATTCCAACCTTGGCCTATTAATCTATCCCTTCTCTTAGTCAACGTCCTCCATACTGTTCACTTTTCCCTTATTCTGTTTAGAACTTCCTCGTTTGTGATTCTATCCACTCACCTGATTTTCAGCATTCGCCTATAGCACCACATTTCAAAGGCTTCTATTCTTTTTCTTTCCACAACTCCTATCGCTCATCTTTCGCACCCATATAACGCCACGCTCCATACGAACATTTTTAGCAACGATTTCCTAATATTCACACTTATATTACCCGTAAGTAAATCTCTTTTTCGCGTAGGTCTTCCTTGCCTGTGCTATCCTACTCTTTATGCCTACTATACTTCAACCAACCATCCCTAGTTATTCGCTTCTCAAGTAGCAGAATTCTTTTACTTCCGTCAAAATGTCCCTTCCCAATCTAATACCCTTTGTTATTCCACTGTTTCCCAAACTACACTCCATTACCTTGGTTTTCCCTTATTAATCCTCATATATAAATATATATACATATATAAGTATAAGAAATAAAACACAAAACTTAATTTAATTTCAGTATTTGTATATACAAAACATCATATCCCGTTTTGCCGTGCGGAGTGACGCAGGGCAGGACATTTGTAAGTTTATTTTTAAAAATTCATCAAAAATCTAAATTAATTGTTTTTAAGTTACATTGATATTAGGTTAAATAGGCAATAAAATAAACTAAGATTTTATACTTTTATGAAGTTATTTTTCTTTTTCCAAAATATTACAAAAATATTTAAACAGTAAGTGTCCCGTTCCACCCCGACTTCCCCTATTAATGTCTTGCACCTAAAGAATTGCATACAAAATTATTATGCCTGAAGAGGTCCCAGGAGTGGACGAATTCTCGTTGATAATTGGATATTTTCTGTTATGAATAGCATAAATTATATTCTGACTCAATATAAAATAATTTATTATTTATTTTGAATATTTTCCTACCTGTTTATTGTTATTACGTGAATTGAAGAATTTTTAATTGTAGTTATAAAACGTCGTAGCCTATATAACATTTTTATTGAAATTTATTACTCACATTGCCATTACCAATAATATTATATTTTCAGTATTGTTACGTACATTGGTCATAGAGCCTGCAGGAGATGAGCAGGTCAAGCACCTCCCTGAAGCGATGCGTGTGCGTAGCGGTATCGTGCGTAGCGATCGTGGGACCAGGAGGACAGAGCTAAGGCTCCCACACTCACTTCGGACGCACCATTACAATATGGAAAAATAAAATATTAATTAATAAATATGATAATTTTTTAGTCGAAACGGCGGCTTTCGGAGTACCTCACGGTCATGTTCATCTGTATTAATTTAATCTCTAATTACATAAATTTCATTGGAAACCATTATTCGTTATAAATTATGAAACCTTACTAATTTTAGCTGTATAATTTACATTACACATCAATTGTTCTTCCTGTATTATAATAAATATAATATTATAATCATTGTTTTATCTAAATAAATATAAATATTATAAACATCTATTATTGAAGTAATTTTCGTTTCCAATTGTTGAGGACCAATTTTAACAATTTCATTAGGTCATACGTCTCTAATTAACAAATGAATTATATTATACATGTATTTCGTCATTAATTACCTGTTGTAATATTCTTCCTTAACAATTATACAACGTTATTTTAATCAATTGGAGAGCCTTAAATAATAATAAGAAATACATTAAATAGCTGATACACACATAACTGATACTAAATATCCAGTATCAAAATTCAGGTTGTTAGTAAGGGCAAATCTTGAATTAAAGATGATAATTAATTCATTTTGAAGTGGGATGATTTTCAAACTGAAGAAGGCGCGAATATGCGCCGAAACGTCGTTTAAATAAAAAATAAAAACTGTCTGTAAAAATCGGTCGTAAATTATTTAATTTACTAGTAAATAACGTTTCTGCATCTAATTAGTCCTTCTTGTACCAATTAACCATTGTTGACGCTTAGTTGCTTCTGTATTAATTGAAAGCCTCTGTATCATCGTCGTTAATTAAATGTGGAACGGGTGATAGTATATTCAACAATAAATTTAATCAGAGGAAGAAAATGGAACCCTTGCAGGATACAACCATAATCAGTTGATCGCTTGATGACAATTCTGTATTCCTTGATTTAAATTAATGCGCCGACGTATAAAACTAACATGGGAGCCTGTCTTTTCAACAGGAACATATTTTTATAACTAAGTGTTTAAAATAATTAGCAATTTTAAAGTTTTTACTCTCGAGGTTGTAGATTTTTGTGAATTTTCTTCTATCCACTCTTCTATTTGCTGTAGTTGAACCTGATTTAATTTAGTTTAACCGTGTATTTAAAATAAAATATAAGTGAAGGAACGTGAACTTGCATTCCTTTCTGAGTACACAGAGTATAGTGCAAAAATAAAAGATCTTTGGTGCGCAGACTCTTTATTGTTGTCCGTTATTAAAATGAGAACAGAATAGCGCAGTAAAAGGCTGTTGGCATAATAAATGGTCTGCTAATGGCCTGATCCTTTATCATAAAACACGTGTCACGGCACGAAGGTTCGTAAAAAGAGGGAAGAACACCTGAGTGGAGTTCAATATGTCCGGCAAGCGTTCCCAGTGTGCGTGGGAGAAACGACGTAATCTGCTTATTCAGCGGAGCATAAAATCTTAAGTGCATTCCCGTCGGATCTTGCAAAATCGGACCGAAGTACGTGTACACATTGGAGTGAATTGATGTCGGGGTAAAATGGCGCGATGGACCCAGTTCCTCTGGTAGGAACTGTTTGCAAGGCATGTAAGCCCGGAGCTTAATGATCCATCGCAGAGTGCAAGGTCGTGTTGGACGAGATACCGCTCCGCGATTAACTCTATTCCATCGGCGGATTGCTGCCAACTTATTACAAGTCTTGCCTCAATCTCGGGATCGTTGCACCCGCGGTCCAAGGCGAGCAGGAAAGACCTCCCAGACACGGCCCCACACACTCCACCTCCGAAATTCAGTTCTGGCCGATCCTGAAGGAACGAAAACGCTACAATCCACTGGTCGAGACGAGCCTGTTGATTGTGGGTTGCGTTTTGCCGGCTGATTATTAGCGTAGGACTCGATCCGAATGTTACACGCTGAATACAAATTTCTGGACGGGTTCGCCAGAAAGTACTTGATAATGGTTCGATTGTAGCTTCCTTCATACCATTAACAAGAATTCGCATAGGCGTCTAAAATGACAGATTGTAAACTTTATTAAAATGAATCGTTGGTACAAAATAAGGAATACGGAGAGAAAAAGTAACAACAACCTGTAACAAAAAAAAGTAAATTAAACACGCAATACTACAACAAAATTCTGGCGGCGTGTGTTTAGTCAAACCAATCTTGGTCTCCTTCGGACAGTATCCAGTCACATCAAAAAGTTCCAAATATTCATCCAACGCTAGAGACAGTATTAAATCAATCATTCGTAATTTTAGTTATTTGGATCGTATTGTGAAATTACAGAATTCCTTTGAAATAAAATAAATTGTTAACAGGGTTTCAGCGTGACGAGAATAATTGTCCATTGATTATTCCGTTGGTAGGTTTGGTTTATTTAGTTCGTGTCGCGTAGCTGTGACTTTGCAGTACCATCCAGTAGGGGAGAACGGCTTTGCTTTCGTAGACCCAGGAGGATTAGGACAGGCTTTATTCATGCCTCATTACTTACGTATATACTGTGGATCAAACTTCAGTTAAAAAAAATGTATATCAATTATAGGTAACGTTATATGAATCATGAACATAAAAATGTACTATTTACTGAATGGGAGACCAATATGTCACCCATGTTTGGTGTGCAGTTAATTTTTTTTATATTGTTTTTTAAAAATCCTTTAAACTCAAATAATCTGTAGTTGTTTATATTATTAAAGTAGTTTACAGATAGAATTTTTAATTAAATTATAACAAGAATATAGCAAGTGGCTCTTTTCTATCTTTCACTCCAACATTGGGTATTTTATTAAAGTCAGTTGGCCATTGTCTTCTCACTACTCTAGGCGGTTGATTACTTTTAAACTTGGAATTTGTCACAAAGCACGACTTGAAGATTACCGTATCCATCATAAATAATAATAAAGAATACATCCGTTCGTCCTATCTAGAGAACTTCCGCGGGAATCCAAATTAATGACTTATTTAAATTTTTTATTTGTCTTTATGAACAGGTTTAATTGACCTAAAATCCCAGGAACTATATGCCCAGTGATAGTGTACCTTTTTTTTATCGTGGTTGTTACCGAAGGGCTAAAAGGATCAGTCGGCCGGAGAAGCGGAGAGCGTTTGAGGTCCAATCGAGATTTGATGATACTTGAGGACTCCTCTTTGTCTGTTGGCAGGGCAGGCAGGGTCCATGAAGGGTCGTGGGCGGCTGTCAGTCGCCATGTATTTGTAAACAGAAGGGGAAGGCGTCTGATTCATGCGCGGAAGTCTCCGAGGCGCCCAGGTGTCCGCGTTCGTTGACCCCGGCCTCGCCGCACCCACACCAACGGTACGAATTTCTCAAAGAGCGTACAAGCGTGAATCAAGGTTGCGTACACGGACCATTGATGGGCCTACTCAGTGTCTTCGGTTTGAAAGAGGTCATAAATTCGCTAACGGAAGCCAGCACCTTGGTGAATTGGCTTAAAAATTCTTGACCTTAAGCTGGTGAAAAAACAATTGTAAAATCTATTTCCTTAAGTTAGCATTTCTGTCGTAAGCGAATATATAAATTTGCGAGTGATCCGGTTTTGTAAATACATATATGAATAAAGAGGGAGTGCAGTCTTTAATTATTAAAATGTATAAGATTGAGCGACGCGGTGGTATAAAATATATTACAAAAGGTTTGACGCCACATTAGGTTCAGTGGAAGTTCAAAAAACTTGAACTTTTAACAGTTTCAATATAACCTACCAAATTTATAAATATCCTACCAATACCGAACAACTTTCCCGTGAAGATCGACCTGAAAGTGTAACAATTTCTGAAATAATTGAACGGTACGATATTGAATGGCCGGAGGATTAAGGGTCGTGAAGCGTCTGAGGATGCACACTTTCAAAATAATCTGTCATAATAATATGAAAAATTGCTAATGTGAATGAAAAGGTGCCAAGTTACTGCAGAGTGTAACCAGCATATAAAAGAAAGAAGCCGGCTGTTAAGGGAAAAAAATAAAACTCGGTTCCGGAGAGAGCGTGACATAGATGATATTCGAAATTGGAAGTGCTGAATATCTTGAGGAAGGTACACCAATAATTGCAGAATAATATTACAGTCTTCTAATTTTATAGGAAAATAATTGGCGCGAACAAACGCGTCATTAAGAATTTATTTATAAAGGCAATTCTGAAAAGTTTTTTCGAAATGCTATTGAAAACACCTTATAGGAGGTTACTTCAACCGTGAGAGGTGGCATATGGGTCCTTTGGACGGATATTCGAGTTAAAAACAATTGTGTTTGCAGTAGAGCAGGAAAAAGTCCTCCTGGATACCCATTTGAACATCCCATTACTGTACCATAAGACTTTATTTCTTGTTTTGTAATGCTAATTTATAATCTGCGCGCCATTCCTCATTTGAGCAACAACATTGCTTGACTTACACGCTTCAAATAACTTGAGTAAATGTAGCGTTCCATTAGGTTTAGAAATATTTAATATAGCTCTGGAAAGGCGACAGTAACAATTAATAACTGTCGATTAAATTTTTTTAAAAGAAATTAAAGATAAAGGGAAGCGAGGAATTATCTGTAGATAAATTATTGCACAATGAGAACGAATATTTTGATCATGATATATTTTAGTGACGATGCTGCTGGTGACGGAAACATGTTTATGATTGCAGAATAAATGCTTCAAGTGCCGAATAGGAGAACATGTTGATCCAATCAAATAACGATGCTTTCCCAGTGTATTGATTTTATACAAGATTCTCGGTTAATCAACTAAATTCATTGTTTAAACACAACGTTTCGGCGAAATTAATCTCCGCCTTCATCAGGTGTACGGTGCATAATGTCTAGACGATTTTTTTCTTTATATAGGCTCACCGTAGGGTAAAGCAGGTGCCGTTCAATGAGATTGCTGAAGTGCGGCTAATTTTGACGTTTCTGTGTTGATTGGTGGAATAATTTACATTCACCGCTCTTTATGTCTTGACGTCGAGCGTATCCAATGTGATGGCCGATAATAATAGGATCCCATGCGTGCAAATTTATGAGGTTCTATGTCTCTTAAGTTCGTTTGCCTTCCATCAGAACACTCGCGTGGTTTAGAAACTTGGTAATTTCAAAATCCATCTTGTATCCTGTCATCAATGTATGTTCGGCCATCGCAGATTCATCTGTCGGTTTCAGACGAATATGGGTTTGATGTTCAGCACAGCGCTGTTCAACAGTCCGCGCCGTTTGTCCAATATAATCCTGATCTCAGTTACTGTTTATCTTGTAAACCCGTTTTTCCAGAATACCCTCCTTATCTGGGTTTCAGTGTATCCGTTCACTTGGAATATCCTCTATAGATTATTAAGCTCTAGCCAAGTTATCGGAATCTGATATCGCATTGGCTCAATGTAAAAGAGTGCCCATTACCTGATTTTTCTGAGCTGGGTGGTGATAGCTCTGTGCATTAAAATATGAATCTATACGTGCAGGCTTCCCATAAACTGCGTTTTCTAATTTCCAGCATGGTTTCTTGTAAATAATAATGTCTAAAAAGGGCAAATTTTTTCAATTCTATAGTAAATTGGATATTACTGTGTTAACCACTCAGATATTGTAGGAATTCGTTCACTGTGGCCAGGTAACAAATGTATTATCAACATATTGGAAGAAGCATTTTCTTGGCACAGTTTTTAAAACCATATCTTCAAAATATTCCGTAAAAAAATTGGTCACAACTGGTGACAATGGAGAGGCCATGACCACACTGACCACTTATTCATAGAATTGGCCTTGATAATGAAAATATAGTCCGTTTTATATTAGCAGTATTAGCAGACATCTTAAAAGTCTATAATCGATTGAAATGAGGGTTGAAGTAGAATCTTTTATAAAAATTGATTCATTATACTTTCTGCAGCGAAAAAATTACGAGACTAAAAATGCAAACGCTCCGGAATAATAGTTTTTCTGTGAAACAATCCTTGAAATAATTACGACCAAGTACGTCAAAAATATTGCTATAAACTCACAGTTTACTTGTGTAGATAATACGCAAAATCAAGTGTCACATTTTTATTTTATTTTAAGTCGCATAAACGACAAATTCTTAAGCCACTGTATAGTTACAATACATGAATCTTATATTACCATTGTATTTTATTACATAATTTCTCAAATAAATCTACTTTAATTTATTTACATTCAATTGACTAATTATTTAATAAAGTGTTTGTACTTTAATACTTCTATAACAATGAAACTAGGGATTTCTAAAAGACAATAATATCTTGTGTTTCTAAAATTAAAGAAAGTATATCATTATACAGATGAAAGATTAAGGCAAGTTAAATAAAATTTTCAAACAAGTATTAGTTAACAGTAGACAAGTAGACAGTAGACAGGCGGGTAAGTATTTACTGGAACGCGATACACCGTGAATATATTTATATTGGTTTTATCACGTTGAATAATAAGGTTATTGTCAAATAAGTATGTAGTTTTATATTGGTCTGAGAACTTTTGAGGTTGTTGTCAGTGGCGGCTCGTAAAGTTATGTGCTATATAGCTCCAAGGAACAATTTTTAAGAGGATAATTCCCCTTAAGTAAGATATTAATAATACTACAACATCTACAGTGTTGATAATAGTCCACGGCCCTTAATATGCTACATTTATAATTTCGTCTATATAACGTCTAATAGGTCTGAATTTTTAAAATTGTAAAAATATACAATAAAATTGGTACAACATTTTAAACATGAAAGTATTTTTACTTCTTACATATTTTAAATAAAGAAAGTTAATTTTAGGAAGAAGCCACATATTATGACAATATTGTTTGCAGGATTTTGCGGTAATTTCTCAAAGTTATGAAAGCCTACTGAATAACACCCGTTAAACGTTTTTTCTTTTAAATAATCATTGATTAATTCAAATGAGGCACAAAAAGTCTAGTAATCTTTTTATTAATTCGTCAAAATCATTATGATTCTATCCGCCTCTTTGTCAACACGCACACTCTGCTCTGCGCTGTGCTTCGTGTAGCTTATATTATTGTTTGATCTTGGGCGTGCAGCAAGGGAATGATAAGGAAATACTGCGCAATAGTATTTCTTATTCTATGCAGGATTCTCGTGCTGTGAAGAAAGTAACCCAGATGTATGCGGGAAGGAGCGCGCTGAAAGCGGATAGTTTAAAGCATTCGAAATCGAAGCAGAAATACAAACTCTTAAAATAATATTATTTTAAAGTATCTTAAAATTACGAAACAAATAATTACTCCTAAATTAGCTCATGTGCTTTAGCACATATGCACCAGCGACCACTGGTTGTTGTCCTGATAGTTGTATTTAACCAGATTTTAAGTAAGAGTGGGTGAGCACGTTAATCGTGTATCCCGAATGGCCTACACCTTACAATTTGATTAAAATTTGTTGTACAGAAAAAGGAACGCTGCGGCTAAAGGACTGTCATACAAAAAATTAGTTCACCCTACTATGGGGCTTGTTGTTAGGGGCCGGTATAGGAAAAACCATGCACACTCATTAGGCTAAGTGCAAAGGAAAGCAACTAAATTGATGAACAGTGGGCCATGGCACGGACATGATAAGTGTATTGGGGTGGGACCCATTAGAAAGGAGAATAATAAATGACAGACTCCGTACGCAAATTGAATTCTATAGCGTTCACAAAGCGTAAAGAGATGTACGGGACAGGTTCAAAAGCCGACATACTTAGTCTGAGTGGACCAGAAATTTAAAATTAAAACCAACCCCAGGAAACAGAAGGGGGTAAATTCTCATTCCTAATTAAAACTATTGAGGGCTGGTGTAAATTACCTGGAGCGTTGCTTGTGGAAAGTTCTCTTTCCATTATCAGGTTTAGCAGACATCTTTAAATGGAAAGTTGAGAATATAATAAATTGTCTTCGCTAGGTCAAAATTAGCAAATAGATACCAAGAAAAAGGAAAAATTAAGTTATAAAATGAATACCACACAAAGTTTCTTAGACCCGTCGTGGTTTCGTCGTATGAGAAAAAGTCGCTAGACCGATAAAAATTACACGCCACACTGTAAATGGGGTGAACTCAAAATCCGTGAAATTTTTAAAATCAAATCTAATAATTAAAATAAATGACTAAACTTACCCTGATGCTGAAAGACATTTAACAGTAGGCTACACATCGGAACCCGGAATGTGGTCAATTCTGCTAGGTAAATTACGCTTTTAAAAGAACAAAGGATTAAATTACATAGATGTGGTCATTACTATAATTAAAAACAAAGTTGACAAACATGTAATAAGCGTGATTCAAGTTGCTCAAATGATAGTTTTTAATTTATTCTATTAGTTCCCAGTAGAGGAATTACGATACGACTTTAATGAAACTACAAAGTATTACTACAAACTATGATGTGCTGGGGTAAACCATAGAAAAATATAGCTTGAAAGAAAATTTCTCAAACATATCAAATAAGTAAATGATTATTTCACTATTAATTATTAAATTATGTTAAGGTCCACAGTTAGGCGAAAATTGTAATAATCAGCGTTTAACTTATTGGTCAAAAGAATAAACTTATGTACGATTCAAAGGGATAAGAAAATATTTAATTAATGATTTTTAATTTAATCACAAAAAATTTAAAAGAGAACGGAATGAAACTGAACTACAAGTTAAAAACGGTAGAGCAGTGATAATATCGTCACCTGTGGGGTGAACCAAAACAAAGGAAATTTTCTTTGGTAAATAGGACTGGCGATGTGAAATTTTATGTAACGATACCATCAGAAGACCGCAGCTGTTTTCTCTGATAGTGGCTGTGACTGTCTACTTCGGGTTGACAAATTTGGAGACGCCAGCTAAGACGATCCGCTTCTCATTGCCTCTGCGTCGGGATGACCTGGCTGCATGGATGACGCCTTGGGCCAAAATAGTGGAAACTTCTTCCAAAATTTTGCATCTCTTCTGGGCTCAAGAGCTCAACTCTGCTATCGCCAACGGCCCGCAATTTTATAAGTCTTCCTGCTCCAAACTTCTGCCCATATCGCCTCATATAACCCCGAATTTTCCTCCTCATTTTTTCCAATAGCCAATCAGCTGTAATTTCAAATAGCATCCATTGGTAGGAATTTAACGATATATTTTTCGTTAGTTACGCAGTAGCCGTTTCTAATTATCTGCACGTATTTTCCGACTTAACAGAAGCAAATATCTCTTGTATAAGGGACGGATCTACCATTCATTTAAAAGACTGACACCCATTATCCGGCCTCTTGCGTATTGTGTGAAGAAAGGTTTGTTTTATTGTCCGAAGAAGTGTGTAGCGCTGACCACCACAAAAGATTCTACGCTCACATATAAAAAAAACTTCTTTTCTGACTTTCCTCACGCAATTTCAATATATTTCAAAATTAAAGGTTTTATTTGTAGTCTTTCCATATAAAGTGTTTAAATATTCACTGTGGCTCCGACACTTATTTTTGATTACATTCCAAGGTCACAGCAGGGATAGATTGTAAATATCTGAAGGGACGGCTCAGTACTTCTGTGGACCCATCTCTCTCAGTTTTACCACTATTGAGCCAGTGTAAATTTGTCTTGTAGCGTCGGGGAGATGTTTTCAAAATATTGTAAAATTTGTGTTTGTGTATTTAAAATTGAAACTTAATGCATTGATAATTAGGTGTGTTATCATTTGCGTACCTCTTTTTGTTTACATATATTTATATATTTCTATTACAAAATACGTAAAATGTTTGGGTTTTCATGATAACATGTGGCTTATCAATTTTTCTCCACAGGATAATAACCTGAAGAAGGAACAAATAGAACCGAAACGTTTTTCTCCTCTTCGGAAATTATTAAGAAGAAAAATAAAGTCTGAAAGTGGTCGGAAATTTTAATTATTACAAATTTAATTAAACTAAAATAGGAATCTGAGCGACAGTTAAATAATCTGTTATATTTAATTAAATAATTACAAAAAAGATTGTTTTTATGATCAGGGAAAGAGTCAGCATATTATCAAATCAGATTCGTTTTCTGATTTGTATAGAACTCCTTTTTTAATGAGTGATGCCGCCGACTTCTTTCCATTTTATTATAACCATCAGCGGTTTTTTCTGATTACCTCGAGGCCTCATTAATTTGTGCCTAAATGCCCTCAAATAAAATATGTTATGGTTTTGTAATATTTGAATTTTAACAGTTGAATGAATGAATAATCATTAGATATTACCGACGATGAGAAATTCTATGGGAAGACAATGTTTAATATTTATTATTTTTATTATTTTAAAAGGAGATTGGTAAAGGTCCAAAGATATTCGGTTACATAATCTCATATTTTGAGAATGCAGAACTAAAATGATTTTTGTTAGGAAGGAAATGTTTAATAACATAGTGATACTGGATGTAAGGCGTCCTCCTGGAATGCTTTACGGCAGCGGTTGGAGCATGTTGGTGATTAGATGCCAAAAAACAGGTAGATGGATCCATTTTCTCTTACGGTTGTGTGTAAGAGTCAAGAGAAGACTCCCTCTTCGTGCGATGCAAACTTGTTATGAGATCAGATAAAAGAGAGAACATGCCGCTTCAAAATTCACCTCCGTTTAACGGATGAGAAATTCTTGAATTGTTTTTAAGCAGCTACCAGCTACCATAGATAGATCAAATGCTTCCCACACCGTCAGAAAAAGTATACTACAAAAACTGATTCCTTGAATACTTCGTTATTTATTCGCAGCTTCTTATGATTTAATTCTTGACATAATCATTTCGCCATTCATAATCATTTTGTAAAACAAGAAGTTTAGCATAAACCCTTGATCAATCATTAAAATTTAAATTATCCACCATGTTAAAATTGAAAATTTTCAATGATATATTTCAATCTAACGAAACATAAATAATTATCAAATTAAGGAATCTCTTCTACGACCGATATCCTGTCAGAGTTCATGAAAAACTGTAAACATTTTTAAAAACAGACGTAACCTATAAATTTGGGCTTAATTAATTGACTGGTCTTATTTTGAACTAATTTTCTTAAAGTAATTGTGTAAGGTTCCTATGCCTACCTTTGACAGAGCTCTATTAGTACTGTATTTGGATTAGTTTCTATTTAATCTTACAAAATTAATCTAACAATGAATTACAATAATTTCTAGAATGATTCTTTCTTCACTTGACTACTTTGTGGGACATAATTGATTGTCCTATTATATGTATTGACAAATTTCTGTGTTTATGACAAGAATTAGATGTTACGGTAAACTGTGATACTTATTTACTGTTTACAGCTATTTTATTTGGTTCTGACGTGTTTCAGTGCTGTATTAGCGAAGTATAATCGTCGTTTCAAAGTAAGACTGCTTTTTCGCAGAAATATAACTAAATAACTCATAATTGATGTTAAAAATAACTAAAAATGACGGCTAAACTGCTAAAACCACTTTTACGATCGAGCATGCGGCCAACAGACTCATCAACATTTTGCGTCGCAGATCCCCGAAATTGATCAATCCCTGTACGTCTTATAACAATAAATATTCATGTTGGATGTCGCTGCTGTACTGCGTACTATCCTTCGTGTTTTTCCTGCTGCGAAGTTTATATAAAAAACCAAAAACGGCTAAATCCATTTCTTACACGTTAAATTCTCTGAGCCTATTTTTTACATCAGAAAATAAAACTTCTGAAGTAATTCTTCTATAATTATTTGGACTTCTCTCTCGATTTGGTGTTCTAAACTCTATTACAATTTAATTTATTGTTTGTTTTTCCATGATGCCCACTTAATATCTCTCTTGAGATGCCCCGAGGAAGAACGAACGAGGGAAAGAAGGGAATACCATTCAGTCGTCTGACAAATAAAACGTTAACATTCCCCAGTAAGGAAAACACAAGTATTGTCTCTACGGCAAGCTACACTTGCGTAACTCGAGCTTCTTAAGGATCAATTACAAGTAGCATTCGAGACACGTAAGATAATATTGCAAATTAAGCTTTGCTCAAGGACACTGCTTATGAATCCATACCTAAAGCGATAAATGAAATTATGAATTATAAAGTAACTGAATATTTAAACTGTTACAGGATCACCATCATGTAGCCTGTTAATCTCCCACAAAAAAAACAACATTATATAAATGTGAAAATCCGGCAGCTTAAAATTTCCATGATTTGTGCCAATTTTAGACATGAATGGAAAAGTAAAATAAGTAAAACATGTTAATTACATAAAAAATGCTTACATGTAACACAAACCAAATTGTATACTACATACGAATTTTAGTTTGCAAAACCAATTTTTTTTGGAGGGGGGGGGGAAGAGGCTACATGAGGGTGATTGCAATGATACTTTAAGAAGATTTTTTGGGGGGGTAATAGGCTACATGAGGGTGATCCTGAAACAGACAACTCCCCTTTAATAGCATAGGAAAGGAATTGAAAAGGGGGGATGCGGAATGTAGAGAAAGGTAGCCAAGGGTAGACTAGGTGGTTTAAGGATCCTACCCCGTGTTTCTCCTAAAGAGATGCAGGAAAAATCCTAGAAAACCTGCATCAGGTAGGCCGGGCACAGGGTACTATTCTCACGCCCTTCCGAATGACGGGAGACGAGTTTGCTGTGGGGTGGCAGCATTCCCTTCTCCATGTCTCCACCAGTTTCAGGAGGCAGTTGGCCGACTGGTCCAATGGGATCAGCGGACAACTCTTGCCATGTACCCAAGGTCTTCGACCCCAATACATATACCTCCCAAAATAGGTGAAGGTGTCTCGGCATGTGAGAACTTTGAGTACAAGGCATTCCCGTCATAATCAGGTGAGCCCCGCAGTCACTCTGGGCTGAAGCGCCTGCGAGAAAACTCCTGCAGCTCCTATAAAGCTTTAAGAAGGAATAAACTACTTTACATGATACAAACATCTGTAAAAACGACTGTACGAAAATAAACACATATTTTCTCTGCAAATGTATGCATGCAGGTAAGTCTATTTATGCTTTTTTTTGTGGTAGTCGGATGGTCGGATGCCACTCGCCATGCCTACCTATCCTGCGCAAGCCTTTTCATTTCGACGTAGCAAAATATCTTCCTAATCTGCTTAGCGTATTCCATCCTTCACCTCCATTTTCTGTTCTTATCCCCAAACACTTCCCTCGAATGATAATTTTACACGGCTCTCATGTCTCAAAATGTAGCCAATTAATCTATCCCTTCTCTTGTCCTCCAAATTGTTTTCTTTCCCCATTTTGCTTATAATTTCCTGGCTAGTTATTCTATCCACCCATATGATTTTCTAATTGTGTTTAAAATACTTTAAAATGGGATTAAATTTTATGACTATATTTATTGCGTCCCAATATTTATTTTATTTGTTATAGGAGAAAGGTATTTATTTTGAGAAGAATTGGACAATAAATTATTATATTCTATAACTTACAGCTTATATAAGGATATGAATTAATTTATTTTTATTTTCTTTGGAAGAGTATAAAATAGGTGGTCAATATATAGACCACTATCCGTTTCAGAATGGGTTTGGACTACTGTAGATATGGCCATTTGAAAGGCCACTTTCTCATATCAGGTATAAAAATACAAAATAGCATAATAAGGCTTGGAGTTCTCTAAAATATTGTGGGTCGGTTTTTGGTTGCGGACACAAAATAGTGGGAATGACATCTCCCGAGTGGATGGTGGTCGATTATGAAACCAACATTTCAATAAATGAAGTCTAACAACTTCAGATAGGGAAAAGAGGACCTCTACCTATTTAAGAGCCATTAAGCTGTTGCTTAGGGTCAGTTTTAAATACGAAAAGCATTTTTTTGATCTTATGGTAGGTGGATAATATATGGACCAATATACTATGAAACGGTAATGGATTCAAATATAAATAAATTAATGACTTTAAGGACACTGATTAGAATGTTGTTGTTTAGATAAACATTTGTTGTTGAAATTACAGGATTGATGTGGCGAGGCTTGAAGGATTTGATTAATATAGGGTGTAAAAAAATGGACTGCAAAGTTTCAGGAATGGATTCCTCGCGTAAAGAGAAGAAAAAAGTATATTACATTGGTCGTGAAATGGGTCTGAAAGAATTATTACTTGAACAAGGAAATATTTCACACTGCTAAAATGCTGAAATGTTTAAGTTGTAAAATTTTGGAAAAACAATTTATATTTCGCCGTTGTATATCCATAACGGTTGAAATTAATTAAAACGCTCAGGATAGGTTTGCTTGTAATTTTTACATCAGATTAAAATCCACGAGGTCCGTAGTATATGTAACGCTTTCATCACTGAAGTAACGTTCTGGCGTTATCGGATATCGTGAGTACAGACTATCAAGCATCGTTCCATTATGATTCTATTTGATCGAGCGTATTTTTAATAACGATAAGTGACCCGGAAACGTGGCTTTCGCCATTAACCCCGTCGCTATCGACATCGGCCGTGCGTGCTGGTTTTTTTGCTCATCGAATTGAAGTGCAAAACGTGGTAGCTCAGTAGCCGACAGGAAAGGTCTTCAGATCAGATCGATCCTGGACATCTGTAATTCCTCGGGGGCGAGGGGATCTCCCTCAGACAAACATCACACCCTCATCAAGTTAAACCCAGCTAGCTCGTTCATGTCAGAGCAACGCTAGCTGGCTGGACCCGTAACTTAGGTTCACTGCTACAGGGAATTAATTCACTGCCTGGTCCGTTCTATCCTGGGGTAGATAATTTATATAACTGTAGTCCAAATTTATAAACCAAAATTAACTCAGTCTTGAATTCACTGTTGCATAAAAACTTATTCAATCGTCTTTAGCTCATGGCGGTAAATCAGTCGTACAGAAAACTGAGAAAATTATGTTCCATACAGTCCAATTTAGAATCCAGTTTCCTCAAAATCTTTAAATTGTCAATGGCGAGGCAATAAATTTTTTTAGTTATAAATAGTGATAATACTGAAATCCATGAACGTTGTTAGCTCTGAGGCAATTGTGTAGTTTGCACGAGAAATGGTTTATTATGCATAAAACGAATTTCACCTCTTTCAATTCAACTGAAAAATTATTTATATATTACAATAATAAATTACAATTCTGTCCGAGGCCTACCACTATCCTTTAGGAACTTTCTCGAGTTAAATTTTTTGAGTGCTCAAATTTGTTAAACGAACTTCTCGTTATTCCGACGTATTGAAAATAAAGCCAAATATCTTGGTATGACACTAGATACCAAGTTGAGATGGAAAGAACACGTAAAAAAGAAAAAGGAAGAACTGCACATAAAATATCATTGTAAGATATTCCAAACTGTCTTTATATAACAAAACTTTGGCGTATAACCAAATTATAAAACAAACCTGGTCGTATGGTACACAACTATGGGGATGTTCAAAAGAAAATATCAAGCAAATACAGACATTCCAAAATAAAGTTTTACGTGCCATGTGAACGCTGATATCCATAAAGACCTTGGCATTCCAACTGTCAAAGAAGAAATTAAAAGATTTGAGGGAAAGCACGAAGAAAGGCTTCGCCGGCACGAAAACACAGAAGTTCTTCAGCTCTGGGACAATAAATACCTGTTCAGAAGACTCAAGCGAAGGAAACCATTTGAATTAGTATGAGTGACAAATTACAAAATAAAGCACGCTGCGTGAGCGTGAAATACAGTCGTAGGACAACAATGAAAACTAAAGGATGTCATTGGACTAATTTAGCTAATAAGTAACTAGATATAATAATTAACAAAGTAAAACTAATGGTTGGTCTCTACAGACCAGTTTTAGTTACGGAGGTGGTTTTTAGTGGGTAAAATCCCCACACACCGTGAAGTACGGGCTTCACGGCGTCTTTCTGAAGATTTTCCACCTGCCCACGCAAAAAAAATTCTGACGCATTAAACCAAAAAACTGAGTGAAAATTGCTTACCCAGTTAAGAAGTTGCCAATCTTCTGTGGTATAGTGGCTAGCGTCGCTGCTTCATAACACAGAATTCCCGGGTGCCATTACTGGCATGGGCATGGGTGTTTGTGTCGTCATGGTCGTCACGGAGACTTGGGTTAAGAATGCGGGAGAATCGATACGCTGACCACGTATTGTAACGATAAAGCACATATTCTCGGACTTTGGCGGTACGGAATCAAAGGCAAGCTACGCGAGGGTTACAGACGGGGTAGTAAAAGTCAGACACAAAGGCGCTATTCCCCTCGTCTCGTGAATTTTGACGACAGTGGATGGTAAGGAGGTTGGGGTTTTCCCAAAATTCGTCGGTGAGGGGTGCAAACGGCTCCTCCCAGAGAGGAAAGACAACAATTTTGATTCAACAATATCGAGCCCCGCCACCGACGGAATATGAGTTAAGGAAGTGGTGAAAAATTACGAAGAAATCCGAGGAGAAACGGATTGCGGGAACGTGGAGGTTATGACCGGAGATTAAGATTGGAGATTGTCCTGACCACGGACAGTAACAACGGTGGCAGTAAGGCTCGATCCAATCCGGAGCAACGAGAAAGCGGCAGCTGAAAGGTCCAAGTGAGACGACACGATAAGTACCTCTGTTTGTAACCTTTTGCCGATTTCTTGGTACTGCAGTTCCGAGTAGGATTATTGTGTAAGTTATTCTGCTCTACCAGAAAGCCCATTTTAAACGAGGCTTATTGCTGAGAACTTGGTACTGCAGTTCCGAGTAGGATTATTGTACAAGTTATTCTTGAATTTATTTATAAGAAAATTTACTTTGTATAATTATTGTAAATATATATTTTGTTTATTACATAAAAGCCGGCTATGAAAATTAAAAAATTTCGCCAAAATCAGCCCCCTAATTATTCCTGGCGATCCATTTTGTTTTCGTGAATGGGGCCCCTCCCATATTCAGCAGGAAGGGTCAACCTTTTGTCCTTAAGACTTTGAGTGCCGCCCACAGCTAGGGAAACAGACGCAGAACCTAAAGTTTCACGTCGCGTATTTAATACATTACAGTGTGTGAGAGGGAACAGATGACTGACAATGTAGTAGTGGTTTGAATTGCTTACTCTATTGTGAGGGACTAAGTGAGGAGTAGCATTAACAGGAGGAGAATTAAGGACATTGTAAACAGAAGGAGCTGGATAAACCCAGATAATAGAGTTCAACTCTATTGATTCTATCAACGTCTATTTTAAAGTTACGATTATCATTTTATCCACGGTCTTGAGTTTTATCACAAAAACCACAAAAAAGGTATTTTAGGTATCAGCTGACTGGTAAAATTAAACATTTCAAACGTTGGTTTTCCATTTACGATAGCCTCAAAGTCACTTACCGCTGCATGAAGTGTAAAAATTAACTAATATGAATAGAGTGCGTATCATTTTCAGCCAAAAATATTATATTATTTATATAGATGTTTGCTGAAATCTTTAAAATCAATGATGTAACTTTGTATATATGGTACATTTCTTTTAGGTAAAATTACAGCAAGTTTATGAGCTAAAATTTTAGTTCAGGTGTATATTATATTGTTACTGTTCGAACTGACTAACTGACTACTGACAGTTTCCAAGTTCAAGTAGTAATTACGTTAATTTATACTGTCATTCTTGATGGGATGAATTGAATTTCTAAAAATAAATAATTCCCCATAAAGAACCCGTTTTGGTATCAGAATTCAGGCTGGATTGTGTGCACCGTTGTTTTTAGAACAACGGTATCGCTATGAGCTAACGTTATAAACTGAGCGGTATCTCAACTTGCAGGACGTTTCAAAAAGAATAATCCAATATCAAAAATTTATTACCTCATTTACTGTAAAACAATATGATTCGACAACGTACTGTTAAAACGAAGAAATTCTCGAGTTACATGTGATTTCCTGGACGACGGATCTGTCATACTGGTCAAATTGAATGAACTTTACATCACTGGCTCCCTACGTAACCTGACTGCATGTGATTTTCGTTGTCGGGGGTTATAAATGACTCAGATTATGTGCTTCCGCTTCCCACAAATATAATTAAATTGCGGAACAACCTAACAACAGCCGTGGATGCACTAACTCAAGACATGTACATCTCAAGGTATTTTGTAAAAAAATTATTACAAAATTAACATTAATTTTATGTTCATTATTATTCACAATGCAGACATGCCAAATCGGATGAATATTTTTGAACTACCCTGCATATGTTTTCCAGGTGTTCTTTGAAAAGTTGGGACTGTCAAACTCGCCTTTGAAATGAACGATTGAGATACTGACTCCGTATAAATTTATCTAAAGGAAGTCAGTAAATACCACGAGTGCTGGGTTATAACACTAAATTTAAGTGATACACGAACCCTTGAATCGCGGAAAGCTCGTGCACCCTGGGCTGAGAACTCGCTAATGCCCCGTGAAGGACGGGAAGGCTTTTCCGAGATTTGTTGTGGCGTTGCCAGCTGAGAACGATCAATTGTGTCAGTTTTTGCTCCTCAGATGATCTCTTCTCGTTTCACGGTTAGCGCATGTCTAACATTATTTCATGCTAATGATCTTTCGTGTTCTAGCTATTTGTCGATCCTTTTCGTCTCTCTCAGTTTCGCTGTCGAAAATAGATCTCATTTCATGGAAAATCTCTGAAGTAACAGAGGTATTGGAGATATTTAGAGTTCACTACACTGAAACCCACTAATAATTCAAAAACTAAATAACATGATTCAGAACTTTAGGTCAAACCATTACGATATCGTTGTAATAATTGATTTGGGGCGTTGAAGAATATTCAACACTGCCTGTTCTATTAATATGACTCGAATTCAATTTTAGTTCCCTTACTGACACGAATTTCAGAAATGCCGTTCCATATTCTTCTATTCATAGCAACGTTGTCTTTATATTATCAATCTTTGGATTCTACTTACTGAATTGCCAAACTTAGGAAGGTAACCCAATTTTCCCGTCCGTTGCCGTCAAACGAGCACATTTATGGCAAACGTGTCTTAAATGAACTGAAGTAGCGTTGTGAAAACTCGGTAAATTTAGAATGCAAAATTGGGTGGTTTCCTAGATGATAGGCGGCACCTTTCAGTAGTGCCCATTAAGGCAGTCGCTGTGGAGATTACACAAGACTCGCCGCCGGGGAAATACCAAGACAGTGGGGACGCGTTCCACGGAGCGCAAACAAACCACGTGGGACTCGGGGGTCGACTATCTCACTAAATCGATGACCAGCATCAGGAGCTTCAGATGAAAGACACGCACGCCGCCGAAACATCCACATCACGTACTTTTCAGCAATGTGCACCAGCCTGAATCTTGCAATTCCTAGGTCATGAGATTTATCCTTGTAGACATTTGTGTTGCCATGTCCTTACCAAGGCTACCTCATTTCTCTTTTTTTTATACAAAATTTTGCTGTGTGAAGTATCCACATTTAAGCTATACGTAGTATTTATACTCAGTGGTTTTAATTCGAATTCTTTAACTTTCCTCCTCTTATCACTCCCATAATTCTACATCCTTTATGAACCAAGACTTTTTAAGTAATTCTCAAACCATCATGTTGATCAAATTGTTTGTAACTTTGGCAGCAATAAGGGGATAATACTATGTTCAATGAGTATTATATGTTTGAATGACGTTACGATGTCATATTTCACTAGCAAGAAACAAAATCACGATTTTAATCTGACCAGAGAAGTGCAAAACGTTTGACGGGTCTGCATTACGCGTAAATAATGTATTGTATGAAAATATGTGCCAGCGTACATAATATCATTAGATCTTAACTAGCATAACTGATGAGTTCAACTACCAAACTATATGATTTCAGGGGAAATTATTTTCACTAGAGCCATTGTTTCGCGAAAGTAAGCCGCCGAGTCTAATTCTGACATTCACAATCCTGGGTAAGTTGAAAATAAGCTTCTTTGTGTGGAGGTGGAAGTTAGTATCAAAGTGTTCCGGATATGTTCTTCAACTCGTGCAGTAATTTCAACAAAATTTTGTACGTATCTTTCTCACAATCTGGCAAAAACCACACCTATCATTCCTAGGGTTTATCATTCTTGGGGGCATATATATATGTATTAATTAACATTTATAATTATTTAGCCGCGAAGTTGAACGCCATTTATGTAAAGACAATAGTTTCCTTAAGAGACAACAATAATCCAAAGAAATTGTAAATAAATAATTGAATTAATCTGACTAATTATTATAAATAAAGCACAATGAATGGCCGAAAAAATACCGGAAGTTGCACCAGGAACATAAAATTTTTGTTATATTATAATTAAAGAACTGAGGAGGTCCCGAAAGTTGGGGGACGAAACGTTTCCAAATAAAATTATTTCATTTCTGACCTTTGGTAATTATTTGTGTTTAATTTATATTAATAAGTCAGTTTAATTCAATTACTTTGTTTATATTATGGCAAAATTTTGTTCCATACATAAAAGCAAAATTTTTCCTTAGCTTTGATCGTCCAAAATATGGCAGTGGAATTCATCGTACCCTCTTTGCAAGCTTCCTCTTTCCATCGTCACTTTCGCTAACTTAAAAATCTCTTTGCTTTTTCTTTTAATTAAAACTGAATTTCTTTTAATTTCGTTGGGTTAGGATTTTTACAGAACTCCGCAATCTTCTCAATATATAAAACTTTAACGTCGGCCGTTTTCAGTGGACATTCCACAACTACTATTTCTCTTCCAACAACATTGTCCTCACTTCCTAGAACCTCTTGGACTTTTATACATTAAATTTGAATTTCGTCCGTAATTCGGGAACAACCAACAGCTACTACTGCTTTTAAAAACGTCACTCAGTTGTCAAAAATTTTATTCTTCAGGAGCCTTTCAACAAATCATATAATTTTACGACGTCCCCGAATAGGTTATGTTAAACTTCTGCTTTGAAAATAACTTAATAATTTCATTTGGAATCCAGTGGCTAAGGCAATAATTTTATCAACACACGGCGTTAACCGGTACAAAGTGGAATCTCAGTTTGTCTAAATGAAACAGCCAGCGACAGTCTGTGGAAAAAATCCTCCGACATCGTCGTGGAGAACGACGAATGAAACAATGACTCAAGATTTAACCTCTAAAACACCACTCGAGGAAAGCAGCTGACACTTCACGCCCTAGCAACTCGTCATTGTCTTCCTGGTAACAATACTGCAGGGGTCTATGAATCACTTTTCCAGACATTGTCACCTGGAGAAAGTGATCTCGCTGAGGCAAGAAGAGCAGAGCACGGCTCAACTGGTGGGAAAGTGGACTGTTTACTTGCACAAATAATCAACAATGATGAAACATTCGAACGTTTCCAATTATGGTCTCTATATTTTCACTTTTTATTACAGTTAGAACGTCGATAATTTGTTGAGACATTTAGTATCTGATTTAGTAGTTACTCCCGAATTGTAATAATGATAATAATTGTGCTTGTTGTACTACATTTTTAGTGTAACTGGTACGGAAAAGGCTTACATTCTCTGAAATCTGAATCGAATTAATGTAGATAAAATTTACGGTAACTAATAAAACTAACAAAAATATTTTAAAAAGTATTTGACAATAACGGGGACCAAAGATCTGCTTCAATCTTTGATATGAACACAAATATATCAATGTTTTATGGAAATGAAATGAATTATAAGAAACTTTTGGCAGTTTTTATTTTATTTGAATAATGAACTATAATATGTTTCGTGTCTCATATGAGACTTCTTCAGGTGTAAAAAATTAGTAGTTCATGGATCTTGCTCCATAACTCCTTCGGCCGATTCCAAGTATTTTATTTTGAGGATGGATTATCTTTAAACTTTCTTTTGAGTATTGTGACTTGTGACGGAATATTAATAGCTGTGACTATTATTTGACAGGAATAGGTTTAGTGTAGCACGTGTTTATGGGAAAATTTAATAACACATTTTTATGGGTTTTCCAGGGTTTGTAACCATAATATTTCACGTGTTTATAATGTAATCCAATTATTTTATTTATACTATTAAGTATTAACATTTGCGCAATATTTTACAGATCTATCTTCACAACTACCACAACGGTTACAGTATATATTTGAGTCAAGATATCTGTGTGATGAGAAATATTGGCAAATTGGGCTGCGGTTCGTATGCCTCTAATTCTGTACAGAATAGATTATTATTTTCTTATCTGCCTCTTAACTCATACAAATACTGCTCACTAATGGCACCTTAGTAAAATCTCTAATTATATTCCTACAACAACCAAGTTTTACGTGCGTCCTAACCAAAGGGGAAAAACAATCTCTGAAAAATACTGGTTGGCCGTCCGATTCTTTAGAACGTTGTCCAATTATAAACTTCATCATTATAAATTTTTATGCATTATTCCAGCTTAAAAAACCTTTTTTTTATTAATAGGGTTTAATCTTTCCCGTGTTACACCCTTTGCACATGACTGGTTTTACTGTTATTCACTTTATCTTTTCACACTACTTTGTCATGAATTTTATCTTTACGACTTGATTTTCTAAGAACTAATGTTTCCTCAAATATTTCCCCTTGGCTTTTTCGGTTCCAGGAGGATGAAGTAGTAAAATTATCAACTGATTTTATATTATGTTAACATAGTAAAATTTTATTGTAGCTAAAATACATTTATACTCAAAATATTAAATAATATTCCATATACATCAGCCTACTCACCGTGGTGTAATGATCAACGTCGCTGACTTGTAACGCGGAGGTCCAGCGTTCGAATCTCGGTGAGGGCATAGATATTGTGTGTTGTATCATACATCATCATCCTCTGAGACTTGCCTTTCCACTTATGAATCACGCTACGGACAAATGCAGTAACCTAACCCAATACTTCAGATTTGAAGATACTACAAGTAATGCGTGATCCTCAAGAGTTGAAAGAATGGAATCCACAATAGAGATTCAGTCGGGGTAGTTTAAGACATATTCTTTATGTCCATGGGAAATTTTCCAATAGCGTTAAACGGCAAGAACGATGGAATTTAAATTATAATAGCAATAAAATGATAGTCATGTGGACATGAGATTTGCAGTCATATTAATATCAGTTCTTCATACGTATATTAAGGTCGGTTTTACCTGAAAGTTCTGTTTATACGTATTTCGAAAAGTTCCCTGAAGATGGCTCTAAACTCTTTAATTCCTACAAAAATCAGCTAGCGCCCCCTTTATCCTGAACACATGAATTTGACAGAAAAAAATTACTGGAAAACAAAATAAAACAACAACCACAAGTAACCAAAATACGAGATTCCGTTAATATGCATCTAAATGAAAATTCTATTCTTTGATAATATTTCCTTACAACTTTGGTTTCCATTTGCAATATTGAGCATAAGATGTTGCTTCTAATTATGCATCTCAGTCCAACAGTTATCTTTGGAAAATGATTTTAACTGATATATAGCCAGTTATACCCCCCCATTCCGAAAAAAAATTAAATTGGCGATCCATGGGATATTTCTCTTGTAGGTATTTCTCCCCAGACTGACCGCGGGGCTCACCTGATTATCTTGGGAATGCCTCAACCTCTCTATTTTTTTACCAAGTTCTCACATTTTGAGACACCTTCATGTATATTGGGAGGAGTATGTACTGGAGTCGAAGGCCTTCAGAGTTGTTCACTGATACCATTGGATTAGTCGGACAACAGCCTACTAAAACTGGTGGACACACGGAGAGGGGAATGCTGCGACCCCCACATCAAACTCGTCTCCCGTCATTCTGAAGGGCCTGAGAATAGTACCCAATAGCCCGATCTACCTGATACAGTTTTTCTAGGGGTTTCCCTGCATCTCTCTAGGTGAAACAGCGCGTTGGATCCTTAAACTATAGCCCGGGGACCCTAGTCAACCCCATATCCCCCTTTTCATTGCCTCTCCTATTCTATTAAGTTGCCTGTTTCAGTATCACCCTCATGTAGCTGTTACTAAAAAAAAACTGAAATTAAAAATTATTTTTTGTTAATAAATATTGATTGATTAATATGTAGAGCTGTTTTCTAACTTCCACATGGGTCTTCTACTTTCTCTAGGATACATTACAAACATCATAAGATATAAATTGCGATCTTGTGATATTTTAGATTTAATTTATGGTAACTTATGTCTGTTATGAAGTAAAATTCGTATTTACTAATCCAAAAAGATAATATTTTCTAACAAAATGCACGGCCGGTAACATTCCTAATTAATACAGATATATTCCGCCTCAGACTGGAATCTTCTTATTGATGTGCTTCATGCATTAATTCCAGGAGGCTCACTAATTTTCAGTGTTAACCTGTTCCCTTCAAAGCGTGTCAAATTCAGGTCGTTGGGTGATGGCCACCCTTCAACGGCTTCGGGCTTTTTCTTTCAATTTGAGACGCTTTCCAATTTCCCACCGACCACCAATCTACCTGGGAATTAAGCTTTTAAACGCCGAATAATAATAAATAAGCGTATCGAAAATAAAAATAGGAAATGGAAAGCCTAAAAATTCTCACAAATTGTCGCATTATTTTCCCGGATGTTACAATTAAATTAGGTTAACTTCATATTAATTTAATCTTTGATGAGTATTTTAGGATAATCACATAGACAAAAATTATTTGTTGTTTTGTTCTTCAAATCCGATTGATTGGATCTGACAGAAGTTGATTGTATTAACAGCTCCTGACTAATAATATTTTTTAAAGTAATGCAAATACGAGTATAAACTGTAGTAAATATATCATCATGCAGACATGCTTTGCTGCACAGGCATTATTTCTAATTTATGTTCCTGGTCTGTCATTTAGATCACAAATAGTTCAAAATTCCATGTAAAATACCGAATGTGTGTCTCTGATGGACTAATTTTCTGCTGAATGAATAGAAATCAGTAAAGAAAAATTATTTTGCTCCATTACAGGTATTTTTACCGACATTTTGTTTTGGGTATTGTGTGTGGAACCATAAACAATCGAAGGGGAATTAAGTTTTAACCCAATATATATATATATATATATATATATATACAGTAATTAACTGTAAATAAATAAACCGGACAAATTGTTAGGTTCAATTATAAATGGGAGAACGTTTCGTTTCTTTTCTAGGAATGTCCTCAGTAGCACAAGTATAACAAAATTAGCATAGATGAAATCTTCTTTCTAGGATTTTAAAGGTTTTTTCTATGTAAATATGATATCATACCGTTTATAAAACAATTATTTGTGCCTCGAAACATTAGGGTGTGAACTGCTTGTTAACCCATTTTTGATTTCATAATTTACTTTATTTATTTGAGAATAGGTGAATGACTACTGGTTTGCTTTTATTTTTTTAAGAAAGTGAATCTCTGTTTGACTTTGTAGATTATTATAATTCACAGCATTTTTAACCTTGAGGAGGGTACAAAAAGTACCGAAACGTTGGTTTAGATGAATATGTAACAAAAAAGCTTCTGTCTATTAAAGATCGTTCTCATTAATTCCGTTAATGTATAAAACAGACGTGATACGTTTATTAATACAATTATGTGAATATAAAACAGAAAAACTTACATTTTATTAATTTAAATAAAATATAGCTATTAATTAGTAGCTAATTCTGTTCGCCATCGGTGGATTGTAATGTAGTATTCAAATCCAGAATTTAACTATTTGATTTAGCGTCCAAACCATTGTCAAAAAACTTCAAATCCAAATCGTAATATTTTGTCATGATAGTAAATATAATAAAAAATATTTTGATATTTACGTAGATGTATAAACTTACAGTTTTAAATCTAATTCTATAATTTAAACAGGAAAGACATGAGAGAATATATTAGAAAACAAGCTGCCATAGAATGTATGAATAACAGGAGAAAATAAAACAATGTCCCATCCTTGTATATCTGTCTGCCCATCCTTATTTCCTAAAACCCTTCGAAGAAAGGAACTAGTGGTTTATCTCTTATTGGAATCTTTCATACTAAGCTCACACATGATTATTTAATTTCTAGAGAGCAGCCACGAAGATCTCAACAATGGAAGTCTAAATCAAGAAGACATAATGAAACAAATTGATGAGCTTGTACAGACGTTATTATATACATTATATAAAGTCTGTACAAGGCCATCAATTTGGTTAATTATATACAACAGACAAAGTTAAACCTCAAGAAGAAATAATTAATGTTACAAATTTCCTTAAGGACACTAATATTTTCAATATGATTTAATTTAATGTATCAAATTTAAATGTTCTAAGTTGTTTGAGGTTTACTGTGTAACATTTGTACCGTCGGCAATGACATACTAGTCAACCCGACGTTAGCCTTAAATAAAAGAATCTTATTCTAGCCGATACGAAGAGCATGTTATAGGGATGCTGAATAATAATTCGTAATTTACCAACGTTAGCTAAACGATTCTGTGAATGTGATGCGTTCCGCTTTAGGACCACAAGTGAATGACATTTTCAAAGATGGTGTCACTTAGACATGTTTTAAGAGCAGATCTACTTCCACCAATGAAAAGAAAATGGACCCTAGAAAACAAAATTCTCACATTCTCATTCCTCCTTCTTGTGTGATGTTCTCCAATTCCAAACATAAAGTACGAGTCACTCTCGAATCAGCTGTTTTCGGACGAGAAAAGGGTTTCTGCACATTTGAAGAATTATTATAAAAACTTTCTTAAATTATGTAGCATTAAACAGCCCTACAATATGCTCCACGTATCGGCTAGAATTAGATATGCAACAGTGAATTTATTTCGTAGCGTTTAATGCTCAATGTTTTTAATTTTTTAAAAATTCTTATAACTTTAATATGATGTTTATCGACAGTGGTTTGAATGCAAATAGCTTATGTATTTTGGAAGTCGTCCATTATCTGGTGTCGATAACCAGATGGTTTAAAATGGAGGACCACGGCGGAAGCGGTAAAATTTGAAAGCGGCCGTTTTTACGTAAACAAAATAGTTTAAGTGTCATAAACAGTTTTGGCGCTGGCAAAATTTAGCTTTTAGCACATTCAATTGGCAACGGAGAGAATGCACCTGTGTTTGATGTAAACAAGCCCCCAAGACGCTGGCTTGCCCAACATATCGGCAATAGCGTGTTAAAGAAACGCAAATCTACAAGTTTGAGGATGGAAAGGCCTTGAGAGACGTGTTTACAGCATCCTTCCCTGTGCTCAGAACCTAGAGATGGTATTCCGAAACAATACAATAGCTGAGGCTACATTCAGTTAAAATATAAAGAACATTATCCGAAAAGCATTGTAGACTCATGGTTGAGTGCACGAGCCGGCAGCAAGCCTACCGTAGTACGTCGCATGGCTGGAGGGCACCTGGAGTCAGCGGGTGTCTCACCTGGACAGAAGATGTACACAATACAGAGCGGTGGTATGCGGTTTGGTATGTATATTGTAAAATAATGAACAAATATAATTAATATTAATTTTATAATACGGAAAATACATAAATATCTCAACCTCGAGATGAACGACGATATGTTTATGCGAGATTCAAATTCGTCCCACACTCCAGCAAACCTGTCTTGATTTACTGCTTCTGCGGCAGGAAGTCGAATGTTAATTTGTAATAAAGATCGTTGTAAATAATTAAAGGAATCATACTGCAAGGAGAAGAAATAGAACCCCCTATTTTTGCCAATGATATTGTAGTATTAGGGGAGTCAGAATAAGACTTGGAAGCCATAATAAATGACATTAAATGGGGTCCGGAGAAAGAGTTCAATATGAGGGTTAATAATGGAGTGTAGTTTGGGAAACAGTGGAATAACAAAGCGTGTTAGATTGGGAAGGGATATTTTGACGAAAGTTAAGGAATTCTGCTGCTTGGGAAGCGTAATAACTAGAGATGGTAGAAGTACAGTGGACATAAAGAGTAGGTAGCACAGGCAAGGAAGGCTCTCGCGAAAAAGAGGAATTGACTTACTGAATATTAGATTCTCGTTGCTAAAAATGTTCGTATGGAGTGTGCCGAAACGTGGACGATAGGAGTTGCAGAAAGGAAGGGAATAGAAGCCTTTGAAATGTGGTACTATAGGAGAATGCTGAAAATCAGATGGGTGGACAGAATCACTAACGAGGAAGGTTTTAACAGACTAGGGTCAGAGCGATCAATATGGAGGACGTTGACCAAGAGAAGAAGTAGATTAATAGGCCACGTTTTAAGACGTGAGGGTCATGTAAAATTAGCATTAGAGGGAACTGTGTGGGGTAAGAACAGAAGAGGGAGGCCAAGAATGAAATAAGCTAATCAGATCAGGGAGGATTATGGATGTGACACTTATGCGGAAATGAAAAGGCTTGCGCAAGGTAGGTTAGCATGGAGGGCTGCGTCAGACTAATCTTAGGACTGAATAAGACAACACAAATCGTTTTAAATTAATTTATAGCAAGAAATGAAGTAAAGAGATTAGATTATCGGGTAGGTCTGAAATGAAATAAGGAAGTATATTTTTGTATTTGTTGTTGGTCTTCAATTGAGCGTAAGCCCGGTGGCAGGTACGTAATGAAATTACTGATACAGAATACTCCTAATTCAAAAGTAACAATTTCCCGTAAATATCTATTCCCCTAAAAAAACATCTTGCGTAATATTTAAAGTTAATTTTTTTACTTTATTCTTAAAAATGCTGTTTACTATACTTTGGATTTGTCGTTGCTGTGTTTTCCTCCACGTTTGGTGTCACCATATTGCAGAACAATAATTCTAGTGTGATAGGAGCAGGCAGCAAGCAAGCAAGCACTGTAGACCGTAAGCGATGGCAAGCGGAAGTTGCCCTGTCACAGGAAATCCGGCAGCTATTGACCACATCTGATCCCTTATCGGAGATTTCGAACTTTGGATAGTGTTGGAGGCTGTGAAACTACTGTCTGACCCGGAAAGAAGATATCACAATTCTGTTTTTACCTGGATAGACATTTGTAAAGCCATTTAGATAGCAGTTTATAACCTTTTAATTTTCCCTATATTGATGCTGACTTTACTTGGAAAGAAATTGTTAACTTGCGGTGTGAATATACATGTAACCCATTATTCAATAAATACTAATATTTGAATTTCAGTCGTTGCTAATGTATTATAATGATTCAAAACGCAAAATTACTAAATCCTATTTGAATATTTGTTGTGGAAATAAAAATCTGTTTGGAAGAAATAATTTTTGAGGCTCAACTTTATTGTCTTTGGGTTTGATTATTCGTCAGATGTTGCCAAGAGTGAGAGGCGGTCGTCGATGGAAGAGAAATGCTTCTAACGTGTATTTGACTGAGGGAGCCGTTTATTTATTTGAAAACAAGCGTGAAGGATTAATTATATTAAAAGAGTCAGATATGTACTTTAATTAATGTATTATATTTGGGAGAGCAGGAAATACATATTATATTTGGTTGAGGAATCCATTCCTATGTTTCATATGATTCATCTTTCCGTTTGCAATCAAGAAATACGGTATTGATTAAGCCGCATGTATACTTTAGTTAATATATCTGCCGTTGTAAGTTGGAAAAATTAAAATTATCACACTAACAGCTGCACAGCAGCCTAAATTGCAGACAGCCAGACTGGACCAGATGAACTTGAGTTTTTTAGTTCCCCCGAGGCATCAATGGCCAGATCTGTGAACGATGATCTAAACAACTGCCTAGCTATTTTTTTCTTTATTCGTACACAGTCATTAATTTTTTTTTCACTTAAACACCTGCATCAACTTCTGATGTATAAAAATATAATCACTTCTTCATTTCTTTTTTAAATAATTAAATTAATTTTATTGATATATTTATATTTCAAACAAAGTAAGATAATAATTGTAGAAGCGGTAAATTAACCAAAATTTAAGGTAACGTCAAGAATTTTAAAAATATATTACAGTTTAATATTATATCAGATATGCTTGCATAATTTAAGAGAAGGAAAATGAAACTTTATTGGACTCTGTTGTGTCGCAGCTATTGCTGCTTTTATTATTGTTGTTATACAGTGTATATATAATAACCTCAGTGAAACGGAAGACGAACTTTGATTAAATGGCCATTAACCATCAAAACCGTAGGCAGTGTTATGCGATTGTATATTTGTGCATATGGTGATCGTTAAAATATCTTTTGCTGTGAACCTCTCTAAACTGAAAATCCTCCATTTCAGAGATGTTATCATTAACATTCCTCATTAAACAAAACTACTCTTGAAACTAGAAAATCCCATTTTTTCCCTGACAATCATTTGGTAAGCCACTAACTACTTTGAAAATCTGAGAATGTTTACGTATTTTAGAGATAAACTAGCTAAAGTACCCGATTTTGCTCGTGTTCACGTAACTAATAAAGCAGGAATGTAATTAAAAATAGTCAGAAAATATGATTTGAATTTTAAAGATAAGTTTATTACTGTACTTGAGTGTACGCTACAATCTATTTCTGTTGCGAAATATAACCTATTTTCAACCCCAGGTTGTGAAAATAGCGAAAAATCATAAAAATGGTAGCTTTTTTTTACAAAGAGGTGTCATTTTGACCTATTTCCGGTGGTCTAAGACCAAAATTATAGAGAATCGAAGTTATAATCGCCCAAGTCCCCTCAGAACTTTTCAAAAATCCTCAGTTTTCGAATTACAGGGTCCTAAAGTTGGAGGGGTTCCAAATCGTGTATTTTTTAATTCTGTTGTAGCTGAAGGGGAAGGGGGTCGGTTCACCTTAGAAATAAAGATATCAACAGATAGATCTCGGCGAGACAAAGAGAATCAGGCAAAACTCGTTTCTTCAAGTTGAGCACGGAGGCTGAAATTGTTGACATTTTCACTAATGTTGTTAATGAAGTGTTTATTTAATTTAATACTTTTATCAGTGATGAATGTCACTATCAAATGCATAATATTTTATTTGCTTCTACAAATGAGCAATTACTCAATCTTAGAATTAGCCAGACGTGAAAAATAAAACTAATTTACGTATACAACGTAACGATGTTACAATGAAGTTTATTATTTCTCAGAGAGTTAGCTCGCTGCCAACGATAGGTTAATTACGACACGAAATGTTTATAATTTTAAAAATATATGGTATAATGGATCAAGAATATAGGCAACCCGCATTCATCTAGGAGATCTCGATGCGTGTATGGGACCCGAAAACTTTTACGTAAAAGGTTTTTCACTTTTTTCACATATATATCTTCAGTATATTTAAAACGTTTAGAGATAATGGGCAGCTTCGGAGCCTGAAAACAAGTGTGCCAAATTTGGTCAAATTCGGAGCAGTGGTTTGTACGCCTATAGCTGTGACATATTTACTGTTGCACTGACGAAGTGTTTTAGATTCATAGATTATAATGCAATTACTTTGGTCGAAACAACCGGTAGTTGGCATTTAGAATTAGTTTCAGATTATGCGATTTATCCGAAATGCTTTGTTAATTCCAATATATCAGCAAAATTAATATACATTGCGTGTGTATTTATAAATTCAAATTATCAAATTTTTCTTTTAACTCAATCAGTTTCATTAACGTGTTGGTATATAAGTGATATATACGGGGCTGAATGGATTTGAGTAGATAAGCTATACATTTGTTACATAAATATCAGAATAATATTTACGTAAAGTAGCAGAACGGTGTGGTGCATGTCATATTGGTTTCATTGCCACCAATGAATTTTTTCTTCAACCCAGGTAAAAATAAATGCGCGAGTTTATAATACGCAGAATGATACAACTGACACGGATAATTAAGCTGATACAAAAACTGGCCTCCATCTGAGAGGAACCTTTGAAGGATCCAGTCATCAGGTTTTTACAAACCCCAGCGGCGAAGTTGTACGATTCTGACATACAAAAACTTGCCAAGCGAGGAGAGAAGTGGTTAAATGTGGGATTTAACCGTGTCCGACAAATTGAGTAATGCTCGTTACTGGTAAAGGCAGAGATCTGTCCAGAATTTTATCGCACATTAGGTGGTACGACCTTCGTATCTCGACGGGCGAGACTCGTGTACGCTTTCATTAAGTTGAGAGATTACCTTATCTGTGGGACGAAACACAATCTCTCCTACGTAAGAAAGTACAGACTGTCTGAGAAAGTCATCCTCTTAGACGAAGACGCGTTGGTCCCTCCTTAATTCTCCTTAATACTGTAATGTAACTTTGTTCGCTCAGAAATAGTTCATTTTATTTTGAATTAAAAAGCAACAACAGATAAAGATTTTGAGAAAGTTGAATTCATTGAATATATAAAAGTACGGTATCATCTATTTATGATTATACGTTTCTGAGCCAATAAAAATGAGCAATTTTTAAATATTAAAATTTATCTTACGCGACAAATAAAACCAATTTACGTATACATCGTATTGATGACCCATAGAAATTTATTATTTCTTTGGTAGTTAGCTTTCTGCCAACAATAGGATAATAACGACGCGAATCCTACTCCAACAATAGATGGAGTGCTTCGGAGCATAAACAGATCAAGAATATATGCAACCCGCATTCACTTGGAGATTTTAATGGCATTCTAGCTCGCATTCGGGCATTTGAATACCAGGACGACTGCGGACTGTCATCTTACATGACACATTCTGAATATGGAGTGATACGTGGTCTATCAATCTTAACCACAGTCTCTGTGACCATGACAACACAAACATCCAAGCCCATGCCAGGATTCGAAACCGGGACCTCTGGTTTGTGAGGCAGCATGCGTATATATATGTATATTAAAATAATTAATAAGGAAAGAAAAGAGAGATTGAAAGTAGGTGACATCTCAGGTTCACAGATGGTAGGCACCTTGTAAAGTTTGAAGTTCTTTAAATTTTCGGAGGCACCGCCCCCTTCATCAGAAAGTTAGGAAGACATTTCCAGCGATCGGCTTACATATTTTTATATTAATATCTCTGAAATACGTTCACATGAAATATGAACGAATATTTAAGTTAAATCTCCTCTTTTTAAACCCTCAAATTTTCATTGAAATCCGTTGAGCCGTTTCGGAGCCTATTCGAGACAAACACACAGACTGACAGACACTTCAATTTTGTTTACTGGTATAGATTACTTCCATATTTGCAGAATACCAATGTAATATAAACGCAGACGCTCATACTGCTTGCCGTTTACTGACAATTTACTCTCAGAATCCTCTCCAAGTACTTCGAATAATTTGTCGTAAAAAATTTTAAGGAGTTTAAATGGAAATATCCAAATAAAAATAAAAATAAATTATAAAAGGATAAGTTAATAAATTATTACGTTAAATGAATATCTAATAAAAACAGCAACGTATTGCTAAATTCCACGATTCTCCTTATCGACTTTTTAATTATTTCCGTAAGTTAAGCAATCTTCCAAACATTGGTTTATCAGTAATTCGTCATACTTTATCGTTAAATACTTTTACAACTTTTTAAGGTGAACGTGACAGGAAGACCGATTCATTAAAATGTTGGTCTAAAAGTGATGTATCTTCCATAAAGTGAATCATCAAGAAAGCCGAATTTTCCTTCCACTAGCAAGTGCCCGGAGTTGCCAGGGTGCTTCTTTGTACTAGCCCGTTTCTGAAAATCCCGAAATTTAGCACCGCATCAATTTCTTTAAAACGCATTAAAATCCTACGCTCACAGATATGAAGTATTTAGCGTGAAATATATTTCACTGTATAAAACCCATGCAGGCTTTCCAGTGTTTTCCCTACATCTTTTTTAGATGAAACACCGGGTAGGATCCTTAAACTATATCTCGGGGGCCCTAGTTAACCCTTGGCTACCTTGCTCTATCTTCCATATCCCTCTTTTTTTAATTCCCTTCCTACGCTATTAAACGAGAGCTGCTTGTTTCAAGATCACCCTCGTGTAGCCTGTAACCCTGTAATACCTCCACCTCATCTGCACAAAAACTCCTGGGCAATAGTGGAGGATACCTGTGGGATCTTCCTCTCGCAGGTATTTCTCTACAGAGTGATAATGGGGCTTATCTTCGGGAAGCCTCGTTTGCTCTCTAGTTTCAAGGTTCTCACATGGCGAAGCACCTTCATCTCTTTTGGGAGGTAATAGTTGTCCACTGATCCCATTGGATCAGTTGCTCCACTGACTCCTAAATTTAGTGCAGACACGGAGAAAAGAATGGTGCGAACCCACAACAAACTCCTCTCCCGTCATTGGGAACTGTACCAAATAGGCCGACCTACCTGATGCAGGTTTTCTAGGGTTGTTTTTTGCATCTCTTTTAGGTGAATCACCGGGGTGGACCCTTAAACTGTAGCCTGGGGGACATAATCAACCCTTAGCTACCTCGTTTTACCTTCCACATACCCCCTTTACAATTCCTTTCCCATTCTATTAAAGGAGAGTTGGCAGTTTCTGGATCACCCTCATATAGCCTATCCCCCTCCCTATCCAAAAAATGTAACAAATTACGAAATTCGCCGATTGCTCAAAAGAAAATACATTAATTGTGTGTATTGTCCATATTTGTTTAAAATTTTCATTTGAAATTTTGTCGTCGTTAAATTTATTATATTACAGTGATTGAATTTTTTTCATTGTTAACTATTAATAAAACCACAAAATACGAAAAGCTGTCGAACATAAAATTGTCAAGAATTCTTATATTATTTTCATTAGAATAGTACATAATTATACAAACTTGAAGAGGTCTAAAGGAGACAAATAGTGGTTGTAATTTTTTATAAAATATATAGTATACTTTTTGGACTCAAACCCATCTATATTTCAAATTATTCATCAATCTTTGCAACTAACAACAAATACATTAAATTATAACGACTAAAGAATCTTACTTATTTCCTTTTATCACCATTTGATATTCGTAATGCACGATATAATTGATAAAATGTGAAGGGAGCAGAAAGTAGGCATCTAGTCAAGAGAAATTGGGGCGGATTACCCTGCATTATGCCTCTGACGCCATAGACTTACGCATGATCACACATTCGCATTTTTTTACCTGTAATTTCTTCCAAGTTAGTGTTTCTCTCCGGATTTTTAACAATGTGTGTACGAAGTTTTTTTGAAACTTGCCAAAAAACACAGATCTTTTTATTCCAGAGGTTAACTTATTAAATTTCTTTTTATTGAAAGAGCAAGAAAGTTCGATATTGTGAATCGATTTTAACCATAAACCAGCGTAGTAGTTCTGTTACTCAAAGCGAATATGAATCGTAGTTAAGAGGATGTCTGGAAATATTCAAGTTGGACAGTCTTTTAATGCGTATTAGCAATGTTTGGAAGCCGTGAGGCGCAACAGCGATGACAAAAGAACATCACGTGGCACGGAAGAAAGTGACCAGGAGTGAAAAGCTCGCTTAGGACTTTTCTCTTGCGTCGAGACTCGGATAGGACATTAAGCAACGCTTGATGTCACCGGCTTAATAGAATAGAACAGAAATAGCTGTCGGAGCTATGAATAGCTCGCACTGCAGAGATGGTTATCGTATGCACCGGAAGCCAGACAGCCCGGCTTTAACGAGCCTTCCCCCTCGCTCCCGCCTACAATCCCCGTCTTTTCATTAGCTCTGCACCGGTACAGTCACGGACCATCAACCTAGCCACTCAGCTACGTCAGCCGTCTGCTTCCACACTCAGCAATTCAGGAAGACATTCTGTTCAATACCGCCAGAAATGTGTGCGAATTTGGAAGCTTGAGCCGTCGCAACAGAGGACCAGACGCTGTGAATGGAACGGAGGGAAACAGACAATTAGACGGCGTAGTGGACAGGCGGAGAAGGCTTGACGTTTTGGGGGGTCACAAATCCATATTCAGTTGTTAAAAACTCTGTTATCACAACTGACCCTTACCAAGTAACGAATTAAAATGGCAGTCTGTGGAAAAGAAGAAAACTTTGGACTGTTCCTCAACCCACAGAACTTTACGGTCATGTGCGGATTTCTGAAGTTAAAAAATGTTCTTTCGTGAGAATATTTTTTTGGTGGAAATGAAAACAAAATGCGCGAAGCTTCAGTCACAATATATTTACTTTTTAAGTCCACGATATTAATAAAACGAATATTTATTTAAATAAATTGTACAACAGCTTGTACGTCAGAAAAAAATTATTGTTAACCTATATTAAAAAATAGTACACCGATTTTTGTTAATAAAATTGCAACCTCATTTGGTGTGGTTTAAACTGGAATCAAAAAATTAAAAAGGATGAAAATTTATTCGTGAAGCGAAGAGGTCGAATAAAAAATAAACGACGTGTAGAGGATGTCGGGACGGAACGCGAAAGTGGGTAGAACGGATACCCTATTTTTCTGTTACTAGATAGTGCTGGAGGTTAGTAAATAGGGGTGTAACATTGTATCTGGCCAAGGAAGAAGTCCTGGCAGCCGACTTGACCAGTTCTAACTGCACTTTGTGAATGAACTTGAGCTGAGTAGGGGGATATTAATTATTTTAATGAAATATTAATATGTTAAGAATGAAATTCCATTTATAATAACAAAAAATTACTTTATACTTAATAACCTTACAAAATTTTTACAATTTTCTTCTTTTAACATTATCATCCGGCAATTATTTTTAATAAAATACGATATATATTTATAAAAATGTAATACTAATCATTAATTTCAACTATAAATTCTTAATCTCTGTACTCAGTGTCGTATGTTATGCGCCTTCTCATAGAGCGGAAATATTTCACACAGTACAGGAAATAAGCACAAAGGTTACAGAGGTAATTACCGTTTCAGTATAATGAACCTTCCAGCGTCTTCTCTCCTCTTATTTGGGTCGTTCTCGATCACGCCTCGCAGCCGCTCCTGTTGTCCCTGATTCGGACAATTTCCAGTCTTCAATTCGTTTCCTCGCACTACCTGTTCGGTAATGTGATCAATCTGCGCTGGAATCTCACAATCTGCCACTAATATCATCTGACTAAAAATTATTTCTGTTCCAGTTATATAAATAATTGAATGCTTGAAAAATTCGTGAAAAATGAAATACAGATATAGATATGTTCAGTAATAAATTTATTGAATGTGGAGACAGATTAAGACAAATATAGACAGCATAATTAACTCTTGTATCATATTTTACCCTTCTTAAGTATATCTGGAATATCGACGAATACACAGAGTTACTGTACGGGATATTATTAAAGAGTATTGCAGCTATTTAAATTTTTCTTAAATAACCTTCAATTTAATCGTACTTTTGAATAATAATCTACTTGAGAGATTGTAGTATAAGAAGAAAAATATATGTATTTTTTAAACCTCTCGCATATTTTAGTAAGTGTAGTATTTGTGATCATAATTAACTATTTGGAAACACTTGTTTTCATGGTATTCCTGAAAGAGAAATTCCAGATATGTCAGTAAACAAGAATAGTAAAGATTTCTGGTAAACAACGTTGTATTAAAAATTTTCTCAAAACATATAAAGTGAATGTTCAACGTTCATTTGCTGGCTTCTTATCATTGTTTTGTCTGCCTCTGAGTAATCATTTCCAGCGCTTGCGAATATATAATTAAAACTTTCTAAACCATCGTAATCGTTATCGGTGTTAACATGCCTTGGAGACAAATTTATTTCATATAAACATTATTGAGAAGCAGACATGAAAATTATACCCATATTTTATCGTTGATTGTTTAGAACGAAGGTGTAACAAATTATACATTTTATTTGGTGTCAATCATGTTTATGAAATGGTATCACCCACATTATCCCTCACTCTTTCTATTTCCTTGTTCTCCATTCTTAGACTTACATAAAGATAACCCATCTAAGACTGAATCTTAACATAGGCAAAAAAATCTTTCGAAGTCATATTCCGCGAATAAGGGATTGATAATTTAAATTTGACCTTTTTATAATGAGATTAATGAAATGAAAGTCACATATGAGATCCCGGTATACTGATGTTTTAAATGAATCTTGGTATATCAACCATGTCAATGGATTGTTGAGACACAACGTTTCAGTTGAAGAAAACTAATACAGATTTATATCTAAATGTAAAGAGCAATCACCACCCAGCTCAGAAAAATACATGCTTCAGATTTCGAGAACCTGACTGCAGAGGTTAATAATCTCAAGGTAATATTACAGACGAACGGATATGCTGAAAAACTGATGATAATAAAAAAAGAGAAAAGGATGAAACAACAGCGATTGTTACAGCGGCTCTTCCCTTTGCTGATCGCACAAAAGCGGAAATTTGGAAATTGTTCTTCCAAATACGATATTAAAAAATTTTCCGGAAACAAACAAACCTGAAATAAATGCTGAGATCACCGAAGGATGATGGGTTAGAAACCGCTGGAGTTTACAAGATCATTTGTAACTGAGGCTAAGACTATATACGACCGTTGAAAAGTGCTGTGTTGAGTACCAGAGGCATATTCATCTAAAACAGCCAGATAAATCTGTGGTAGCCGAACAGACTCTGGTGTGAAGTCACAAGAGGGACTTTGAAAATACCAAGATCCACAACAACAGCGTGCGAATGAAAGCCATGGAAATCAAAATACACGAGAACCTGATCAACTGGAACTCCAGGATACAAATTAGCACGACATATAATCCATTCATCACCGGAAATCTCATCGGAAAGTCCCGACAAGACAAAAAGTGCGGTGGTGAATAATTCAACCAATAACAAACGAGAAGATTCGCGGCAATTGGATTGGACTACTTCTGCACGGTAAAGGATCCGATCATCGACCGTCACATTGGATCTTCCCGACATCTAGACACTAGGAACAGCTGCAGACGTCCTCCGTTTTACCTATATATATATACAGCAGATTGTCTCGGCTTACGATTCACTTGCACCTGACAACGGTGAAGAAGAATTTCGCCGAAACGTTGTGTTTTAACTATACATATTTTTTCTATATAACTGAATAATACCAGTTGTCAAAGATGAATCTAGGTCTCATTAAGATCCAATAGAATTTATAACGATGTGCCTTGCCAAGTTTGACAACTCGGATTAGGAATTTGGACCAAAAGTTACTGAGATTAGTCGGATGAAACCAGTCACATAAAGAAAGTAATGGTGGAAAATTAGAATTATATAAATATTGTAATGGTGGAAAATTAGTCATAATTATAGTAAAACCTTTGACAAGTCGAGAATTATTTTTGGGATTTAGCTTCCCTTATACTTCGACCGTAATTTTTGGTCCAAGATCCTAAACCAAATGTCAACACTAGGCAAGGCACATAAGCTATAAATGGCGGATAATTAGTAACAAATGGGCTCATGAGACCTAGATTCTTCTTTGACAACTTGTATTGTTCAATCACATTGAAAAGATTCCATCAGGTATCTATGCGTATTCTAATAGATGTCTACTGGGTTGAGAAAGACCGTAGACTACTAAATATTAGCAGAAAATCTGGTCAGGGAAAAATAAATTTCTCTGATTAATCTTTTCTAATTTAAAGCAACAAAGACGGTAATTTAACATCTTCTGGGGAAAGGAATATGATAGCTATAAAAAGGTTGTTTAATTACTGCACTCTCGGTTGGTTGCGAATCCAAAAACGTTTTAACAAATTCGGCCTCTTAAATTTCTTGGCATACCTGATGCAGTTTTTCTAGGTTTTTCCATGCATCTCTTTAGATGAAACACAGGGTAGGATCCGTAACCTATAGCTCGGGGGCCGTGGTCAACCCTTGGTTACCTTGCTACCCCCATTTTCAATGTCCTTCCTATGCTATTAAAGGAGAGTTGCCGGATTCAATTCACCCTCATGTAGCCTATTACTCATAAAAATCTTTTTAGGCATAATTTAGTACAATCCCCGTTAAAATTATTCTTAGCGTTAGAAAATTATTTGAAAACATTGCGCGCTGAAATCATGAACATCGGCCAGATGTCAACAAATTTTCGTTACTGTATATGAAGAAGCTTTAGAATTATTATATTATTTTTGTCTTGAGCAGTATTTGTGAGGATATGATCTGTTTCGCTTCTCCTTATATGAGCCTCCTTCCTAACGGCATAACGTAAGACATCTCCGTTAAGCTACGCCTGAGGGTTTTCTCTCCAGACTATGTATGACTATGACGTGGGAAGACATGTTATACGCTTCCGGTACAATATACATGCCTGATTTTAAGATTTAAAGCAGTGTTTTGAGTGTCACAACGTATCTTTGCATTTGTATGATAATGAAGATTACATAAAATAATTACAGTTAAGACAAAGTAAACGACAAAGTCCAATTGTAAACACAGAAGACCAAAAATATTTATTATATTCCAAGAGATAAGTTAGACCAATATTTTCGTATTTCCTACGTGAGTTTATTTCTCAACTGAAACTATTTCTGTTCTATTTGATTTAGGAAGCAAGGTAGCTAAGGGTTGTCTAAGGCCCCTGGGCTGTAGTTTAAGGATCCTATAGGTGATTCACCGAACGCAATAAAGTTAAAACTATAGAGAAACATGCATCTCTTTTTCTTTTGGTTAACAGGCTACGTGAGGGTGATCCTGAAACAGGAAGTTGACCGACTGGTCGAGAAGACACCTTTCCCTAATATTTATTGGCACGGCAGAAAGTTAAATAAAATTTAGCAGGACAGGAACTAAAACGTTATGATAACCAACTGAAAAACTCAAATTTATAACAGGTTACTGAAAATTGGCTTTGAATTAAAAGAATATCAACCATTTTTTGGGGTTAAAGGCTGAAACAAGCAATTCCCCTTTTAATAGCATAGGGAGGGAATTGAAAAGGGGGGATGTGGAGGGTAGAGCAAGGTAGCCAAGGGATGACAAAAAGGTTGCAGTTAGTGTTGGCACAGTTCATAACGTTATCTGAACAAGCTCAAGTACAACAAAAGAAGTGCAATTTGAAGTCTCGAAAGATTTAGGCAACAATACGAGAAATACCAACTCAAAGTGTGTGTGTGCAGAACTTGAAAGAAAGTTATGAAATGGGAAGATGACCCTTTTCTACAAAGTTCATCAACAACAAGGAGAGCAACGAATTGGTGGATAATTGACTCACATAAGGTTGGGACAAGTGTAATATTAATATAGTCAGAATGATATTGTTAATTTAAAATACACAGTTTTTTACACTATAATTATTTGTGTCTTATTAATTATTGAATGTCTTTCGTATATATAATTTAGTTGTTCGGAATTTCTCTCTTGCATTTATTTTGTTGTGTAGTTTTACGATGCCTTTAAATACTCGTAAAACGAAACAGAGAGAGATTATGGCCAATAAGTAACGTATCTTAATTCAATATAACTTTTAAGTATATGGATTTTAAGGCAACACATATAATTACGGAAAATTGATTTATTCCTGTGTGTAGCAAAGCTTTCCCACTTCCTTTGCAATTTCGGGAATTATTAAATGCCTGATATTAAGACAGACATCAATATGGAATTCCTTCTTTGCTTAGTAACTTGACGATTATTAGAAATTATGAAAAGCACGAACACGAAGTGCTTATCCACTTACGCTTTGTCTTGTAGCCAACATCTTAAATTTTGCGCAATCATGACTTGATGGAATTATATCTTAAGTAGGAAATAGTCGCAACATGCTAAATCTTATTTGGCAGACCAGACAACTGCGACACCAGCTGCAATCTGATCCACAATTACGCCTTTAATTTTGTATCACGTTGTTATACGCCATTTTATCTGTATTGCGAGTGGAGAAAATTCGCTACTTAAAAGTCGAGCTGCGATACGTAGAATTTAATAATTTCTGATAAAGATCACTTGTGAATATTATATATACATATTACAAGAAATTCTCTATAACAGTTTATCTTGAAGGACATAATCTTTGAATAGCGTCATAGCAGCCTGTTGGATACATGCAGCATTCTCGTCGTGATTAGTTTCCCTCATATTTTCAAGAAATTATGAGCTTTCTGGGAGGGAGAGAATCAGAAGAACTAATTATCAGAAAAAAACGGAAGAGTTGTCTTTCTTGGAATTGTGGAGTGTATGTGACTCTAGTCACATTTTAGATAAGGCGAACGTAAGATGTATTAACCAATGACGCGGATTCTTATCATACACGAAAAGTGGGTGTATCTTTATTTACTATCATCTATAGGTAACACACAAGTTTCTCTCCATTAACAGCGACTCATTTAAAAAATGAAGGTCATTTTTAAATATATTTGCGTGTAAATAGAAAAACACGTAAAATTTTAAATTTGTATAAATTAAAATAACTTCTACTTTTAATATACTCTAGTTTGTCCCACTCTATCTCGGGAATGTGGCGTTGGCTATGACAATTTTAACCACATTTGTTGCAATATACAAGCAATACAGAAAATATCAGCTGTCACAAACTGAACCGATTTTTTAAAAAGTTTCAAGGCAAGACTTCTAACTTATTTCGATTTATTAAACTGCCAATCCAAAATACTTAGACACATCGTGGTATTGTGGTGGGTGTATAATATAAATGCGTAAAATTATATGGATCAAGATTTAAAAACAAATTTATTTAAATTATAATGTACAAGTCGGGAAAAATTTATCATTACAGTTTTTCTATGCCTGTTAACGTAATACAAAATAATAATTCTATAACAGTGTTTTATAAGAAAGTTCACGGTTTTAGAACAAAAAATTAATTGAATTCCATATGAAGCAGCTATGGGACATCAACATTCACCCTGTTTCTCTTGGTGTTGTACTATGTAGTGCAAATATGTTTTCTAAATTATTAAGGGGTCATTTTATTTCATTTTAATTAGATACATTTTTAAGTATTTTTACGAACTGCGAAAGTTGAGGGTTCACTGCTCTTCAGGTAGCAGGGAGACCTGGCTGGCATCAAAATATCAATTGGAGTGGTCCTTTTGACGGATTGAGAACAGCCACCGCTGGCCTTAGTCATAAATATTTGTGTCGGGTGGAAGCTGTGGCCTCAACATTTTGTCACGTATGAGACCTTCCCACAGAAATTTCAGTAACCTGGTGCGCGAGTTTTCGCGAATTTGAGACAGACGTGTGAACCCCGATTTTATAACTTGAAAATATCAGATGTTTTCTATTAGCCAAAACTTTAATCGAGAAGGGGAAATCACAGTTTTTGAGGTTGGTGAGAAAGATTAAGCGAGTTAGTTGTTGAAGAGTCGTGGAGAAACGTGCGAGTTATTTGTTGAAGTTAGCCGCGGAGAGATGAAGAATAGAGTTGTTGCGAAATATTTGTAGCGTGGTTTTTGAGGGGACAAGTTGATATCAAGTAGTAGTCGGAGAGATTGAGGAGGTAGTTGTTGGAAATTTTGTCAAGAGTTGTCATGAAGTCGTTATCAAGTTGTTGTTAAGAAGGTCAGGGTAGTTGTCGAAGGATTGATAAAGGGGAATTAATGACCAGAAGATTAAAGCCCGATAAGGTTGAGCGGAGTGAAACACCTGGTGGTCGCAGAGACGAGGCGTTCAGACAACTTTAGCAGCCAATTACAATTTCAGAAGCTGCCTCTTCAATGGTTCCAAAGGTCCCAGCCGGATCTATCCACGAGTTTCCGGTGTCGGCAGAGTACTAAATCACCCATAAATACCTCAATGCCGTCTACTTTAAGACACAGTAGCAATTGTTTGTCACCATAAAGTAGTGTTCAGAACATAAGAACCAGGTATTTTAACATACCATTCCATGAGAGACGGAATCAATTTGTTTCAATTTTAATATATAAAGTAAAATTCATTTTTTAAAATGTATATTTTTAAGAGCAGGTAGATAAGTTATAGTTTGTTGTTGTCTTTTAAATATATTTTAAAGATTTTATTATTTCTTATTATTTATTATACCTTCTCATTTAATTTAAAGCAGAATCCAAATCTCTTATAAAATATTACAACTATACTTGTCAAAAACAATGCTACACATGAACCAAATGAACAATATGCCCTTGGAGCATTGCCTCTCGTTTTGTATTCCACGTTCCCTCACCCGAGATCACAACTTCTGCTCTAGCTCACGTGATCTAAACAATCAAGTTATTTTTGATTAATTCACCTGTCCTGATTGTTCTTCTCGTCTGTTGTCATTAAAGAAAACTATTACTTTGATATATCTGGATAGTGGGCATATTACATAAGCTTTTAAGTCGAATGTGGAACTTTTGTCGGCGAAATCGATTGTACAACTGTGCGTAGTAAATGACACCATGGCAGTGCGGCAAGGGAGCTCTGTATCAAGTACCTGAAAATAATAGAAAGACATACCAATCGACTAGTGCAGCCACTCCTGAACCAAAAGGACAACAGACGATTACTCCCATAATGAGACAACAACGAAGTAGTGATAATTAGGTGTAGATGAATGTTAGTATAAGTACGTGACACGGGATAATAAGGTGTACAGTTAGTGAGAAATTTTACTATTACGTGCTAATTGATGCATTTGATTGCACGAAAGTAGTCTGGAGGTTATGTGAAGATTATTATTACCACGAGGAACATAACTCCTAACCATCTTCACCAAATAAATTAATAGTGCGAGTTAAGACTTCTAAGAAAAGAGGGTTTCATTATAAGTACTACTTAAATCAAGTTTAAGTGTTATTTTATTATTGTTTTTGAGGACTACAGATCGCTTTGAACAATAAGATAGCTAGGTTCTACCGATAGGAAATGCCAACTAGTCATAAAGACTTCTCTTATCGGCTACTATCCCCTCCACGTTTCGTAATCTTCACGTATTCTTTTGACACCAATATTACTTCTGTCGCATTACTATTGTATTATGGCTAGCAAAAAGAAATTTTCCGTTAATAGGCAACCTATTCAGTTTTACAAAAATTTTGTTTATGTATAATAAACAAAATTACTATTTATCATGAATTATCTTCATTTCAGATTCCAGCGAACGAATCAGTACGCTTATTATTAAAGCAGGAATTTCTAATTCGAAAGAAACTTTCTTATTGGATAACAGGCTACGTGAGGGTGATCCTCAAACAGCCAACTCCCCTTTAATAGCATAGGAAGGGAATTGAAAAGGAGGGATGTGGAAGGTTGTCTAGGGCCCCCCGGGCTATAGTTTAATTATCCCACCCGGTGTTTCACCTAAAGAGATGCAGGGAACACCATAGAAAACCTGCATCATTGGGAACTATTTTCACGCCCTTCCTCATGACGGGAGACGAGTTTGATGTGGGGTCGCAGCATTTCCTTCTCCGTGACTCCACCTGTTTTAAGAGGCAGTTGGCCGACTGCTTTATAACAGGATTTTGAGTTCCTTAAGTTGCCAATGGAGAAACACAATACAATAGAAGTTAAATCATACCAGTTAAGTCATCTCAAGTTTTATTCCTGATATTCCTCGCCAGCTTACTGAAGCAGTTCTAGGGAACGATCTCGAGAGAAATGTTGAACAAATAGAGATGGTTTATATAGAATCGTGTCGAATTCGCCACATATTATTAAATTCTGATTTCAAGTTGACAACGAGATTCGGTTCGTTTATGTGTAAAGTTTACTTATGTTATATATATGTAATATTGTATAAGTCTATTGTCATCCATAATCTGTTTACATCCCAGCACCAATAATAATTATAATGACTCTATGAATAATCATGAATCCGTTCGCTTATCACAAAGAAAAATATAAGGATTTCATCAATTATTTCTTTCCTACTGCAACCGATTGAAATTCAATAATTGCCCTCAAGCACAATGCTACTTATTGCATATAAAATTACCTGTAGCATCTTTCTGACGTTTAATGGCTAGGAGATTCGTTTATATACAATGGGTTTCAGAATCCGTGAACTTATTATTATAGAAGGAGATATGTTTCGGTTTTGAGTGTGATATCATCGATTTGTTTGTTTGCATCTACACGTTTGTCCTGTTGTGCTACGGATGACGTGATGCCTTGCTGTTGTAACAGATAACCCTACCACCTCAAGACACTATTTTTCTATTATGCGTTGTTTTTATTTCCAAGCACTACTACTGGTCACTCACTATAAAGCCTCATTTTTATATCTCATAAGTGGTTCGTGAAGTCCTATAACTGCAAGGGAAGTGAAGTATTTGTTTTCCTGATGCCACGTGGGTTGGGTTTAATACAAGCCAGAAACTAAATTGTTACATGTCGTCTTCTAACAGAAACCCTATTCATGATGTTAAATCATTGTAACTTCCCCTTATATCTTCACACCGCGCCTTGAAGTTTATGACTAAAGTCATCAGGATTTCTATTATTTCTATCTTAGCTGTAGGGGAGAAGATTGAGTTACTGTTATTCTAAACCATCTTAGCCAACTGCAAAGAACAAGCAACGATGAGCTATTAACTTTTCTTTATCTGAATGGAGTAAATTTCATTGATTCAGGCTGAATAATTCTTTCAGAAAGACAGTAAAATCTTTATTTTTCCCACGTTCATGGTCGTGACAATAGCAGTGAAGGAATTCCTTTGATTCGGGACTTGCGCGAGTCTCTGGTAATCGAGTTGTAATTGACTAAAAACCAAATATCGTTCCTGCAGGAACATATTTGCACATATTAAACTTCTTCAAACAAGATATATTCGTGATCCGTCTTTCAAAGCTTGATCCTGATGATACGGAAATAATAAATTAAAACTTTGAATAAATATGTGCCAATCGGAATCGACTTTACTTGAGTGTAAATACTCATGGTATTTTTGGTCTGAAAAGATTTGTCAACAATAATATTCACCCAAAACTATTTAAGGTAATTATATGCGGTATCGGAGCAACCATCCATAAAATCCAGCGAGTATCAGTAGGATGTTCGGTGACCATGGAAATTCACACATCGCTGATCACGACACGATTTATACGACTTTACACTGCAATAAAGCATATTCATGTTAATAGCATATTCATGTTAATAGCTAAACGAAACCTGTAGTTCAATAACCTTCAAATCGGAGCACGGTTCAACGTCACCACGAAGGAAATTCACACATTTTAATGAGTTCTTTTACTGGACGTTGCTATATCTACTGGACATATAATAAAGTTACACGGAATTAAAGTCAGAATAAGTAAAAAATTATCTGATTTATTTAATATTAGCTGGGTGCCCGGCGTTGCTTTGTACTTTTTTATATTAGTCCGCTACAGTGTGTAGCCCAAAAGAACCCCTTTCGATTTCATTCATCGTTTAGCACCAAGTATTCAGAAAATTGTACGAAAAAATCCAGATACAGGCGGATAAGTTGTGTAATCGCGGAGATTCGTACCTATAGAAAGGTCTTAGGGTTAAAAATAGTCAGTCACCTGGGGACGATGTTCTATGGAAATTCCTCCTTCCTCCGAAATTACGGATTTCGCGATCTTTGAATATACGTCACATGGGTGGCGTTTTACCTTGTAGAGGGGTGAAAGGAAAAATTTCCTGGGAAGTGGCAATGAGGTGAGAAAAGCCAGTGCTAGTTAGAAGTTGGAAGGATGAGAAAATCTGGATTGAGGATCATGAATACATAAGTAAATTCAGACCTGAAGCTGGAAGAAGAATTTAAGAAGAGGACAGCAGACGTTGGTTCGAATAGTTACGCAGTCAAACACGAATCAGAAGAAACGACGAAGCTTTTACGATTTCCGAAAGTAAACGCCGACGCACAAGAAATAGTCAGATCTCAGATAAAATCTTCTGTCAAGATCTAAAAACGTCGCCGGTATTGAAGACTGGTTTACCGCAACACTAATCCGAATGAAAAACCTATGACCTTAAATTCCAGAGCCTACACCTGCTGGAGGATTATGCCCGTTTGTGAGACGGAAGATGATTTCCACAGTTCACCCACAGACTGCATGTTTAAGCTAACCACTCCAGTTTTCCGGGAAAAGGACGCTCCCTTACCTGAAACAAGGAGGTGCAGGAAGCTGAAGAAATCGACAACCAGGGTACGAAATAGACTTCTGTTGCTATGCGTTTGTTGTAACACTCCCCCCGTCCACAGAAATTAACCCGGATAAGCTAATAAGTCCCGTCCGTGTAAATAATACGCTGAGTTAAGCCGTTGAGTCATATAGACGTAAATGAATAAAATTTCTTAATTTAATGTTGTTTATACGCTATTATCATAAATCCTTTACAGTACTTACGTGTATTTGACAGTAATTTCTTTGTCAACATGTAACAAGAGTGTCATACTTTTCAAAGTTTACCATTTCACGTTATTAAGAATTATTGGAAAACCAATGATTATCCCAAGGAATGAAAAAGAAATAATTTTTCTGGAAAAACTTGAAATTTTCTGTGTTAAAGAAGGAGGTGTCAACGATCATATAATTATAGTTCTTCAGAAAGTTTAATATGGGAATTTTATATTGTTTTTCGGAATTCATTGTTTTCCAGTATTTTCATTTAAACGTGTTACTTTCTACTCTTATCCCAGGAAAAGCGTGCAAATTGTTCGTTCCTGTAACTGATGTCATCTTCAAGACCAGAAAGACCTTATACTTTTTGAAGGAATTTTAAGAAACAACGGTTTTTAACTGAACCAGTTATTGTAACTTTTATTGCAGCAAAGGAAATAATTTGGCGTCCTACTTTTAGACAATGAGGTTAAATTACACGTATCATGTGATCTGTGACGATTCTGAGCTCAAAGCACGGACCAACAATTTTTCCAAGACAATAGCCTTGAAACTACTTCATTTCTGCAAGAGATATCGTCCACTTCAAAAATTTATGAATCGCTGCCGGCGTGTTGTTTTAAGGTTTCTCCAGTGAACCGTCACATGAATCGGATCATTGATGACTACGGAGGTTTTGAATTACCCTTGAGTACCAGTGCCAAGGTAAGTTGTTGAACAGAACGCGTTCGTGACAAGGGAAAGCGAGGCTAATCGCTCGTAATAGCAACTGGCCCTGCTATTTGCAACAATAATTGATGAGTATTGTGCGACGTCATTCCTCGTGTGCGATGCATCTCTGTAATCAGCTGCTACACATCGTATAATTTGCAAAACTGCTTCGGTAACTTCGTTATGGAACATTTATCATTAGGTCGGGAGATTTGGTTTTAAAAATAGTCTAGGTCAAATAGCTTACGCAAATTTGTGGTGTTAAATCTTGATAAGTGCGGCACCTCCCAGAACGAGGAAATTCAAGGCAGGAGCACGTGTAATGTTTATTTGATATAGAATAAACAATAATTTTTAACAAAAATACATAAACAATAATTCAAAGGGTCAATTTTTAGGTTACAGTTCGTAGACCAATATTCCTGAATTTTACACCTTAAAAAACCTAGCCTCCACAACGGAGGCTGTCTCAAATCTTTTTCTTAAGATTACAGTCCTTACATTTATTGGCCATTACATATAAATAGAAAACACAGGGGAAAACCGAATTATGCCTAAATAAAAGAAAAATACAGCCACGTGTTAGTAAACAATTTTAATTAATATTTATTTAATTTATATACGTTTCGTCCAGGTAAATTATAAACGAATTACATTTATTTAAAAAGGGGATAATATCGGTAACTGCTACTGGACGCATAATTATCCGCTTTTACATACATGTTTTATTTTTAAAATTTTCCTGACGACGTCTACGGATATGAACGAAACGTCGTAAATATGTTAAATAAATAATGATTAAAATTGTTTACTGGTAAATTGGCTGTAATTTTATATAGTTATGCTGCTAAAATTATTTATTTACAGAATTAGGCATAGTCAAATATTGGTTAAAATTAAATTCACGTTCTTAGAGGTCCATTTGTGCGTAATTAACTCTTCAAAATACTTTCATTAGTAATATAGTGAATTTTTATTGTGGGTGCAATGAAGTTTTTACTATTTAAACTTGATTAAGAAAATTAAATGTTTCACATTGCAATATTTGTACGTAACTGTAGAATATCTGTTTTGCATGAATTAATTTTGAATATCTGAGATCATTGTCGTTGTTGGAATTAAGTGTTACAATAATTGTCTCTTGTTTTGTAATATAAAAACATAACCCACGTCATAATATTTTCTCAGGTCCCACTGAAATGAATAATACAATTTTATGGAAGAAGAAAAAAGTATAATACTTGTATTTATTTAATTTCTCAATACGTTATTACCTCAGATGTTTTATTCACTATAAGACTCGTTTACTCTTTTTCAATGCTTATTATTTTAAATATGGAGATCTTCGTTCCTGTCAACTATTAATTTTTTGACCTAAAACTTAAATCAACCGATTTGACTTTTTATTTCTTAGATTATCTTAGCGTTGCACACGTTATTTCCTTGTGGAGATCCTTACTGATTGATAAACCAGTCACGTATTTTTTAAGTCCATACATAACATTCTGCCAATGTTCCGAAGCTTAATCATTTTTCAATTGCTACGGAATGCAGCTATAAAACTGCAATTAACCTCCTTCGCCAATTATAATTTCACAAAATATAATTGTCAAGGACTTGGAAGACGCATCTGCATAAAGTCACAAAAGAATAGGCTGATTTTTTAATTAATCTATAATCATAAAACGATAATCTTTTGGAGCTATCCTTACAGAATTTAATTGAATCGTTGTGGTGTGTTCTATTCCTTACGAAAGACAGAGGTAGAATACAATTAACAACTTAGCTCTTTATTAAAGTCAGCGAATAGTAAATAAACCTTAGGCATGGTCAAAAAGTATAGGAGTGTGCATCCCTTATTTAATTTTCAATACTATATATATAACTCTTTAAAGTTCTGTAGTACCATTTAAAGAAGCAATAAATATTGGAACAGTCAAAAATACAAATAACACGTGTCTTTCAAAAAGCTATTCTATAATACAAAACTCAGCCTCCCTTTCCCACCCTCTGGTGGTGGGAGGCAAACTTCAAATCTTAAATGGTAGCACCATTTTTATTGTAGATTCATATTTCTCATCATAAGAAAAAAGTTATTTTTACAATTTCACGCATATGAGCATATGAGCTGATACCCATAGGTTTTAAATGGGGTCTTGATTTTTAAATTCAGTAATAAATAATAATTATTAATATCATTACATTTTTTCTTCAAATGAACTTTTAAATAATGTGCCATATCTATATCTATATAAGAAAAAAAATTGAAACCTTTTCTGAAAGAAAACATCACTCAACGTAAAAAAATTGTTTCAAACATTTTAGAGACAAAATTAATGTTGCGTATTAGTAGATTTAGTAATTATTTAGGGTATTTTATTATTTTAAAGCAGTAATTTTTTTCTATTAAAATGTATAATTTCAATAAATTAAAATAAGAAAATGTTTCAACATGTTCTGGTATTTAAATAAATTAGTATGACTAATTATGCAGAAGTTTTTTTGAAGAGAAAATGTAAAAATATTAAAATAAATTGTTTTTAATGAATTGAAAAAATCTAAATGGATTCAAAATAAATTGGTAAAATATTACTAGGGTAGTTGTATCAGAATAATTTTATTTTTCGATCCGAAATTGATGGCCCTGTAATCTATTAAAATAGAAGTGGGAAAAAATGGGATTTCTCGGTAAATTCACAGCATATCATAAAAATGAAAGCAAACAAATTTGGGGGTGGGTGTGTCACTTTGAACTCTTGATGATGAGGGAGCTGTTCGTTGCTGTGACGAACCGCGAACTAAAACCGGTTACAAGGCTATATTTTAATTTAACAGTATAACTTATAGTGTATCTGTTTCTTAGCTGAGAGGAAACATGTTCCTTCATATCACTAGTGATCAGGAGGATTTCTTTCTACATTTCCGGGAAACTGCTCTTTTCAATTCTAATTCAAACCGAAACTACACTACTTAACTCCGTTGCGAAGCCGGAAACAAACGATTTTCTTGGCTTACACTGAATGAAGTTGGTTTGACATGCATGAATTTTAAGGCTGTCATTTCGTAAAGCTGATTTCTTCATCTATTCCTGTTCAAAATTCCGGCTTCAACAATTAGTTCTCCATTTCCCACATTTTCTACTCGCGTTCGCCTGTATTCATTCAATCGTTAACCTCTAGGAAACCGAAAACTTGGAAAATGACTCAACACCATTGCTGACAATCTTCAAGCCAAGTTCTGTATTTGTTTAAGTAAAGTCTTTAACTTATACACCGTCTAAATTTGGTTCTACATATTTCCTTAACTTCTTGCGATCACGGTTGCTCAAATAAGAGGACGCAATCACGTGGTTTCTCAAGTTTGCCACAGGACCCAGGGGGAGTGTAATCCAACCCTCGGCGTTCACCGCGACCCTCCCTTGCTATACACAACCTTTATTGCTTCAATTCATTCAAGTCCCCAGTGAAATGCTTCACAGAAAGCACCGCCTAGGAATATATTCTCTGGAGTGCTACTCAATATGCCTTCACAGTTTTTTCATCAATACATTCAGATGAATTTGCGCCGCGCGGATGATCATACCGCTTATTTTAGTTTGATGCTTCGCTTAGAAAAACGGATTCGTTCTAGTGTCATACTGAACGCGCTAGAGACAACATCTACATCCATAAAACTCCAACCAGTGTTCGCCGTTCCGTTTGAACGGAATGAACTGAAAGACAACAATTATTGACAAATTTTCATATAATTACTTCTATTTCCTGTACATTATGTAGTTTTATAAGTTTTGAATTAACAGGTCCCGTTTAAATGTAAGTCAAAACACATTTCAATTATTGGCTGCATAGTCTTTGTATTAATAACACTTTTTTAGAACAATTCTCTTACTTTGAAAATAAAATAACTATTTTATTTGGTAAAGTGACACTTGAAGACAGTGAGACGCTGTTAGAATATTCCAAAAATCATTCATTAACGGGAATACATTTCTTAAGGTATGTATACATGACAGATTACATCTTAGTCTTATTTACTCAACCATAGTAATATTATTGAGTTATTTGTATCTGGTTGTCTTTACACTGGTCTGATGCAACTCCCCACGCTAAATTATCCTTTTCGTTTCTACATAAATACCTCATCCCATATCCTCCCTAATCTACTCAGCTTATTACATACTTGCCCTCCCTCTTCTGATATTACACCACACACGTACCTCTAATGCTAATTTTACAAAACCCTCGTGTCTCAAACGTATCTATTAATCTATTCCTTCTCTTGATCAAAGTCCTCCATATTCTTCTCTCTTCTCTTAATCTGCTTAGGACTTCCTGGTCAGTTACTCTATCCACCCATCTGATTTTCACCAATCTTCTATAGTCCCACATTTCAAAAGCTTCTATTTTTTCCTTTCTGCAGTTCTTACCGTCCACGTTTCGCACTTCACACTCCGTACGAACATTTTTAGTAATGATTTCCTAATATTCATACTTATATTAGCCGTAAGTAACTTCCTCTTTTTTTGCGGAAGTCTTTCTTCCCTGTAGTATCTTACTATTTATGTCTTCTATACTTCTACCATCCCTAGTCATTATGCTACCTACGTAGCGGAATTCCTCAACTTCCTTCAAAATATCTCTACATGGAGAAAGAGTTCAATATGAGGATTAATAGAGGGAAAACCAAGGTAATGGAGTGTAGTATGGGAAACAGTGGAATAACAAAGGGTGTTAGATTGGGAAGGGATATTTTGGCGGAAGTTAAGGAATTGCGATATTTGGGAAGCATAATAACTAGTGATGGTAAACATAAAGAGTAGGATAACACAGGCAAGGAAAGCTTTCGCGAAAAAGAGGAATTTACTTACGGGTAATATAAGTATGAATATTAGGAAATAGTTGCTAAAAATGCTTGTATGGAGCTTGGAGTTATATGGGTGCGAAACGTGGACGATAAGAGTCGGGGAAAGGAAAAGAATAGAAGCCTTTGAAATGTGGTTAGACTAATAGGCCACGTTTTAAGACACGAGGGTCTTGTAAAATTAAGATTAGAGGGAAATGTGTGTGGTAAGAACAGAAGAATGAGGCGAAGGATGGAATACGCTAAGCAGATTAGGTAAGATGTTGGGTGTGCTAGTTATAAGGAAATGAAAAGGCTTGCGCAAGATAGGTTGACATGGAGGGTTGCATCAAGCCAGTGTTAGCACTGAATACCACAACAACAACACTCTTCTAATGATGGTAGTGAAATAATTTGTCATAAAGATAAACAAAATGCTCTTACTCTTTTTTCAGGGGAACGGAATCTCCTAGTGACGGATGAAACTTCGCAGGAAAGTTCACCAATGGAGAGCTGTGTGCAAAATGAAAGCCAAATATGCGGATTAAAATCTTTAGGCTAGTGAAATTTATTTCACTACAATCTCACTTAACTTTTTGTAGAGTTCAATCACAGAAAGTGCACCTCAACAGCTTTACGTCACGTCTAAGGGAAAGTTCACCCACGCATTCCCTCGGAAAGCGACGGGTCTGGCAGGTTTATGAGCTCACGCGGAAGAACCAGATGCAAATCAGAAATGTCCGCAACATTCCATTCACTTACGTAATTTTAAAATTAATAAGCATTAATATATTTTTGAATGTAAATTTTGGTTTCAATTTTGAAGTAGGTATGAGGGAATTTGAAAATGCCACTTTGCTATTTGTCGGGTGGAATCACAACTTACTAATTGCTGTAGTGATATTTCGCGTACATCAAAGAACGCTATACTAGTCTAATTTACCAACTTAGTTTTAAAGATGACGATGACATGTATACAGCGTGTATCAAAGGTCTTAACGACTTTGAAAATTCACATTAATTTATTCCTTTAACTTACAGATATGGCGTAGTTTGAACGCAAATATTTGAGATGACGTGACTCGAAACTTGATAAATTTTTATGTAAAAATGACACTAAAACCCTGTATGTAAAATGAAAGAATAAATTAATATGATTTTTAAAAGTTGTAAAGTCTCTTTCAATATACATTGTATAGCTGGACAGCTATTAGAAGGGGTTAAGGGGTTTGTATTGCTCGTCGGTGAGCTTGAAAGTTGCATTATAGAGGAATGAAGAGTAAAAAGAAAAAAAGTACTTGTAAGTAACAAAACTAAAGATGTGGTCAGGTGCAAAAATAGTAAATGTAAGAGTTACTAAACAGGAAAACAGGATTAAAACGAAGAAAACGACCTGCGTTTCGTTTCCAGAGAATCGGGAGAGAGTGAGATTAATCGCTGTCGAATAAACCCAGCTAGCTCAAATTTTGAAACCTAATATACTCAAATAAGGACTTCTAATCTTCGTTGTATGATCATATGCCTATGGAATTGACAACAGACGTGTACTGTTATTTTAAAAATATATTTTCGTTACTTGTGTTGGTGTTCTTGAAGATTATGATCTAAGGTCTTAGGCTCTCATGTTTTTAGTCTTGAAATAAAGACTTCAGAACTCTTTTAAATTGGTTTTACTTTAGTTATTTCAGCGTGACATGCGGTACGATAAAAATCAAGAAAACTCAAATAAGTTTTAAAACTGATCCGGTATTCTTAGGTTCAGAATTAGTATAATTTTATGGTATTATACTTTCATAAATGAGTGTGCGATTACAATGAACTCTGTACCATGATATATAATAATAAAAAACAGTAAATACTTACATTTAAAGTTTTGTTACTTATGTGTGAATGTAATTAAATAATTTTATTAGGATATTACATAAGCTGTATGATAAAATATTTAATAAATGATTCTCGGTTTATCAACCGCGTGAAACGTTTATTACACGTCAAGCTCGACATCTCCCGGTGATAGTATACTAGAAGTTCAAGGTTAAATTAGAGAGAAATATAGAGATAAAGAGATTGGCAATAGAAGCCGCAGATGGAAAAAACAACAAGGTAATAAGCAAAAAGTAACTAAAAGAAAATGTAAGGTTCTATGCTTCAAAAAGCAAATATATCTCTGTCGATATGTAGGGTGGAGCATTTATATTACAATGTTCCCATTTCTTGCATTAATGTAGCTTGCATAAGGGCGTTGTAATAGTTTAATATTAAATTTTAAAGTTCTGTTTAACTGTTGGCATGTTAATTTCACTTTAGTTTGCGCACAGAAAATATTACAATGTTGTAGCTACGATTACCATCAAATAAGCTGAGTAGAATTCCATTTACATGCATCGAGTAATTTGTCTGCAGTAAGTACGGCAAATCAGTAGTTCAACAAGGAGGTCAAGAGTCTTACCGTTTAAAATAACAAGATTTAAGTCGAGAAGAGATTGGGGAGGGGGATAAATGTTAATATTTTATGATTATATAAACAGATTGAAAGATCCTTCACTATAAAGTGCGCGCATATTTTTTAATGTTTTTTCAGGTTAATCTAACGAAATTCCTTTGTCACTTTCAGTCAAACAAGCCATGGTGACCTTTAGCCTTCGAATAGTAAGCCAGCGAGCTTGTTGACGGCAACGCCTATTCGTCTATTTTGTTAGCAACAAAATCAAGGCTCCAAAAAGAAGAAATTAACTTAAGAAGTTACATAATTCCACAATGATAGGATGAAATCTAGTATTAATGTTTAACATTGCTGGCGTCGTTAGCACCCTCCCTTATTCTCTATTCCCCGGTTTCCGAAACTCTGTCCCGCTGCACGAGTGTGTTCCGAGGGGCCTAAATAAATATTCCTCAGTAATTTGGAGTGATTCTACCTATACTATAAAATTAGGAATTACCAAACCTAAAAAATGAGCCAAGTATTCCGTTAAAATTACGAATTTTCGAAGTATCCCATTGCAAGAAAAAGTTTGGGAAACGCTGCTCTATTTTTGAGCGATGCTGCTTTCATTACACAGTACCACATATTTCTCTCCATGCCTCATTATTTTAGCTTGCCTCTTTCATATTTTTTCTATCAACTATTTCTATTTATTTATAATGTTTTAATTATTACAAAAACATCATCGTTATTAATAATAAAGTTGGAATAAAATTTAATAACAATTAATTTTTGTGTCTTCTGCAATAAGCAGACAGTGAGAAAACTAAACACAACTGATTTTCTCCCTAGAGTATAATACACGGCATATACTATTTAATACATCCATATCGTCATCAATAATGTTATTAGCTTGTAAATACCAGTTTTGTTAATGTCAATAATTATAGAGAGAAGAGAAATATAGACGCATATGTCCTGAAAATAAAATGTAATGTATGATACTAAGCGTTCAATGTAAAAAACGGTAAGCGTTGTCTACATATTTAGGACCAATAAAGAAAACATAAATAAAAGATATATAATAAATAATGTAATTATAATAATTTTAGAAGGTTGCAGTTACAAAAGATTGGCAACATTGTAATTGAGTATCAAAATAACCAAATAAGGTTGGTGATGGAAGTCGGTGTTCGCAAAATATAAGAAATTCGAGACAACTGAGTGAAGCGAATTAAATTAATTGTTATATTATTTACATACCAACCCTTTTGAGTTTTAAAATAGTTTTAATAAAAATAACTGTATGGAAATTGTTGTTATAAAATATAATAGTTTATTACAGAGGCTTCCTTTTGGGTATGAGTACTCATGTTTTTTCATTACATTTTAAGCAGGCGTTTCTATATAATTCTCAGGGAATGAATTTAATGTGCAGAAAGTCGTCGGGATATGTTTGTCATTTCTCTGACAAACATTTGAAGCTCCGAGTTTCACGTCTGAGAGGATTTGTTTTCAAAAGGCATTTCTGATCCGTATTGTCAAATAAACCTGTGCACACACTGTACTGACAATGATTTAGTCCCGCCTTTATCCTCCTGCTTTCCGTCGACACACGACGCAGTGAATTGTGGTTTCGAATGTGTTGCGTATTCATGACTTGCCCGAGAGCTCGAGATGGCACGGAACGGTCAGGCTAACGGGAAGGAAATGGAAGGGCATAGGACGCGGCGTGGCCCTGAATGCTGACGACCCTTGACCCTGTGCACAGCTTCCCACAACCTTCCCCATTACCGCGGGCCTTTCCTTTCCAAACACGCCTACGAACACAGGCCTTCCAAATTACAAGCCAGGGCGCTGCTCACAAAATATAGAAAGACCGACTATTTAGCAATTTGGAAGATTTCCTTCTCATTGTTTCCGGTTCCTACGCTGAACTTCGTGTGGCCACTGGAGATGGGCAAACCCGTTCTTTTCAGCGATTAGATCAGAAATACTCGCACAGTAGAAAGAGTAATTTTTTCGCCTACTCATCCCATTCGATTCGCCGAAAAGAATCTTTCTTTCCATGAATTTCCACAATATTTCATAGTAAATATTTGAGTTAATAATCCTTTTAAGATGAATACTTGTTTAAGTAAGATGGATTGTGACGATAATTTTAGTTGAGGATATAGAAGCAAAAAATTATACTTCAAGAAAATATAACAGATGAGTATGACTTATGGTCGCAAGCTCCTGATAAACTGACCAAATGAAATGAAAATAAATTGAATTGAAGACTGAACTGGTTTATTTGATTAATTGTATAAAAATGAAATAAATGACTACGAAATTTGTTTTCATAATTGAAGCATTTCGATGGTCTTGAATAGATTTGGATTTTCTTTTAAAGAGGAGCAAAATTATTGGCAACATACATTCATACAAACGCTTATCATGTACTTGTTATGTAATATATAGAACTGGTGATGAATTAATTTAAAAAGGTATATGTGAAAGGAATCATTCTGCAAGGAGAATAAATAAAATCCCTACGGCTTATCGACGATATTGTAGTATTATAGGTCAGAAGAAGACTTGTAAATCATAATAAATGGCATGAACGTGGTCCTGGAGAAGAAGAACAACATGAGGATTAATAGAGGGTAAACCAAGATGGAGAGTAATATGGGGATTCATGGAATAATAAAGGGAGTTTGGTTGGGAAGGGATACTTTGAAGGAAGTTAAGGAATCCTGCTACTTGGCCAATCTAAGAATAGTAGGCAAAAAGATTAGGATAGTACAGGCACTAAAGGCTTTCGCATAAAAGAGGAAATACTGAAGTGTTAATATTAGGAAATCATTACTAAAAATGCTCGAAGATGGACGGTGGGAGTTGCAGGGAGGAAAAGAACAGAAGATTTTGAAATGTGCTGCCATAGAAGAATGCTGAAAATCAGATTGGTGGATAGAATAACTAACCAGGAAGTAGACTACGTTTTGAGACTTGAGGGTCTTATAAAATAAGCATTAGAGGGAAATGTGTCGGGTAACAAGAGAAGAGGAAGACCAAGGATAGAATTCGCTAAACACAGTAGGGAGGATGTGGGACGTGGTAGAAATGAAAAGGGTTGCATGAGACTAGTCTAAGGACGGAGTAAAAAAACAACATGTTACTGAATGAAAATTATTATACTAGTCTAAGGCAGCCAGGAATATAAAACAAAAATATTTTTCCACTTAAAAAGTTAGATCCGCGAAGAGAAACACGACAAAAAAATTCTCATTAAATTCTTTTAACTGAAGTTTTGAGATTCCTTCGTTCAAAATAAAATCTTTGGTGGTTCCCATTATCTTAATATAATAATAAAATTCCGGGAATTATTTCCCATCAAGTTGAGTAAACTGTTTTGTATAAAAATACAATTTTATTTTCCATAAAAGAACAAAAATTTCAATCTAGAAAAATACAGAAGGGATTAATCCTATTATATTCTGGACAGTCAAGTAAGAGAAAATCTTGGTTTACAATACTTTGTGCATATGCCACTAAATTTAATTTTGCCAAAACAATCGCTCCACGCGTATTTAAACAGCAACTAGCTTCCGGATCACAGGAGCGGAGTGAATCAAAAGAGCTACCGCGTTCAATCAAACTGAAGTCACTTTGAATATTTCACCTAATATGTGAACAGTGTGGCTCCAACTTATCAGTTGAACTTCATAAACGCCAATCAGATACGTATAAGTATTAAACATGTCGGTTAATCATTTGCATGATTGGTTTATTGATAATATTTATAATAATTTATGTTAATATGAAAGATTTAATGTATAATAGGAGTTATGGATTTTTTCAATTAATTGCCTTTCTTAGAGTATATAAGTTATTTTGTATTTATCGAACAAGATGAAAGAGTATTTAAACGATAATTAAAGAACACATGCCCAATAATAAACTTCCGGCTGATAAGCAATCAATTATTACCAAAATATTTCATGTTAGATAATCATTCTTATGATTTTAACAATTGTAAGATATTGTTGACCTGCTGTGTTGCAGCAGTCAGCGTCAACATCTTATATCACAGAGATCCCGGGTTTGAATCCAGGCAAGGGCATATATGTTTGTGATCGTCGCAGTCATACAAACTGAGGTTAATACTGAAGGACAGTCGCCACGCCATCCACGTGTCACTTCAAAATATTCTCAATGTGTCACAAAAATACGTCAATCTGGCAGTCGTCCTGGTTGGCCAAGGTCGTAAATAGGGCCAGTGACGAAGATAAAACTATTTCTGAAATAGTTCAAATTGAATTTATAATTTTGTACAATCAACACAAAAAGTGGGACGATTTTTCTCACGAATAACTAGTCGTGCGACTCTCTTTTAAATACATTTTCTTTGATTTTTTAGTTTACATCCTTAATTCAATGGTTTACCCCACCTGATAAGACGAACGAAGTGTGGAGAAAACGTTGTTTTAAAATGTTATAATTGTAAATAATATGAATCTACAGTGCCTGTATTGGCAATAATTATACATAATCTTATAACACGTTATTATATTAAGTAAATTTTAAACTTTCAGTATAGACCAATTAAATTGTAAAACAATATCAGGTTGAAAGAATTTAATTTTTAATGCAAAAGTTACATAATTGGGTAAAACTTATAATTTTGTTATCGTTGATCAAATTTCACCTTTACAGAGTCTAAGAGTTCATTGATGTCAATGAGGAACCTTATGTTTCCATAATGTAGAATTGCCAAATAGTTCAAAAAACATTATAGATGTTGAACTTTGTGAATGACGCTTCATGGCAGGCGATGAAATGTAGGAATGTTCAAATTGAGGAAATCATTCGGTAACGAGGTTGTTATTTTGGTTTATATTATCAATTAAAATCATTAGGGACTATCAAAAGATCAATCTGGAACATTTATAGCGAGTAGCTAATAGAAAATAGGTGTAGGTACAAGATAATATAACCCATTAATATCTTTTCGATGTTATAAAGAAATGGAATGGCGTACTGCCCAAACATTTTGTTGTTTCCTATAGGAAAGATCAAACCAATCAAAAAGCTGCTTCAAGAATCCCTTCTGCCCTTTAGTACCAAAGAGTTCCATATCAGCATGCTCAGTTCCTTCATTAATATGTTCTTGAGTAACACATACTCATTTGATGCTAAGCTGCCTTACCACCGTGTTTCTCAGCTTCGTAATTTTGCCCTTGATGCCTTTCTGGTCCAAGGTTGAATAAACTCAATTAAGGAGGCTAATGAACCTAGACAGGTCCGGGAAAATTACCCTAATAGTAACCAACTTGTTCTTTGAAGAAAAGGTATGAGCAAGTAATTTAACAAATCCGTCATAATTAGTCTCAGGGACAAGGTCAGTATGATCGAATATTGCTCTGCATTTCCTCATTACTATGCTAAGATATTTCGGATTACGGTAGTTCAAGGCCTGCTTCGTCCTTTTCTTTGCCAGCACTGTAGAAGAAGTTAAAGGTGTCAAACATTGCACTTCATCAAGGGCAGCACCGGACTGTGATACCGTCGAGAATCGGCGTTTTTCAGCCATATTGGGTCCCAGGTCAATGGTAACTGGTATAGCAAAGTACTGATCAACTTCTTCATTCTCATTCATGAACAATTCTCGGGTTGTGCCTGGAGCACAAAGTTCGGAGGTCATCCGATCACCGTCATGATCCTCAGTGGCCATTGATACCAGCACCGATGGAAGTATGGGCCGCGCATCATTTTCCGTCTTTCCTCCATCAATTAAGTTGTCCGTTGTAACCGATGTGTTCATACTTGAGGTTGCGGTTTGAGTGGCAGCTCTTCGGGGGCACTCTGAAGCAATGTGGCCAGCACGCTTGCATACCAAACAATGACCAGAGTCCACTGTCAGAAAAACTCTGTAGTTAATCCCGTCATGTAGAATTGAAATAGATTCTGGAATCTTATCTACAATGTCCGGGCGGATATAGGTAATGCGCCTAAATGAACCCAAATGAGCGAGATTAGGAAGAGATGTCCGGGCCTTTATTACAGAGATCCTATTTTTAGAATCGAATCCAAACTTTCGTAACTCCTTGGAAATTGATTCATTGGGTATCGATGGAAACACATTCGACAGTGTGAGTTTCACTTGCTTGGTCACTAGGGGTCTGATGGAACACGAAACAGAGTTTATGACAAGCCGACCTACTTGATTTATCAATTTGTTAGCTTCTGCTTCTGTTGATAGATATACACACAGCTTGCCGTTTGCGATTCTCGAGATGAACTTCAGGCTAGCCGGCTTCACGTGCTGTAGTAGCTGAGAGATATAATCATCCATAGTCGAGTTTTGAATGAAGTCGATGGTGATGGCTTGATTCTTATCTAGGACATTATCCGACGTCGTCACATTTGTGGTTGGCTTAGGTCGTGCCATCCTACTTTTAGGCTAAATACTAGACGCTAGTAGGTCAATGACAATAAGTCCACAATTAATCAGCGAGAAACTTGATCCTCTGGAGCGCCAAGCACACGCAAACACGCCTGGGTTCGGCCACAGCCGAACACGCTGTCACTCGCTGTACAGAACTAGAAACACGTCCGCACACAACAAATAGCAGGAACGAAGTGAAGTTGGTGTTCCCTTTGTTGCTTAGCAACGAAAACTCGATATCTGCCAGGAAACCTTAACAACAACAGAAAGCATGAATAATGAATATTGAATCCAGTTTACTGCCTCCACTGTATTCCAAAATCAAGAGCCTAGTAAATAAAGCAAACTTACAAAACCATGTTATTGAGTGTGAGAGGGATTGCATAAAAAATACGGTTCCCAACAGCAGCGATACTTATAAGGAAATATGGACCGCAAAACATAAGTAGAAGCAGAAAAGTGGAATATAAGATAGAAAGAGCTGAAAGGAATTAAACTACATAAAGATATGAATGACTTCTACTCCCTAAAAACCGGCCAGAAATTGAACCGAAGGGATCAGATAATTGCCACAAGAACTAGAACCGGACATGCGAAGATAACATGTATCCACATCTTATATAGGAACCCTCCACCAATATGTTGTTGTGGCATTCATTCCTAAGACTGGTCTCGTGCTGACCAAGTCTTTTTTTAATTCCGCATAACTTGTAACTTACATCCCACATCCTCCGTAATCTGCTGAGCGGATTCCATCATTGGCCTTCCTCTTCTGTTCTTACCCCACACGCTTAATTCTAGTGCAAATTTTACTAGACCCTCATGTCTTAAAACGTGTCCTATTAATCTATCCCTTCTCTTTGACAAAGTCTTCCATATTGTTCGCTGTTCCCCTATTCTGTTTAGAGCTTCCTGTTTAGTAATTCTATCAACCCATCTGATTTTCAGCTTTCTCATGTAGTAACACATTTCAAAAACTTTTATTCTTTTCCTTTCTGCAACTCCTATAGCCCATTTTTCGCACCCATATAACGCCACACTCGATACAAACATTTTAGCAACGATTTCCTAATATTCACACTTATATTACTCGTAAGTAAATTCCTCTTTTTCGCGAATGGTTTCCTTGACTTTGGTATCCTACTCTTTATACTTACTATACTTCTACCGTCTCTAGTTATTATGCTTCCCAAGTAGCAGAATTCCTTAACTTCCGTCAAAATATACCTTCCTAATCTAACAGCCTTTGTTTTTCCACTTTTTCCCAAACTACACTACATTACCTTGGTTTTCCCTCTATCTTCAGGACCACGTTCATGCCATTTATTTTGGTTTCCAAGTCTTCTTTCGATTCCTCTAATACTAAAATATCTTCGGCAAAGTGTAGGGTTTTTATTTCTTCTCCTTGCAGTATTATTTCTTTTCCATATTCCGTTTTAACTTTCCACATCGCCTTTTCTATATATCAGTTAAAAAGTATGGGTGACAGACTCCATCCTTGTCATATTCCTATCTCGACTTCTTTCTTTTCGTGATATTCAATTCTGATTACTGCTGACAGCCTTTGTATAATGTATAAAATAAAAGATCAGTACACACAAAGTGGGTTAGATTAGCTGTCTGGTCGAGATTTTTCAATCCCGATCCTTTCATTAAACTTTTAAGCTAGAAGATTATTTGAAATTATTTATTCTGTTCTTTAACTTTATAACATTTAAATAGTATAACTTTAAATTCCATTTGTACCAGAGAAGTTCAATTGAAGCTCAGCAGAGAACATGAAACTAAATTTAGAAGGTCAGAATATAGAAATCTCGAACGGACCCGGGAATCAGCTCCGGGTCCTGACCACAGAGCCAGTCCAAGTGGACGCTAGGATAACATATTAACTCTCATATTTACGTGTAGGAGAGCTTGAGCTTCACATTTATGTATTTATCCTTTTCACTGACAAATTTTCTCGTTTTCATGTTTTCCCTACTACAAATTTTCTATTATTTTTTAATTAGTACATTTTGTATTTTGTTGCATATATATCGTTTTAGTTTGTTAATTGTTCATAATGACGACTTCCTGTGGCCTACTGGCTAGCGTCGCTGCCTCACAGCACAGAGGTCTCGGATTCGAATCCTGGCATGGGGTTGGATATTTGTGCCGTCATGGTCACTGAGACTGTGATTGAGACTGCTGGAGAATCGTTAGAGACCGCGTATCATTCAAAATTTGGATTTTTTATTATTACAAAGCACTAATATTTGTGCGGTACATTGAAACTGGTCAAGTGTGACCAATATCAATTTACGTCTCTTATTTCTTAAGTCTAATTGTTTATATATTTGTTCGCCTTTTGACGTTCAAAGTTGATGAAGTCACTCCACTTCCTGTTCATTTCTTCAGCACGCCCTGCACTAGCTCGAAGTGTTTGGTCCTCTTAAGATGTGTAACTTTGTGTTGTCCACTAGTTGTTGGACGCCTGTGTTGAGATGTCGATAAAGACGGTCTTCATGCTTCCCGGAAAACTCTTCTTATCTCTTTTTTAATAAAAGGGATCTTTAAGTCTTTGTGTTGATTGCTATTTCTCGCATACCACGGATCGTCTGTGATGATTGGCAGCACCTTGTTTCGCCACGCCTTTATTTTGGTATCAATTGCACATCCCCTAAGTTGGATGCCGTATAGCAAGATCGTTTAGAGATCTGGTTCTATATCAATATTTCAGTTTATATATAACATTCTGGATTGTCATCCGAGAAGAAAATATGTTGTCGTGGTATTCCGTCCTGAGACTGGTTTGATGCAACCCTCCATGCTACCCTATCTTGCGCAAGTTTTTTTCATTTCCTTATAACTAGCACAATCAAGATCCTCCCTAATCTGCTTAGCGAATTCTATCCTTGGCCTCCCTCTTCTGTTCTTACCCCACACACTTCCCTCTAATGCTAATTTTACAAGACCCTCGTCCCTTCTCTTGGTCAACGTCCTCCATATTATTCGCTTTTCCCAAATCCTGTTTATAACTTCCTCGTTTGTGATTCTATCCTATTTATGTCTGACTCAAAAGAATCATCCAATGAGGTACGATTCTAAGAGTTGCTCGTACTGGGCTGGTAACATCCTATTTATTTTGTGACAGAAAAGAGCAGTATTTCTTATTTTGCAATGTCTTGAAAATCCAAATTCGTAATGATGACAGTCCCCAGTAGACCCGGTAGTCCAAGGCCCTGAATGTACTGAAGAGCCAAGGAAGAAGAAGAATTGCTCATATTTATGTATTTCTTTTCGTACTTGAACACTTATAATTTTGTAAATTTTTTAATGGGTCGTTGAGATATGCTGGGATTAACATTACAATAAATCCATAACCCAGGCCAATTCGGACAACCGTTTGTTTCTGGGAAATTTTGTATAGATAAATGGCAATACTACGTAACTGAGAAGCGAGGAAAATAGAAGGATACTATTACGATAAATCAAATATTTTTGTTCGTTAAAATCACCTCGAATTCAATTTTTAAAACTTTTTATAAATGCCACGCTTTGTTCATTCTAAGTACATTATTTTATTAAATTTATTTTTTACACAATCCAGTATGAGTGAGTGTAGCAGATTTATGGTTTATTCGCCTTTATTGTTGAAAGAAGGACATCTGATTTAAAAGCAGTCTTTACAAACACTGCATAGGCAATTTTATGAGTATCATTTGTATTTCTAAATGCAGCTTTATGCATTTGCCGTTTCATGACCACAGCGTTTTAACGATCGATTAATAGAGTTGCGTTTCCCCGCGATACTAATATATTATTTACTCCCACACGATACGATATGAATAATCGTTACAAAAGTGGATTTCTCTTTAAGCCAGTCATTCATGAAGGCCCTCGCGACGTTATAGAAGGATCCAAGTCCTCCTTTTTCGTCCGTTGACCAGTGTGATGAAAGCCCAATATTTAAGGAAAGTATCTTAGCATGACAAAGCAATCTAATTCTAGGACGGAGTTTCCTTTTACGTCGCACCGTTGACAAAAATATACACTTTCACCCTCCAGACGTCATGTCTTCTCGAACAATCGGAAAAGCGTACGTCACCTGACGGACATTTCAACGCGAGGTATTTGTCAGCACAAAAACAAAAATCACACGTGCATGGCGCAGTTAGTTATTACGTCGTACCTTCAACGTCACATCATGCTTTGAAATCTCAAAGAATATGTTTTCACTTTTCAGATACTAAAGCGTTTCTTCTACCTGTCCTTATTTTGATTTATTACTCTCCTGTAAGAGTCATTTAATAATGTCACCAAAAATTAACAACAAATTTGGACGGGGTTAGAATCGACTATACAATTATATTTTATGTGAATTTTATTTTAATGAAATTCTGTAGAGCTTCTAAATTATAAAACAATATTTTATAGTCAGAACTGGAGAGCTGAAATTATTTCATAGCAATCTCTCGACGTGTGCGGCGTTTATATTTAACCATTTTATAATTAATGGAAAATCACGTTCAGCTGATGAAATTCCATATTATAGTAGTTTCACTGTTATACTTTTCGTTAAAATATAGACATACAAACCGCACGAATTCGTTTGTTCTTTCCGGTTTCTCTTAGGAAGGTCTGCCATAAAATTTCACGGGGCTTTCCAGGATAGGAAAAGGTAGCGAGCTTCGTCAGAAATAGAAATCTAAGGCAACTGGTTGATGCAACAAATATTTGCCGGTGGAAAATCCGTTGCAGTCTGAAGTTTCCGCTACAGCCAGCTAATTTTGAACGTTTCTGAGGATCCACACAAGTCGGTTATCGTCTCAATGCAGTAAGATACTAATTTCTAAGTAAGCGCTGAAAGACGTTTTATCCTTAAATAATAATAAAAGAAGAGTAGAATTACAAGCACCAATAATTACAATTTTCTTACTGCCTTCCGTTTTCATTTTGGGTATTTCTTTTATGCTCATATATAAACTTTTAAAGGAAGTGCGACATCAAACGAACGGGAAAGTCATAACGAAACAGCTACGAAGAACCTTTCACAATGTTCCATTGTTGCCGAATTAAATTGTACACAAAATAAATGCAATAGGCAGCGAGTCAAAAAAATGTGTATTGAATTAATTACTCTTTTTTATTTTTTTCATAATTGAAAGCAAACCATAACGTATCGTCCCGTATTTTGAGCGATTCAAATTAAAATTGAAAAATCTTAAAATATAAATATTTATTTGTATGTGCTTTTTATTTTAAAGAAATTCTGTGAAGGTTCTAAATTATAAAACATTTTTTATACTCACGACTGGTGAGCTGAAAATAACCCCAAAGCTAGATTTGTTTTCAAGTATAAAAAATAAATGAGTAAATAATAATAATTATTATTATTATTAAATCATTTATATTATAATTAAATTAAAAGGGGTAATTAAAAATTGAGCATAGTTGGCAGGAAGTCTAATACTATTGATCACACTGTGTCTAAATAGAGTTCATTTCCTGCAATAGTTCCGAATCAGCGTTAAATAATTTAATTTTATGTTCAGAATAAATATATTAAAAATAAGCTTGCGTTCGCTAGATTTTTTCCCCCGAGTATCGACCCTGTTTAAGAAATTTCCTCAGCGTCTTCCCTGAGAGAGTGATGGAATAGTTTGTAGAAAATATATTACGAGCTGTACTATGACAATTTTTTTCTTTACAGTGAACCGACACTGGCGTTTATTTTCTAAGTGGTGTAGTGGTTAGCCTCATTACCTCGTAGCACAGAGATCCCGGGTTCGATTCCTGGCAAGGGTTTGATTGTTTGTCTACGTCTTTGAGTGATGTTATCCAATTCCCAACGCACTGATTAAAAAAAAGGCAATTTCTCTGCCAAAAACCTCAAAACCAGAAGGTATAAGTGGACAAGATAAATAAAGAAATATATAGTCCACTTTTAGAGTAATTGCATTAAATTTGTTCAAAATATTAATTGTTTGTAAAATATTTTTTAATTATGTAACTTCTTTTCATTAATGTTTCATAATTAATAATGATAATTAAATATTTTGAACAGTACAGGAAAAAATATCAAGAAAGTATACATTTTTTGTTCGTGAATTAAAATGGTTGCAGCTATGATCAATTTAAACTCAATATCCATTCTTTATTGAATCATAAAATTTGGACTTGAAGAATGTGATACAGATACAGTTGTAGGTTAGTCTTAGCTCAGGTCAAATCAACCCTTGTATACATCTCGTATCTGTCGGAGAGTCAACTCTGATAGTTCAGTTGGAAATTAAACTATGTGAAGAGCTCCCAAACTATAAGGAACGAAATATTATGTATTAAGCTCTTTGAATTAAATAAAAGATTCTCGATAAATCAACTATATGAAGTCAGTGTTTGAACATGTTTCGGTGAAATGCATATCTGCCGTCATCAGGTTGCACGGTGCATACTGTCGAGACGATTTTACCCTTTATATTGGTTTCTGGTAGTGTACTGCCATTTGTCGACCAATGAAATTGCCGAAGTGCAGAAAAATTGGACTTTTCGTGTCCTGATTGGTCGAATTATTCACCGTCGCTCTTTTTGTCTTGGTGTTGGACGGATTCAATGTGATGACCGGTAATGATCGGATCTCATGCCGTGTTAATTTGGAAACCCGAATATTCGTTCATTAGATGCTTGTCACTTTCTTTGTTATTTGTAAATTTTGTTCAATACATTTGTTTAATAAAATGATTACTGGATTGATTCAGTGTTGAGTGCCATATCATATTATTTTTATTGTAACTGGACGGGTTAATGTACCTTATCGAGTGCTGTAAAACAAGAAAGGAGTTGAATGAAATTACAGTATTTTCGGAAAGCTCCTTCTGCTTTGGAGATGTTATCATGAAATCACGTTACTCTGTTTGTTTGGGGGACAATTTTGTTCACACGTTTTGCGTATGCTTCAAGACTCCTGATAACATGTCACGAGTCGCGGGAACCTCAAGTGCTTCTTTTAAATTGCGCAAACGAACGGGTGTAACTTTCACGTAATGCAAGCCTTTGGTTTATCTGTATCTCTATCGAAGAACAATAGGTGGAGAACCGGCGGGGTGAGCGGTGGCCACGCTCAGCCAATTTCACTCTCTTATTGCGCCAATGGCAGCTGCTATCTGCTCGGAAACACTTCGTTCACGGCAATTAGACCTTGCGAAATTACCTGCTGCCTGATTAATATCTCACACGGGCTCTGCATAGTCTCAAAGCAAACCTATTAAAAGCTATTATGCTGCCAGGAGCCCCAGTCAGCAAAGAGCTTCAAACGAATTGAAACGACAATTATATCATTAAATCGACAAAAAAGCCATATAATATTGATAACATTAAGAAAATCAGTAGCAACTATTACTTATGCGGAATATAGAAAAGGAATATATACTGCAAGAAGAATAAATGAAAACCCTACGCTTTGCCGAAGACATTTTAGTATAAGGGGAGTCGATAGAAGACTTGGAAAACATAATAAATGACATGAACGTGGTCTTGGAGAAAGAGAACAACATGAAGATTAATACAGGGAAAACCATGGTAATGTAGTGTAGTATGGGAAACGGTGGAATAACAGATGGTGTTAGATTGGGAAGATATATTTTGACGGAAGTTAAGGAATTCTGCTACTTGGGAAGCATAATAATAGACAATAGACATAGAGAGTAAGATAGCGCAGGCAATAGAGGCTTTCTCAAAAAAAGGGGGATTTACTTACGGGTAATATAAGTGTGAATATTAGGAAATCGTTGCAAAAATGTTGGTATGAAGCAGAAATCAAGTAAGGAATAAGACAAGGATGCAGTCTGTCGCCCATGCTGTTTAACTTATATATAGGACAGGCGATGAAGAAAGTGAAAACGGAATATGGAAAAGGAATCATATTGCAAGGAGAAAAATAAAAACCTTACACTTTGCCGACGACATTGTAGTATTAGGAGAATCAGAAGAAGACTTGGAAACCATAATAAATGGCATGAACGTAGTCCTGGAGAAAGAGTTCAATATGAGGATTAATAGAGGGAAAACCAAGGTAATGACGTGTAGCTTGAGAAACAGTGGAATAACAAAGGATTTTAGATTGGGAAGCGATATTTTGGTGGAATTTGAGGAATTCTGCTACTCGGGAAGCGTAATAACTAGGGATAGTAGACATAAAGTGTAGGATAGCACAGGCAAGGAAGGCTTTCGCGAAAAAGAGGGATTTACTTACGGATAATATAAGTGTGAATATTAGGAAATCGTTGCTAAAAATGTTTGTATGGAGCATGGCGTTATATGGGTGCGAAACGTGGACGATAAGAGTTGGGGAAAGGAAAAGAATAGAAGCCTTTGAAATGTGGTGCTATAGGAGAATGCTGAAAATAGGATGGGTGGATAGAATCACAAACGAGGAAGTTCTAAAAATAATAAGGGAAAAGCGAACAATATGGAGGACGTTGACTAAGAGAAGGGATGGATTAATAGGGTACGTTTTAAGACACGAGGGTCTTGTAGAATTATCATTAGAGGGAAGTGTGTGGGGTAAGAACAGAAGAGGCAGACAAATGATGGAATACGCTAAGAAGATTAAGGAGGATGTAGGTCGTGCTAGTTATAAGGAAATGAAAAGGCTTTCGCAAGATAGATTAGCGTAGAGGGTTCCATCAGAACAGTCTTAGGACTGAATTCCACAACAACAAACTTTTTAGACTCATATTCGTGACTATGTTGGATTCTTCTATTCCGTAATTCCGTCTTCTTCGTCCCAACACACTACATTAATTCTTTTTGCTGCAACGCAAGGTCGGCCATTCTGAGAATGTCTTGTGTTGGGAAAAAGTAGATACCACGTAATTATATTCGAACGAATTTGTTTAATGAAAATGCGAGTCACGAACAGGAATTATTTTTAGTGCGGCGGAATTCATTTTGAGATGCAATAACAATCTCCTGCGTCATTAAAAGTATTAAGTATGAAGCACTTATTGAATACTAATAGGTAATTAAAAGCGTTGCCAATAAGAACGTTACAAATTGTAAATAGAATTTTAATTAGAGTCGGAACGTTCCTGTAAGTTTAACAATCTAAGTTACTAATTTGACGTTCATTATTTGATTTGGCACTCGAAGAAAATGTGAGGGTCATTATTTTGAAAAGGGTAATGCTACAGCATGGCCAAAATACTATTTATATTATTTATGATACAATGTCACGTCAGTAACTTGGAACGGTACACAGCCAATGACATTTGATTTTTATTCATTCGCCCCCTTTGCGGTCCATTTTTGTGACCTGTGACAATCACTTTCATACTTCAGTTGCGTCTTAGAATTGATAGACGTTCCGGAATTGCGATCACGGTCAGTTTCAAATCTTACCACAGAGAGTTAAACTTGCAATGATATTTGTCAGCATTTTCATTGGACTGAAATCCAGATTAGGCATCCCGATTTCTTCTACCTTCGTATTTAATGGAGTCAGTCCAAGGGCAACATAGAAAACGTTTGTCTTAGAACCATTTGCATATTTTTCTGAGGAGACGCGCTTATTAATGGAGCCTATAGGGTAGTACTCAGGTGGAATGCGTGAACTTTATCTGCGACAACGCCATGGAAAAAGAATATACTGGCATTTTAGGAAAATCCCTGACCTGTGGCCCTTCCGCTACTTTATGGAGGCGAGGCAGGCTTGCGGCAGAACCTCATTCCACCATCGCGGCCATATCTCCAAAAATAAAAGTGCACGCCTTCCAAGCGGCCGCCGACACCACCAGGAATCGCAAGAATCCACAAATACAGACGATAATTAGCACCTGATTTATGCAAGATGTGGTGGTGGGAACCGCATGCACTCGAGCGTCTCGAAGAAATCTGAACTGTTGCCCGGAATCGTTCCTACCGTATTAAGAACAGTTTTACTGGTCCAAAAGTATGAAGAGAATAAAACCTGCAAACTTGGACAAATAATTGCCCACAAGAGTAAACTCTGATTCAGGAATTTGAAACTTCGTTTTTATCACGGAAAGAGCATGATTGTCAAAAATTGTGATGATTCCCAATTACGAGAGAGACAGTTCTTTAAATTTATTTTTTCGCGCTGGAATAAAAGCTTTACTTCAGGTTTTTATAGTTACTACTGCAGTGGACCAATTCAAATTTAGGATTGACACAATGGGATGAAAAATATATTTCTTCTAAGATTTGAGAATATACAGGGACAAACTTTGACACGTGGTACAGGTTACTGAAGTGTACATTTTTTGAGAAGCTTTGAGACACGAATACAAAAAATCCAAAATAACACTGCTTATTTAGAACGTCGTCGAATGTAGCGGAAACGTCGTTTCTCCGTATTCGAGGATTTCTAAATTCCTTTAGGGCGCCAGGTATATTTCATAAAAAATACCAAAAATGGATTTAAGTAGCTTTAATTCCAATCAGAGCATGAAAAATAATTATATCTGCAGGGCGTGGTCATTCTCTCGTCGTCCCGCCGACACAACCTGCTCCTTCCCCATGACAGCTTTTACAATGAATGTGACCATAAAAAACAAATGCTTGGTAGCGTCGTAGGAGTGATTGGCGAACATTTCCAAAGATCCCAGGTCAGCTAATAACAGATGTCTAGTGACCAAAGAATCACCTAAGGTTTTTAACAGTTTACGTTCACTGTGTGAACGGTTTTGTTAATGCAATGAACTTTAATTTTGGACACAACCTGGGCCTCTCGAGTCTGCTTGGCGAAACCACGGGAATTCCGTATTCGCGCAAACTAAACGAACGTGGAATTCCCTGCAGCGTATCCTCGTGTTATTAGCTTGACTAGCAGTGACATTTATTACCGCAACGTGGTCAATTTAACGTAAGCCTGATAAAGCTATTGACGCAATTCTTTCATGACTTGCAAACACGTGACAGGCTGAGATATCTGTCGGTCTCAGTGTCCTGGTGGTCAAAGCACAGTTGCCTATAGCGTGTAATATTCGAGAATTATATTGATTTATTCGTTTGAGAGAAAATACAAATAGCCGTGAAGTTATCCGTGAAATTTTCATTAGTAAGAGTCTGCTCTCTCGTGCTTTAATTCCAATGCAACGGCACGGATCTGCAAGCTCTCACCTCGAGTCGGCGCAATTAATTCCTTCCTTCATGCAAGTATTGAGAATAATCCATTATATTCAATGTGCCATTGAACTGACTCCATCACCTGCCAACTTTCACTTTGTTAAGCGTCGGAGGATGCTAACAAAGATGTTAATCAGATCGCTTCACTTTTCTCTTTTCGCATTGATTTCAGATCTGCTTCATTTATGACATATGCGTATCTAATTTTAAATTATATTCAAGCTCTTTCATGAAGATATTCCATCATTTCAATTTAGAGAAACGAAATTGAGGCTATTCAAGACATGAAATTTTTCTTCATAGTATATACGTAAATAAAAAGATGGCCAAATTCAGCATTAAATATATCACTATTTATTAACAAGGGAAGTTTCACCTCCATTTTGAGACTTCTTCAAACATAATATTGCAATAATTAAATATAAGTTCTATGTTACAATTTTTAAGTTTGTATATATATAAAAAAACATGGTTAAAAACTTACAAATTTAGCAATACATCCTATTTACTCCCTGACTCCCTCGGCCGAAAAGATGATTGAATTTACATGTGATGAATTTAGTACCGTGCTGGACCATCTCCAGCGACTGTTACGGCCGAAATGATGTAGTAACAATGAGTTCTTTCGGCAGTTAAATTTGAACAAAGGATAATAATATTAAAGCGTTTAACTATACACCAAAAGAGTAACGTAAATTTTGTTCAAATTATTCGTGTCATTTTTAACATTGATTGCCTGCTTGAGGGTTGCACCTGATATACAACAATTCACTCATAATTCTCGAGAAGTAATTATTTTCTTCGTCTACAATTTCCACATTTTGCCAATCAAAATTGTGATTATTAACTTGCATGTGTTTGGACACAACTGTGTACTTTTGAATATCTAAGTTGATGTTGTTCTTATGTTCCTTAATGCGAGTTTATAAAGCTCTTTTAGTTTGTCCGATATACAATGCGTTACAATCTAACGCAAATAAATAATAAATAAATAGTGATAATTTAATGCTGGCTTTTTAACCGTATTTTTATTTATTGCAAATTTTGAAAGCCAGAAAAGTTTGTTGCTGTATATACGTAATTAAAAAGAACGTAATAGAAATACAACACATTATAATTTTAGCATTGCATACGAAATTTCCCGATGATGATAATCATTTATTACACACTGAAGAATGATATGGGATTCTCCAGAAATTTCTGACAATAGGGTCGTTGTTTAGAAAAGAAATTATCAGCTATTCTATTGTGGAAAAAGGAAGAAAGAATAATGCAACGATTCGACAGTAGAGGAACTAATATCCAAAAGCCTTTACGTCTGACTTCACACCCGATCATTTCTGCTCTAAATATCTCAATAAAACCAGAATGGCGAAATTCCTCAAAATAACAAAGAACCATCCATTACGCACGGAAATAATTGATTCGAGTTTTTATACATTGAAATATATATTTGATAATTATTTTGTTTATGCAAGCCACCCAATCTCTTTGCCATTGCTTATTATCAACTCATTAATAGTGAAGTTTATCTGACCAGTGAAATGACTGACGTAATTTAGTCAGGATTAAATTTTAATTATGAAACAGCACTGCGTGTCGTTCCTCGCTTTTCATGCATTTTCATACACATATTTTATTAATATATTGTTTACTATTTTTTTTAGATTTACACAAGTGATTTCTTGAGCCTGAAGATGTTCCAAAGAAAGTAACGACACATTGTGTTGTTTTCATTACATTTTAGCTTTATTTATTTTATATGAAATTTTAATTCTTATTATTATTATTATTTCCATTTATTTATCATCTTATTACTTTTACTGGTTTACCAGTCCATCATGAAACCCACTGGACATATGGTGTACAGCTGTGCGGATGTGCTAAGAAATCTAATCAACAAATAATTCTTCGTATGATCACTGGAGCACATCGTTACGTGACCAACAAGGAGCTGCATGAAGACCTTCAAATCAAATGGATCAGTGAAGTGATTTATGATTACGCTGCAAACCATGAAGAAAGACTGACAAACCACACGAGCATAGAAGCCATCCAGCTCCTGACTATACTAATGAGCTAAGATGACTTAACCGAACTAAACCATACGAACTATGTAAATAAATATTAATTAAACATCACTTTTTAAGGAATCCACACACGTTATGACATATACATGAGTACCTTGTCATCAATAGTAATAAATTATGTGTATAAGATTGTACTGTTCGTATCCAGTAAAGGATGTTTTAAAAAGAATCTTATTACTTTTCAAATATTTACGAGCTCAACACTTTACACCGTCATGAGTGGTTGGAGATAAATTCAATTTTATTTCTTATCTTATTTTTGAAACAGTTTGAGTCGAGCATGAGTAAGTTTAATTACATTCTTTCTCTTATTTTTTATTACTTGATTGTAATCGACCTCAGTGATTAGTACTGCAGGTTGCGTGAATCTATTTTACAAATAAATATTCCAATAAATAATTTATTCCTTTCTTATAGTTCGGTAGTTGTAATTGATAATCTATGTTTATTTTTATACGTGAAAACGCTCGTAAGGTCCTTTTGCCATTTCTAAATTATATAGCTGTAATAAACACTCCGGTCATACTATAAAATGCGACGTGAATTCGGCGTGGTTGAAGAAATGTCTGGGGTTTTTCAAGGTATTGTATTTCGTTTCAGCAATACCGTAAGGCTCGATTAAGTATCCTTCATTTAGAGAGTCAACGCTCTAAGGGAAGTGGTACTAAGGAATAATCGTGGCGCAGGGAAACGCAGCAGCCACGGCTGTAACGGATATATATTCCAGAAGTGGGGATATTAATGGAATGCCGTGAAGTTCAGGAAACGAAAGTGTTTCTTAGGACAGAGAAGTCTGGAGAGCGAGATGACACGGACGCCTCTCTGGGGTGTAGACGTGAGGGCCCAGTAAGGAACCGCCCGTTTCATTAGTGTACTTGTAACAAAATTTATGTTGCACATTATTGTACGTATAAACTCGAGAAAAATACTTTTTCCTCGCTTGAGGGAAATTGATAAAATCCCTCCTACCCCCTATTTAAATTGTAGTCTTTATTCTGAGCTTAGAGCCAATATTTCGTTAATCTGGAAGCCTTATTTCGCCGTTTCTGTGTTTATAGTCTCCCTCAGAGCGCAGTTCCTCTCCTCCGGCTTCGCAGCTGGAAGGACCGAGGTTTGAGCCTCGCAGCTGCGGCGCGACCTTGGCTGGCCTTTGGCTCTCCTTTGTCCCCGGACAGGTTCCCCGAGTCGTATTTATTTTTATCCCCTTTGTGTCTCCGGCTGACCGGACTGCACTTATGCCCGTCACGTTGCTGCGACCATTACAGCTGAAGAAATTCCACGTCACTGTCCTACCACAACGGCCACGAAATATTGCGACTCTCTTGCGAAACTCGGATAAAGTGCGTGCATGCATTAGGACAACGCGTAACTCTCGTAGAGCTTGTTACAGGCGTAATTAAATGCAAATTGACTCTATTCAACAACCACATAATTTTATAAGGTTTACTGCCAAGAATTCTAACACTTTGTCTCTATCGAAGCTTCTAGAACAAGTCAAGCGTATCGCGTTCACTGTCCAGATATTCATTGCCAAGAATGAAAACACATAAGAGTTGGTTTTTATTTATTTAGCTCACGTAATAGCACAAAACTGTAAAAAGGACATCACTGATGATTTAGTAAAATGGTTTTGTATTTTCCCAATGCTTTAACCAATTGTTAAGGTAGATGGAGACTTTGAGTACAAGATAATATTACTTCATGGTGAGAATTTTTTAAAATTACACAATCAATTATTGTGTATTGAGATGTGATATAATCCGGCAATAACGGAAACTCATTCCAAACCGCTTTTCAATTTATTCAAGTGTGGTGTTTGTTGTTTACACCATCAAAAATATTGTTGTACAATCAAACGAACAATAATAATAATAATATAATTTGAATAGAAATATAACTCTAATTAAGTTATAGTGGAAAAAAATATAAATTTACGAATATCAATTTAATCATTGGCTCAGTCGGTAAAAGCAAAAATAATAATCTACGCAGCTTCTTAAATAGCTGCTCCCGGGAACGCGGGTGACGAACGATATAGTTGAAAATTAAAATCGCGAATCAGACGAGAATGGTTTGTGTGGAAAAGCCGGGTAAAATGCCGTTACCAGATGTTAACGCCTGATGACGTCGTTCTTCGTTTTTGTTCGTATGCCGGTTGTTCCTTTTCTGGGTCACGTCTTCTTCATATTAAGATTCTCTAGCGCCTCACCTTCAGATCAAATGTTGTCTTTTCATTTTCTGTACTCCCACCAAATGAATCTCCTTTCTCGAAACGTGCAGAAACTAAATTTTATACATGTCGCCTTGTTCTGCCACTGTCTCGTCCCTCCCTAGCGTCTCTCTCAGGCAGCCTCCCTGCACCAACTATCCAATCTCCAATCTACTGCAGGCCATCTACATTGTGGCAGCCAACAATGTTGCAGACGGTGACGTTTTCCCGCCGACATTTCCCGCCTACTCGGCCCCACCAAGCCATTCTCGTTTATGTCCTGTGTACGTAAATAACAAAAACTAAATTATTTTTGCTTTACCCGATGAACGTAAGGGTCATGAATCACCACACAAGCGCTTTCTGTAGGACGGACATGTATTCATTTTAAGCCAATCAATGTCTGCAACTCATGATTAAGTAACAGGATGTTTAGTGAGTATTAACTATGTAACGATTTGCTGGTCTATGTATCATCTAATATTAAGTTATTTATTTTTCTGAAATATTTATTAATAGGATAGTGACATCATTTGACTCAATAAACAAACAGACCAACGTGCAGAAATAAATAATTAAAAAGGACGCAAAAGTGAAAAATAATATCTGTGGTAAAGATGAATTCTATAAGTATTAATATTTAATAATATAAATAAAATAAGTTTTATTATTGCATAATTAAATTGTTCCCGTCATGTTAGCCGGTTTATTAATTAATCACAACCCGAACGTTTATGAAATTCTGAATTAGTCTTTAGTTCATCTTGCAACAAACCTAAGAATGCATTATAAGTTTTCGTTGGATGATTAATAAGTCTAAAATTCTTGGAGCGTTGAATTTGCAATGCGATCTGTTTCAAGCTTCACTGTTAAATATTTACTTGAGCGGCATAAAGAGAATTTTACACTAATCTATATCAATTGAAGTGTCTGCCTGTCTGACGGCCCGTGTGTCTGTAATAGGCTCCAATACGGCTCAACGGATCTCAATGAAAACTTGAGGGTTTTGAAAACAGGAAATTCAGCTTCAATATTCGTGCATATTTCATTTCGATAATGATATTAATATAATATAAATATCAGTTCTACGGGAAGGTTTCTTGGCTTACGTCCATTGAAATCTCCAAAAAGTGAAGACGGGTTGCTTATCCGAAACGACTTAACGGATTTCAATGAAAATTTGAGGAATCGAAACGTAAATTTTGACTTAGTTTCGTGTATATTTAATTTCTATATCTCGCAGAGTTTAGAAGATATTATTGCAAATATTTAAAAAAACGTTGAATTGCCAAGCGAAAGGCGGCGTTAAACCCAACTGCGAACTAAAAGTCCTATTAGGCGTTCCTATACCATTCATCCCACTTACTGTGTTATTATAAGCGTAATTTCGGCAATATAAGGGAGGGGGGCGAGGATTTTCACTTAATATTGTTGCAAACTTGTCAAAACAGGACCTGCTAAAAACCGACAGCGAGTTATAAGGATTGCCGTGAAGCGATCATAAATAAATGATACCGCACTTTCGTTTTTAGGGAAAACTAAAAACAGTAGTTTCCAAGCGAACGAAGTCCGGGCATGGATAGAGAAGAATATTTTCGATTAGAAAGCAAAGTTCATGACTCATTTACACGATGGTACGTATATAACGACCAAAAATATTTCTTCGCAATCGGTTCCGCCGTTTTCATTATGAACGAAAAAAATCAAGGTTGTATTAGAAATACGTAATAATGTTCTTTAGGCTTTTTTTGTAATTACTGAACAATAATGTTATATTATATGCTATTGTTTTTAACGTTATTGTGTATCGATTCGGGAAATCCTTAGCGGGGGTATTTTGTGTCCTGAATTGAGCAAGTCAATGCACTACTGGAAATGGTACTAAGGACGATAGTGACCGCTCGGCAGCCACGGGCTTAACTGATCTAATTTTTATATTCCTTTTCAAAACCTCTCTAAGTGGGGTAAGATTTGAAGGTCGTGAAACGTATGTGAGTTTTGAAAGAAACAACTTTGGAGAGAGGACGCGTCTCTAGGGTGTAGCCGCGAGGTTCCAGGGAGGAACCAGCCAACTTCACCAACATGCCCGGTGCTCGAACCTGTGGCCAGATGTCACAACTGGAAGCAGAGCCGAGATTCCTGAAGCTAAGCCTTCCGATCCTCTAAATTTATCCAGGGTGACACGGTTTAGCCGTGTCTGTGAAATTTATAGATAGGGCTATAATAACGCGCAGTTCTCTTTAAGGACGTTCTACAGTCAATGAGAATTTAGTACGATTAAAATCAGTAAGTTTAATAATAATAATAATGTTTTTATAAGATGTGACAAATTTGAGAAAAATAATTGACGAATAGGAGCATTTTGTCTGAGCAATGACCGTAGATATATTGTGTCAATTAAATTGTAATTTAAATGTTAAGGTTTGGCTTTGTTTAATAAATACAATTAATCAAAGCCAAGGTTCCCGAGGGTCTCATGCTTGGCCAGACAGCTAGATTACGAGTTTGGATCTCACAACATTGAAAAAGTTTAATCGAACCAGTCCGTTTGTGTTCTTGCGGGAAGTGAATGGAGTCATTCTGAGAGGAATTTTGAAGGCTCGGGTTCCTATAACAAAAATATTTGAAAATGTAACAAAGCTACAGGCAAGAATTGTATTTTTGTGGATATATTGGATGTTATTAATTGGTATTATCAAAAAATGTTGATCAACTCGTAAAAATCGGTACAATAAAAAATGAATAGAGAAAATAAATTAGGTAGAAACAAGCTACTTCCCTTGAATAGCATCGGAAGGGAATTGAAAAGGAGGGAAGAGCAAGGTAGGCAAGTGCTATAGTTTAAGGATCCTACCCGCTTGTTTCACCTAAAGAGATGCAGGAAAACACCTAGAAAACCTGCAACAGGTAGGTCGAGCTATTGGGTACTATTCTCACGCCCTTTCGAATGACGGGAGATGAGTTTCCTATGGGGTCACAGCATTCCCTTCTCTGTGCCTCCACCAGTTTTAGGAGGCAGTTGGCATACTGATCAAAGGGGACCAGAGGCCAACTCTTACCGTTTGCCCGAGGTCTTAGACTCCTTCTGGGTCTTAAGAATAGACACTATTTATTTTGGAAGTGAATAATAAATTGCGTGAGTATAATAAGAGCCTTATAGTCTGTCGTAACTATCGAGTGAAATAGGGATGTGGCTAATGAACTGGTCACCGAAGTAACGGAGCGCAGTTCAGTGAAGTAGCTGTCTTGTTGTACTTACTTCATTAAATAGTTTAATGAGTACCTGTTGTGCTGATCAGCTACTGAGAAAGTTGTAAACTGGCGAAGCCACACAAATAACCTGTTTTTGTGTTGGACTGTTAAATCCTAGGATGCCTTATTTACAATTCAGAGTAACTAAAGTTAGTGTAATGCTCACAAAAATATGTCATTACAAACATTGTCGAAGGTTTCATGCCGCAAATGAGATATTATCCACTCCTAGCCAATAAAAGCCATTTATACTATAAATTAAGACAAGTGGCTATTGAAATTGTTGTTGTGGTATTCAGTCCTAAGACTGGTCTGATGCAACCCTTCATACTAACAAATTTTGCGTAAACCTTTTCATTTTCGCATATCAATGACAGCTCACATCCTCCCTAATCTACTTAGCTCCCTCTTCTATTCTTATCCCACACACTTCCCTCTATTGCTAATTTTACAAGACTCTATCTCAAAATGTGGCCTATTAACCAATTCCTTCTCTTGGTCAACGTCATGTTTGCTCTTCCCCTGTTCTGTTTAGAACTTCCTCGTTAGTGATTCCGTCCATCCATCTGATTTTCATCATTCACCTATAGTACCACATTTCAAAGGCTTCTATTCTTTACTTTTTGAAACTCCTACAGTCCAAGGTTAGCAGTCATATAACGTCACACTCTATATGAACATTTTAGTAATGATTTCCTAACATTCATTATTATATTAACCGTAAGTAAATTCCTCTTTTTTTAGAATCTCCCTTTCCTGGGTTATCCTACTTTTTATGTCTGCTATATTTCTTATCCCTAGTTATTATGCTGCCCAAGTAGCAGAATTCCTTATCTATCTTCAAAATATCCCTTCCCAATTTAACACCCTTCGTTATTCAATTGCTTCCCATACTACACTCCATTACCTTGGGTTTCCCTCTATTAACCCTCATATTGAATTCTTTCTCCAGGACCACGTTCATGCCATTTATTATGATTTTCAAGTCTTCTTCTGATTCCCCTAAGTCTGCAATATCGTCTTGCATTTTGATTCCCTTCCACATTTATTTTCAACTTTCTTCATCGCCTGTTCTATATATGACAAAGAGCATCATAAAATGCTTTTTCTAAATCTACAAATGCCATGAACGTAGGCCTGTTTTTTCTTATCCTGTCTTCCAAAATTAGACATAAAGTCAATATTGCTTCTCTTGTCCCTACATTCTTTCCTAAACCAAATTGATCTTCTCCCAACTCGCATTCTATTTATCGTTCCGTTTTCCTATACTATACGTGCTTATGTAATTGTTAAACTTGTAACCAATGAGGAATCTTTCCGATTGGAAGACAAAGCGCGTGAATCACCTGTCAGATAATCTGCTGGAGAGTTGCTTATCTCAATCGTAAATTGCAAAACAAGTCATAACTACGCAATGTGTGAATTTTTTTAAATAATTTAATTCTGTGCCTTACGATTCTGTCTTTGTGCTTCTGAGTAACAGGCACGAATTCCATAAAACAAAACGTTAAGAGCGAGCATCTTAACTCACAGGTCGTGGACGAAGTGCATTACTCCTATGCAATATAAACACTGTGGAAGAATGTAATGAGGGAGCTACACTCGCTGTTTCTTTTGCGACGGAATAACAGGAAACATCACGGAGTCGTGAAATCCTATCCACACTGCGACGTAAAGGCGCCAGACATTTCCGTTGCCGGCACTAAACGATCTTTTGCGCATTACATCGAAATGAAGTAAGTGATAGCAAAATAATAGCTACGACAATCGTATAAACTCTTTTTCCTATTTAATAAAATGAATTGGTAACATGTATTCTGTTTTGATAAGATGTGATCTACAAAGTTCTGGAATTTATTAACAATGGCCAATCAATTCTCCATTCCTCAACTTCTAAATCAACTGTTTTAATGCCTGTTTCACTCTTCTATCACTTTGTTACTCATAATTTGTCAACGATCATCGCCCTTAAAAATTTACTTAGATTATTTCCACTAATTGTCGAGTTGAGGAAATAGGATACGATAAATACAATAGAGCTATTTATACATAAGCTCACGAGAATTCTAAAATAATAGCACATTTTCACTAAAGATACCTGCGAATAGCGTCTCGTCCTATGTGCTTGAAATAAAGAAATATGTGGCATATTGGGCGTGTAAAAAAATTAAAATGTCATTTAAACATACTAAACAGTTTTTTCTGGGGAAATAACAAAGTGAAATCTCAAGTAAATGAACACTTTGTTATCAAGTTCTCAGAATTGTGTTTGCAAAATTATTTTCTTCACTCCCAATACCACTTTATTTGCTAATTACTTTTGTATTTTTCATAGGTAAAAAATTTTTCCATTCTTTGTAAGATTTGTCATAAACAGACTTATTAGTGTAAGCGATTAGGTACAAAATACCGGGTGTATAAACATACGTCACGATGACCAGCAGACTTAAAAAAGTCACTTTAATAGCACAAAATATATAAAACCTGTAAAATAACTTTAATAAACGCTTTCTAAACTTACGATCACAGATGTAATGAAGTAGCAAGGCTGTGGAAATTGCTCCTTTATTACGCATCGTTCTTTAAATTTTTAATTTAATTTTCCTTCTGGCACACCAAAGTCTGCAGTTAGAGTGTCCGGATTGAAAAGGAACCGATTTCGAAGCAGGTAGAAACCGTCTGGCGGTAGAGTGGTCGATGCGGGGGAGGGGGGAGAGCGCTCCCGGTCGAGTGGATAGAAAGGTCTTCTACCCAATGTCTTGGCCCAACGCTCAGTAGGTGTCATTAGGCCTTCAGTGTGAAGCAATGAGGGTGAAGCGAGGATAGACTCAGGATAGTTACGCAATACAATTAACTAGCAATCAATCATTGAAATAAGGAAATCAAACACATTAATAAATAGATTCTTACAATTTAGTATACTACTATCTAAACGTATAAACCATCATACGGATCATCTATCTTCGAAGTATATATCCGTTTTTGTTATATATTAATCAATTTTCATTTGTTTTCTCATTATAAAATTGTCTGTATATGTATATTGTTACGTACTTATTATTTTTATTTCCGTTTGTTGTTCTTGTTGTGGTATTCAGTCCTAAGTGGTTTGATGCAACCTCATGATAACCTATCTTGCGCAAGCCTTTTCATTTCCTTATAACTGGCACACACCACACCCTCCCAAATCTGCTTAGCGTATTCCATTCTTTGCCCCCTCTTCTGTTATTACCCACACACTTCCCTCTAATGCTAATTTTACAAGACCCTCGTGTCTTAAAACGTGGCCTATTAATCTATCCCTTCTCTTAGTCAACGTCCTCCATATTGTTCGTTTTTCCCCTATTCTGTTTAGAACTTCCTCGTTTGTGATTCTATCCACCCATCTGATTTTCAGCATTCGCCTATAGCACCACATTTCAAATGCTTCTATTATTTTCCTTTCCTCAACTCCTATCGTCCACGTTTCGCACCCATATAAAGCCACACTCCATACAAGCATTTTTAGCAACGATTTACTAATCTTCACACTTATATTACCCGTAAGTAAATCCCTCCTTATCCCGAAAGCCTTCCTTGCCTGTGCTATCCTACTATTTTTGTCTACTATACTTCTACCATCCCTAGTTATAACGTTACCCAAGTAGCAGAATTCCTTAACTTCCGTCAAAATATCCTTTCCCAATCTAACACCCTTTTTTATTCCTCTGTTTCCCATACTAAACTCCATTACCTTGGTTTTCCCTCTATTAATCCTCATATTGAACTCTTTCTCCAGAACTACGTTCATGCCATTTATTATGGTTTCCAAGTCTTCTTCTGATTCTCCTAATACTACAATATCGTCGGAAAATCGTAAGGTTTTTATTTCTTCTCCTTGCAATATGATTCCTTTCCCATATTCCGTTTTAACTTTCTCCATCGCATGTTCTCAATATAAGTTAAACAGCGTGGGCGACAGACGGTATCCCTCATTTCCTTTTATGTCATTTTATATGCTAAATGCACTGATTGTGTGTGATGCTGTCATTGTTCCTCATTTATATGTTTTCTTTGTATGTACCTACTTTATCAGAAGAGGACTAATGGAATCAATAAATAAATCTATAGACTGAGACAAAACAGTTTTTTAGAGTCTTATCAGGTCGGGAGTAACTATAAGAAATTGGAGAAATAAAAATTTATACGGTGAGCATGATTTGTATGTTTGGACGCAGAGTGATTTACAGCGGTAGTAATTACTGCAGTTATTAGATGACTGTGCCACGAGGAAGAGAGTGGTTTACTGGAGGAAGTTCCCTAACCGCTTTCACGCCTCTGGTTGGCAAATCAGCCGAAGACGTCACCAACGCCTGTTCCTTGCACGTGGCCGCTTCTGTTTCAAAACACGCATAATTAACTTTCATTATATAACTCCACAGGATCCGTATTGTCACTGTCCCACTTCTTGCTGAGGTGCATTTCCTTCTGCGCATGCAACATTCACCAGCACGCTTTGAAAAGCTGCCCTGGGAACCACACTCGCTTCCTGTCGCGCTTCAAGCTTTGTTTTTATTTACTGCTTCATAAAATGGGAGACAGTTTCAAAGGAGAGTTGGTGGTTCTTTTGTGCTGAGTCCTTATTAGAGACTACGAGATTTTTCAAATTAATCCACACCAAAACAAGTTTTGTGTTCAGGCGTTTATATATAGTATTATTTTTCCAAAGCTTGGTCACCTCTTGAATATTTCATTTGAATTAATTTCCACGTAAAATTATAAATGTTTTTTCTCACAACACTGATTATTAATGGAGGGAGAAGAATTGATTATAATTAAAGCTCAGTACAAGAAACTGCATTTTTGATCTTCTAAATAATTAACTTACAATACTAAAATGAGATCAATATCTGGTATGATTTCTGTTTTATTCTTCTTTAACTCCACTTACTCAGTAACGTACATTAACAGGCCCTTGGCATCATATTAGTGAAACAATATAATGTTGAGTTTTACGGTTTCAAAAGCGCGCTGAATCAAGAGGAAAATTAATGTTTCTTAATTTATCTCATACTCCTCTCTTGGATCGTTTTGTTTACAAATGTCGACCCGGGAGCCACTGCTTACACACAATTAATTTAGTTATATGTATAAATGCGACCATATATATTTTTAAAAGACATAATTCCCGTTATTCATCCAGGAAGACGATTAAACGCCTTACCAAGTCTCGGGAGTGACTGAACAGAGCATGAGACTGAGAGATCTTGACTTTCATCAAATTAATGATCCAACCTCATAAAGATTTCAAATACAATTTAATTAACAAAGTGGTTATTCACAGTTCACGGCACGAGGTCAGACTTAAGGCTCATCAATCGTTGCGTTTTGTAATTATATTCATTCACAGATACATTCTAACTTAAATCCAGATTATTGTACAGAAAAGTAATTATAAAAGTTCCGAAAATTTTATCTAAAAATTTGGTCAAAATGTATTCATTTTATCTCGTCGTTGAGGAGGACTGCCGTTATCACATGGCATAACAGTGACCTGTGAAATCTCATAACTGTGTTTCGTTGCAACGTTTGGCCGCAGGTTCGATTTCCTTGCACATCGGCGAAGGGGACTGGTTCCTCGACCCTCTAGAGACATTTACCTAGCCACTCTTCCATCACATCTCCTTTGCTCATCTACTCATCTAACGGATACTAAAAACCGCGAGCATTATTCGCAAATTATGGTAGGGTTTTGCAAATAGTCAAATATAGCCGTGGCTATGGGACGGTCACTATTGTTCCTTGGTGCCGTTTCCCTAAGGGCGTTGTCCATTTAAATCCAAACGTGGCTCCGGTGCCCCATATGGAGGCACTTTTTTAATTTTAGATGGACAAAATGACCTCTCGTTGAATATTAAAATTATTATACAATTAAATAATAATTTAAATATTTCAATTTCTGTTTTATATTATATATTTTAAAAATTTACTTGCTGTTTTTATTTAATAATTGCCTAGTGGCTGTTTCTTTTTAGATAATCATTCAATTTCTGAATATATGAAATGAATATGCTAAGTAGTGAGCATGATCGTGACATTATAATAAAAAGGTATTGAAACGCTGTTCTAAATGCAGGTCTTGCCAAAATGAATAACAACGCCGACTTCCCGTCGAATTCACCGATTCTCTTTAAATTCTCGGCGTGCTAACAGTTTATATAATAATTTTACTTATAAATTACATCAACCTTAAATCTTATACAAATTTATTTATTACAAAGTTATCCTTACAGTATAATTTATTCTGAATCTGAACATCCTTGAGATAAATATGTAGTATACACAATTAAGTGATGAAATTTATACCTCACTACGTTTCTGCAATTCTTGTTACATTTGCAACAGTCTAAAACCCGCTGACGAACTAAAATCATATTAATTTATTTTTTCTTTGTAATGTAATTCCAACCTTTATTTTCAGCTCTGTTTATCGCAGCAGATCGTATACTCAAAAGATATGTTCACATAGATTGCCTAGTGTACATTTCTGTTTCAGATGAATGTATACTTCTGCTTATAAGTAATAAGAATTGCATAATAACGAGTTTCCGCTGACGATCGCGTATAAATCAAGGCCCTTTGTGTGCCTCTGTAAATTATGTATTTGCCATACGTGGTTTATAAACACTGTTTTCTTTCATTATTGTAATTGAAATAATTAACAAAGTTCAATTAGTAATTTTTATATAATATACAAGAATACAAGGAAAATATTCATAATTTATTATTTTTTATAAAAAGTAGATGAGACATAAGAAGAAAATGGTAAAATGTTAATATTTTAGTGATTTATAAAGTATAAAAGAGTTATGGCTTATCAGAAGAGTTTGTCTTCGTTCTTTGTTCATTTACAATCGAAGCATTTGTTTACAATTTTTTGTTGCATAAAATATTCCCAAATATAATAAAAAGTGGAAATAACGACTTAAAACATTGACGATACCTTTGTACAGAACGTCCCATTTTTATTTTAAGAGGATTAATGGTAGCCCCCACTGCGTAAACTAAAGTTGTTGGCCAGGATATTGGGTGGTAGATTTATTGGACCACTTTTCGTTTATGGCAGTCTTATAGCCGACAAGTATCGTAATATATTACAAGACGAGAATTTTCTACCCCTCGTGAAAGATGATGGTAACATGCTAGTTTAGTTTCAAAAAATGTGGAGCTCAATCGAATTTTGATATTGCAAAGGCTTCTATGTTTATCCGGCGAGATTTATTCTTTTATTTATGTTCAAATTATTGTCACGAAATGAATCGAAAGGGAATTAAAAAATATTACAAGTTTTAAACTGAAATCGTTTCCGTGAAGAGATAATTGGTAGACATAGCATTTATATAAAAGTTCCTGTTTTAATTTTGCTGTCGAAAGCCGTATCAGATATTCATGAATGATTAATAAAAATACGGCCGAGTATGAAAGGATAATTAATTAACCATGAATTAACACAAATACAACGTTTCATCCAATTTTGTGGACTTCTTCAGGTACTAGATACAAAAATTATAAAAATCAATATTAAATTTGAATATACAAAAATTTTGTTAAAATATGAATCCATTATAATTTGGTGTCTAGCGACAGTTACGGCCGAAATGATGTACAACAATGAGTGACTGCTTTACGCCGTTAAATTTTGACAATGGAAAATGAATCTATACAAAGATGAAACTATAATAACAAGAGAGAATCATATATTTTATTTAAATTGTTTGTATCATTTTTACATTAAGTGCTTATGGATTGCATCTGATATGTGGCATTTCACTCATCATTCTAGAGAAGTATTAATTTCTTTATCTAAAACTTCTACATTTTTTCAATCGAAATCATGAATCTTAAGGTAGTTGTGTACTTTTGAATACTAATTTGATGCTGTTTTTATGTTCTTTCATGCCAGTTTTTAATTCTCTGTTTGTTTGTCCGTAATTAAGTGCATTACAATCTAAACAATTTTGTAGATAACATTACGCTTTTCTAGAAAGTTAATTTTGTCTTTAATATTTTTAACGAAATTTAAATTATTTATTGATTTAAAAACAATACATATAGGATATTTCGGTGGCTGATCCAGTATGTTTTCAGCGGTTTCTTTATTCACTGGTGCTGTCTGTCTGCTGCTCTACCAAAGTATTATCGTAGTTTCAATTTTAACTCCTCTCTTTCGCTTTTACATGTTCATCCCAATAGCGGAAAACGACGATTAAATTGCTACAATTCATACTGAGGAAATTCTTTCTCCTCCGCCAGTCCATTACATAAATATAATTCCTAATTACTTATTCTCCCCCCGGAAAAGTGTCTTCTAGTGTTGCCGCTATTGGAAACATTTTATCTGGAATAAACTGTCACACATTAACACTCGAGTATGCACCCAACAGGCGTATCTACATTTTGCGTATCAGATACGCAACATTGATCAAGACCTGTAAGTCTGATAACAATCAATTACAGTGTTGGAAGCCACTCTTGCCTGCTGTATCTTAAACTTAATTTGTTCTCTACAGGGTGATTCAAAATTCGCTGTTCACCCTTTGTTTGAAAAACTCTGTAGCAATAAGAGAAACTGAATATTTTATGGTTGAGGTGGTCTATCTTTTACGGTATGTACCGAACATGGGAGCCATCTTTGAAATTAGCCATCTTAAATCTAAGTCATAGAAAGGGTGTTGTGTGATATATCAAATAACATCAGCATTTTTTGACACGTTCATTCAAGAAAACAGATTTGAAGTAGCACTTGTCGTCAAAGGTTACAACACATTTTACTTGGAATTACGGGCTGGACTGTTCTGCATATAGACCATCATTAAACGTGTTCACCATTTACCTCTAGGCCAAAGCACATTTGAAACCGCGGAATCCAATTGTTATGCACTCACAGAAGGATTTCGGCAGAAATTTTAGCACACGCTTCTTCAAGGCGTTGCTCAAGATGGTGTCTATACACAGATAAAAGTCAAGTGGTGTGTGATCTAGTGATCTGAGTGACCATTCCTCAGAAATTGACCATCTAACCACTGACGAACAATTGCTCCGTAGCCCCATCCTGTTGAAAGCAAGAGGGAATACTGGCATCTTCATTCAGAAACACCACTTCTTTCTGAATAGTCAGGTATCGTTGAACATTTCGGTTCTGATCAATGAAAATGGGCCTAATTACACGGGTTCCTCATATTCCACATCTCACTATAACCTTTACGTCACCATCCAGTGGTCACTCCAGTACCTGTGGCTGTGACGGTTGACTTCACCACTGACACAAAAGTTTGCCTCATCACTGAACAAGAAAATTTGTGCAAAAGACGGATCTTGTTGATCTGGCTGTAGGCCCCACGTGCAAAACTACGTACGTCTGTCTGGGTCATCCTCTTATAGGTGCTGGAGTAGCTGAATCTTCAAGCATGAAGGATTCGTACGATCGATGACTGGCTCATCCCACATTCTGCTGAGAAACGTAGTGTTCTGCGGTGTGGGCTTCTCACGGAGGACGCCAACACCTTTGTTGAGGTTCCCTCGTCAGTAGAACCTTTTGGACGGCCACCCAGTGCCATGTCACCCACAGCCCAGTTTCTTGGAACTTGGAAAGTAAGTACCTGGCAGTGTTATGTGAAATTGAAGGTCTTTCTGGGTGCCGGTTGTTAAAATCTGCAGCTATGACACAGAAACAGACGTTCTCCAGACATCAAAATGACCTCAATTGTCTCCTTTTTGGTCAAAACCATATCCAGTTACCTACAACCAAAATATGTTGTAACTTTTGAATCATAACTGCTCCTTCGAATCTGTTTACAGAAATAAACTTTTCAGAAAATGCTGATAATACAGGAGGCTCTTTAGATTTAAACAAAATTGACTTAGACTCAAGATGGCCGATTTGAACATGGCACCAATATTCGGTACATACCGTAAGAGATAGACCTCCTCACCCCTACTTCTAGATTCCCAATTCCTGCAGAGTTTTTTTAAATAAAATGTTGTACTGCTACATCTGACTAACCCTGCACTGTGTAAATTTTATAAAATAAAGTATTTAATTTTAATTCTAATATGTGATTTAAATTATTTAAGACATTTAAGAGCATCTTGCTGTTGAACTAAATCATCCACACACCGTTGCTGAATATATATCACAACCCCTCTCTACATATCCTGAAGAATCGCTGCGGACGTCACCATGATTTCAACGACATTAAAAGCAATACATCGGTCTGTCTAATGACCGTTCCCGCAGCAAACAGACGTGCCAACTTTATGTGTTGTGGACAGTTACGATGAGTGTTTCCCTGCGTGTCTAAAAGCAATACATTTCCTTACTGTTTCGAGGAAGTTAGTGCTAGTGCTGCGTGTTGACCTTCATGTGGGTTCTATTGATTCATTTTTATAAAAACCCCAGTTATACAGTATTTGCGTACATCAATTCGTGAGTCATTTTTTCGAGATGCTTGAATGGCTCGACTTCTCAGGTCATTGTGATGTCATGAATCAAGACAAAAGATGCAAAAATATTGTTGGGGGACGCAGAAAAATGTGATTTTATACTGGTGTAGTAAAATAACAAATGTCTATCAAAAGACATATATTTTTCGTCGTTAGACTTGCAAATTCACACAAATAATCGAATGTCACAAAATGGCTCTTGCCCGAAAATGTTACAATATTACTATGTATAAATATTTTCTGTTTTATCATTTGTAATTCTACCACTGTCGGAGTCATACCAACCTCTGGGAACTAGAAACTTTGTATTACAAACTAGAATGACTATTTGTACAGTCCTAATATTTTTTTATCTACACTAAATTTTGATTGCGACTTACTGGATTTCTTAGTAAAACCGTATGTATTATGTTTAAAATTCACAAACCTTGGAAAGGAGGTCAAGCAAGAGAGGGTGGCCTCATTCACTGCATTGATATTCAGAGGAACTTCTCTGATGAGATCCTTGTGGCCGCTCCTGTGTTGTACGAAGGTTCCTACCCACGCCACGCTTAGACCATGTCCTTTGTATATAATTTCGTAAAATATACTCATGTATAAAAAATTTCTCGGTTAATGTTTGTTTTTATTTACTTGTTATTTTATAATTAATACTATAATGGAAATTATGAATTTATCAAGAAATGGACATTAGTCACTAAATATTATGCGTAGCATAACGTGATAAGCTCTGGAATTATGAATTATTTAAATATCCGTAGGTATACATTTTATAGAATGCGAGTTACGAGATCAGTTTGGTTTTAGGAAGAATATAGGGAGAAGAGAGCCGACCTCATGTGGTGTAGTGGCTAGCGTTGCTGCCTCGCAAATGAGAGGTCCCGGGTTCGAATCCTGGCATGGGCTTGGATGTTTGTATTATCATAGTTGCGAAGACCGGGATTAAGGCTGCTGGGGAATTGATACACTGACCACGTGTCACTCCAAATTCGGAATGTGTCACGCCAGATGACAGTCCGCAGACGCCCCGGTAGGCCTAGGCCCTAAAGAGGGCTGTTGCTCAACGGAAGAAGAATAGGGACAAGAGATGGTATATTGACTTTGCGATTAATTTTAGACGACAGGAAACGAAAAAACCGGCCTACGTTCATGGCATTTGTAGATTTAGAAAAAAAGTGTTTGGCAATGTGAACTGGAACACGCTATTAAGGATTTTGAAGACAACTAGAATAAAATATAGAGAAATGAGGCTAATACATAACCTCTACAGGCAGCAGAAATTAAAATAGAAGACCAAGAAAAGAAAACAGAAATCAAGAAAGGAATAAGACAAGGATGCAGTCTGTCGCCCATGCTGTTTAACTTATATATAGGACAGGCGATGAAGAAAGTGAAAACGGAATATGGAAAAGATATCATACTGAAAAGAGGAGAAATAAAAACCTTACCCTTTGCCGACGACATTGTAGTATTAGGAGAATCAGAAGAAGACTTGGAAACCATAATAAATGGCATGAACGGAGTCCTGGAGAAAGAGTTCAATATGAGGTTTAATAGAGGAAAACCAAGGTAATAGAGTGTAGCTTGAGCAACAGTGGAATAAAGGATGTTTGATTGGGAAGCGATATTTTGGTGGAAGTTGAGGAATTCTGCTACTCGGGAAGCGTAATAACTAGGGATAGTAGACATAAAGTGTAGGATAGCACAGGCAAGGAAGGCTTTCGCGAAAAAGAGGGATTTACTTACTGATAATATAAGTGTGAATATTAGGAAATCGTTGCTAAAAATGTTTGTATGGAGCATGGCGTTATATGGGTGCGAAACGTGGACGATAAGAGTTGGTGAAAGGAAAAGAATAGAAGCCTTTGAAATGTGGTGCTATAGGAGAATGCTGAAAATAGGATGGGTGGATAGAATCACAAACGAGGAAGTTCTAAACAGAATTGGGGAAAAGCGAACAATATGGACGACGTTGACTAAGAGAAGGGATAGATTAATAGGCCACGTTTTAACATTAGAGGGACATGTGTGGGGTAAGAACAGGAGAAGGAGGCCAAGGATAGAATACCCTAGACAGATTAGGGAGGATGTGGGGTTATCTAGTTATAAGGAACCAAAAAAGCTTGCGCAAGATAGGTTAGCATGGAGGTTTGCATCATACCAGTCTTAGGACTGAATACCACAACAACAACGTACATTTTATTGAAAAAAAAACATTTTTATGAACGATAGTGAACGAACCATTTAAATTACTGGCTCCAATAGCTTAGATCTCTTTCTTGGAGGCTCCATAAATATGGTCATTAGCGACTTAACAATTTAAAATTTACAGTTACGTATACACTTTAGACTTTAAATTTTATGTATACAACTTTATCTTTAAATTTATGCGTACAGTGATAAATTGAAACGTACATGTTAATTTACCATTCAGGGTACAATTTAGTTTCTCAGGAACTTGATTATATTTTTTTGGGCATTTGTCACTTACACAATCTCGTTGACGTCGTTATCTTTCAGTATTTCGTTCCTCTCTTCGTCAAATTTCGGGCAGAGCTTTATCAAGTGTTCTGCTGTAATCTAGATATTGCGCTGGCTTTTGTTATAATGTCAAGATGTGTCCAGTTCTTATTCCTGATATGTGACACGATTATTTGTATCATTTTTGACATTCTTTGCATTGGATTGCATCGGATATGTTGCATTTCGCGTCATAAGTCTCGATAAATAATGATTTATTTATGGAAGACTTGATAATTTTGACAATAAAAATTACTTTGTTGGACACGACTGAATAATTTTAATATAATATTCGGATATGTTGGTTTGACCAATATAGAGTCCATTAACTATTTAAATCAGCTGGAAATTGATGTACTTAAAGAAGCCCAAACATCTTGACGAAACTAATGTTGCTAATTCAGACGAAAGACAAAAATGGAAAAATGTCGACCGGAGCAGACCCTAATTTGGCTGATTTGTTTATTTGTAAAGAATAATATTGTTCTGGTCTGAAACGAAAACGACGGATTGGAACCAAAAAATAGAGGATAACGAAGGAGACAAACTATAATAACTTTTCTGTTTATTGTTTATGATTTGTGAATCGGATTGATTTTACAAAAGATTATCAGTGCTCTGCACTAACATATCTTCGACAAAGAGTTCAGAATGAGTCCAAAGCGATGCAGTTATAATCATCAGTACGTTGTTTACGTTTCGTGAATTGAATTGTTTATCGGTAATCTGGATTCCTTTTTCTAATTGATTTATATAAATTATAGGAGTAACTATTTATAAAAGTAGTCGTCCGATTTTTTCTATTGTATGTTCCCAAGAAAATGTCTAGAACTTCAGAATGTATAGCGTGATTTGGCTGTTGGATACAGTTGGTGATATTCCCCAAAAATTTGAATACAAATTATTGTGTTTAATATCACGAAAGAGCAGTCTTGCGTGAGGATGTCGTAAGTTAATCGACCTACAACGAGAACTCAGTTTCCTTTATTTTACGCCCACGTGTAACTACTTCGATATGGCTGAACTTTCGGTAAGACAAACCCAACTTCGTCAATCCGGTCAAGAAAGCTTTCATCCAAGGCCACTACATAACTACATAACTCCATTTTGACCATAATGAAAGGCCTAGGACCCTCACATACATTTGTTTGCGAAACATTATACACGACCAAAGCATACATTAAACTTTTACGAATGCATTCCTGAACCTCAACTTCAAAGTTCAGTTTTTAGGTTGCTAAACGACTACATACTTCAGCTTGATACACCTGTTCCCAGTTTAATGACCGGATAGAATTCCAGCACTGGAACTTCACCATTTCATGTTTTCTTTATGAACGCAATAGTTTAACTTCAACCGTTTGTGAAATAAATGAGGAAAGAATTCATGTCCATTCGTCTAGACTTTATTTTTTAAACGCAAACTGCACAGTGAAGCAATTCACAGAAATTAAATGGTTTCGTAACTTTAATGAATGCAGATATAGTTTCAAAAATAAATACTAATCAGTCGATATAAATGTTGTATGAAAGCTTGAGATTATCTCTTAATGAAGAACGAACGGTGTACTCAAATTGTGATAATTGATTAGACAACACGTAAGATTACGAAATATTTATCGTAAAAGTATCTCTAAATATAAATTTAATGAGTACCGCATAAAATAAAAGGTAATATAAGCTCAAAATATTCATATTGAAAACGATATCCTAAAATTATTATTATTGCTATATCATAAAAAGGTGCTTAAAGGGAATGCTACGAAATATATATTTCATGATTTTAGACATGGTTCATAATATTTTTCTGTACAAATGAGGAATATATTTCCCCAAAGATTCACATATATATATATTATAATTATACACCTTATTTTTTAAATGGTAATTTCGTCTTGTTATTCAATTTCCAGCTGTTTCAACTCAGTTTTTACCAATAATTACTACTTCGAACAGAACACTCATCATTCGTGTATTACTGCCAGAAAAACAGCAAACGTTTAACGTCATTTGTGACTTTTGGCCCTAAATAGCACTAAAGCAAGTTCCAGTATTGCGCTCAACGCAGGACTTGGAACGCCATAAATTATCTTTTATTTTTCCGTCAAGAGGCACTCGTAAAGTGATGCAATGGGAATGTGAAATGTTTACGGATTGGACTTTATACCAATGCAGCAACAACATTTTTAGATAGTATTGTTACAAAGAGCAATACAGTGAAAGTGTGAAGGTACCAATCTATAAATGTGGATTCAGGCACAGTGCAATATGGAGCATAGGTACACAAAATAATTGTCTCAGTACTCGGCCAATAAATCATTAATGCACTTCATATTTCAAGTGGAGTCTGCCAACACAAGAGTGACCAGATAATATTTAGTGATTAGATAAGTAATAATACTCTTTAAGTATTTATAAATGTAATGGGTATGAGAAATTTTAAAGTTATTTTGAGAATTAATAATTTAGTCTAAAAATATTTTAAAAGTAAACGTATTATTGCCATACAATTCTTTCTTAAAAATTCTTTGTTAGTTGTTTGTGGATGACATATTGGTAATAATCCGACTATTAGACTTATTTTAAGAATTAATATGATATAAATGCTTAAAAATTAAAACTTTGTTTTAATTCTTCTAGGACGAGCAAAAAAATCAAGATTAATTAATTACTAATCTGGTTTTCATCTAAGTTGGGTTTTGTCATTCACACTGTTACTTAACTCTCAATATGTAATCAGATTTTAACGAAAATCATTTGGCGTATGAAGAAGGTGCTGACGTAGCTGTCGAAATATTTACCTTAGCCCCGTCTCGATTGAGATGTTCGTACATTCCTTTATCATAATCAGCCGTGAGTGCCGAGTGAGTGAAGGAAGGAAGCGTGGGTGTAGACACATAACCTTTGTGCGCTCGCAGCTGGTTGACCTTCCTGCACACCTGAAGGAGTTGCGGCACCATCGCTCAACCGTTCCACATTGCCAAACAAAACACAGACACAGATTTACCAACTCATTTTCTCCTCCGGCCGATGATAAGATACGGAATTTTATTTTTTTATAAGATCCATAAACACTGAGCTTCACTAACGCGACATCGACACAGAATCCAGTGAGATGCAAGGTATTCAACGTGAGACTGAATACCTCCAGGTGTCATTGTATGCTCCTGACGCGGTAAGGAATGTTTATAAATGGACCAGAGACGTATAAGGAATCATTCTAGCGAAGATACGTTTCGATAATGGGAAAATACAGTGACCAATGTGAATTGAACAAAAGCCAATTGTCCAGTGGATCATAATGAGTGTCTTGGAAACGGCGAATCTGATGGGTTGTTCGCGTTCTAGTGTCGAGAGCATCTATGGAAATCTGTTCAAAGACGGCAAAACCAGGAGTACGCGACAAAGTATTGCATTTCAAGCTTCATTGAACAATTCTTGAGTTTTTCCGCTCAGTAAGGTAGGCGATCTGTGGCAGATATGAAAGCTAAGAGCAATTCTATGCAGGGCCAAAGTCTTAATAATGATCATGGTATTGAACTGACGTTAATGGTTTGGTCACGAAATTCGCCTGATGTCTATCCCGATGGAATACATCTGGAAAGTCAGTTCCATACCGTTTAAACCATTGGTCCGCAATTAAAGGAAATTGCATAACTTCATTTTCCAGATACGTTCTGAAACCTACAAAGGATTTTTCGAATTCTTGCATCGCCGAATCGCTGCTGTATTGCGTTCCAAATGTGGACAAACACGTTCTTAAACAGGTGGTCATAATAATATGGCTGTCAGTTTTCTCCGTCAACCGAAACAAAGAGATAGTACACATAAATGATTAATAACTGCTTGCAAATTGTTTTTTGTAGATCAGAAAAATAAATTTAAATAAATGAAGCAAGACACAGGACTGCTATGAATGTGTGGAAGTAATTTAGTCCATATTTTTGAGATATGTACGTGGGAAAAGTTCTGCACTTTCTAATCCCTATCAAGTAAATTCATTGTCAGTTTATTTTCTTGATTGTTAATTGACAAGAGTATCTTTGGAAAGGAAATAGCGTCTCTGGTTGGTTCAGGTAAACCGTCTTCATAAGGCTACGTTGGTCAAAATATTCGAAATATTCAAAATCTATTGTTAGCACGATTACCGTAAATACTAAACTACGGAACGCTTATTTTGGACTAAAGCCTTTACATTGGTGAAACTAATCGTTACTCACAAACCTTCGTTTTTGAATGTCACTTGACTACGGATTCTAACTATTCCGTATCGGCAATATGATCTCTGACAATTTAAAATGTTTCAATATAAGTTACTAAAGCGATCGAGATTAAGTTATGAAACCATCATGTTTACTATTATTACTATTAATTTTACAACATAATTTGAAGCAAATATAGAGATTCCTGTGCGGCGTACGTAAGCATTTTACAAATACGTTGCCGTCACGCAAAGCTAATAATGGCGGTTAATGGTAATCTGACGACTGATGATCGCGTCTCACGTCATGACTTACCTATGACGTCTTCGATATGACGCAGAAGGCGGGTGGTTGAGCTAATTTTAGCTCAATTTTTATCAATTCGTCGTTTACTTTTGCTGATATACAGCTGGTGAATCGGTTAGATAGGAAAGTTTCCAGGGAACGGCACAACATTAATCTTTCCTTTCCTTGTAACTAAAGCCTACATCAATTACAGGTTTAGTGGAGGAAAAGTAAAAGTCTTTGTGAAGAAATTTGATAGCCTTTTAATCCATGGTCTTGAACACAATATCAGAGAAACGAGGAGATAAGATTAAATTGATCCATAGAACTGTAATGATTTTGTGCTAATATGAGAATACTTACAATAATAATATAGTTTTACAATTTGTAGGCAATGATGTGGTAATGTTAGTATTACAAGTATCAAACGGGTATTCTATTGTTTGAGTAAAACTGAAGAACAAACAAGGAAAAGAGGAAGAATAATGTAACACACCAGAGAGAAAATAAATTCATAAGCAAGTCGAACTATGATTTTAATATATTGATATTTAAAAAAATATGTTTCTGTAAAAACTGGTCGTTAATTTATTTGATTTATATCAATATGTTTTTGTAATAGGATGAATATGACAGTATCTGAAGAATGTAAGGGCAGACGTAATACAATTTCTTCGGAGACTGTATTGGATTTCATTATATACTTAAAAAGTAATAGAACGATGAATAAAATAAAAGAAGGATTACGATCATAGAACGAAATTGACTGCGACGAATTAATAAATAGTTAATAAGAAAAATTGAGTGAAAAGTATTAGGAGGTTAATTACTTATCGAAGTAGCCTATGCCGCCGACGTACTTTCGTCAGGCGATTAAAAATCATAATAGCTGTAGGTCACCAACTCAAAACTTAAGATATTTATATAGGAGTAAAGAATTAGCGATCATAACAATTATTGAATTTCGTACTATTGGTTTATTCATAAATTTCAGTGATGTTAGTTTTAATATTAAAACATTTCCGGTTTAATTATTAAGTCTTAGCATTTTGTTAATCAAATGAATGATTGTTTGTCCATGTAAAAGTTTTAATTTGGACACGTGTTTTTTGATTCGGGATTTAAAGAACTTTTAGTTTACTCCATGTAACAGGAATTACAATGAAGCGTGGAATTTTATAAAATACGTATGTTTGCTATAGGCGTCAAGTGGGTCTTGAAGTGCTTCTAATCAAGAAGAAAGGTGTATTAAGAGATTTATAAATAATGTATATTTTATTTCATAAAATTCTTTGGACAAATGTGTGATGGAATAAAGGGGTAAATAAGGGATAACGAGAAAAATTTTGATTGTGTCAGAAGTATTTGATTTTATTAAATATTATAAAAGTTTGCTTAGTAATAAAATTTAAAGAATACTCATGTTAAAATTATAATACTATGGAAAATATTTATATTCCGTTGATTGAAAGTAATAAAGATCTGTTTACAGAATTATGGACCATTCGAAAGTACGGTCGAGAAAGAGAGTTTATTTATAATATTAGCCCGGTACAGTTTATAATTCTACACTAATTCCTTGGTCAACAAGTTATTAAAAGACCTTAGAAAAAATACTCTCGGTATCTTAAAAGATTCAAAAACACTTATGGTGCCTGAAGGAAGACAAAATTACTCCCGGTAAAATGAGAGAGTCAAAAATAGACCAATGAACCCTAAGATATTGAAAAATATGACAGCTGATAAGGGTGTTTGCTCTGGACTTAAAGTAGCATAAGACCAAAGTTTATGTTCATACGAAGTACTTCTTTTCACTCTCTTTCTCATAGGGGCTGCACTCTAATGCAAACAGCAAGTTGAATGCCAGAATTAAACTCAGCGACTTCCATGACACTGGAATAGACAACATTCTCGGTCGTTTTTGCTGTATTTTTGTGTGACACCCCTCCACTCCCACAATGAATACCATAGACTCCCAAAATTATTCATTTTACGGAAATATCTGGCGTTTCTGTTTATTTTAAGATTTCTACACCGGCCAAAAGCACCCCTAGGAGTTGCAATCGAAACTTACCACACAGTGTTTGTTTACGGATCTCAAGAAATATGTGTGCATGATTTAGTCGTAATAGCTCTCGGAAAATACACACATGCATACATTAGCACTAAACCTTAATTTTATTTAATAAGGTATAGAGATTAAATTAAAAATGGTAATTAAATACACTAGTTTACATAAAGAGTGATGGCCATGCAATATATTTGATAAGTCGCTAGCTGCTTAGTACAGAGAAATAGTCAATACGTCTTATTTGTTATCATAAGTAATTGCAGATTGGGAATAAATAAATAATATTGTGTAGAATTAGTTGTTTCCTTCTTCACTAAATATTCCTTCTCACAAAACTGGCAAATAATTTATTTTTCAACATTTACAGGAGGCCTAACTTTTGTCCATTGTAGTCTTTACTTTCGCGTGTTTTGTTTTCATATTCTGATGAAATGTGCGGAATTCATATAGCAACAGACTGCAGGACGCCGCTCATGACCTTGCACGAGTACGCATTCTGCAGATCCAGCAGTTCCGAGGTTCAAGGATAGTTGTGAAATTAATTAGACGCCCAGATAAGCACTCGGTTGCTATTACGACGAGTTATTGCGGCGATAAAACTGCCACGCTATCTGCATGCTGCTCATCGAACTGCGAAAAGCCTAACGTTCGCTTTCGTTAATTACCGCAGAAGTCATTCTGCAAGCTTCGAATGATAAATTCGTTGCTTTTGAGATGGAAGGAGCCCATTACATCGCGTCGAGAAACAATGCTTGGGGAAGTGCTGTTGTTTTCACGTAATGAAAGCGCACGTAGCTCAGTTTGATTGAAATCGTGCGTCTTCCAGTAAACGATTCACTGCCGCATCAGGTGAAGTAATAGAATCACTGCGCAGAGTTCCGGGGAAGAAAAGATGTTACGTGGACACTGAACAGGGGCTTTCTCTACTTTCATAATAATTCAATCCTATTTGTATGTATATTAGTTGTTTAAAGGAGCGATTACACTAAATGTTATCACAACAATAATCAACAAAAGTTGTCAACAAATAGAAAAAAAGTAGTTTACGTTTGCAGCCAACTTGTTGTTGTGAACTGTTTCATCCACTCTAGTTTGCTTCATGATGGCATGACTACGAATTACATGGAATAAGTCGAGGGATTGTCGGATGAAAATGTTTCCTGATATCAAAAACCCGACAGTATATTTCTTTGATTCACAAAATTATTTGATGTTTACCGATAGTATGTGGAAAATGTTGACAGCACGAAAACCTGATAGCAAACAAATGCTGTAAAAGTTTTGTAAAAGCCGTCAACATTTACTGGAAACATTGTTTCCAACACGGATGCTCGCGGATTTGCAACGCCTGACTGAATGGTTATTATGTTTTTATTTTTTCTTTCCAGTACTTAAACACCAGAACTGACGTCTTGCTATGTAATGTTTATATTTCTGCAAAGAGTTTTGGTTGAGATCTCAGAATTTATAGCGCGTATTTGAGAAATTATTTAAAAGGTCTTCTGCAATTCTTCCCACGTTGCGAGAATAATTATATTTCCCCATCATCTTCCTTCTCCTCCCTTCTCTTCTTCCCCAGATCTCCTTCTTCTTCCAAATCGTGAATTGAGCTGCCTTTCTCATCCTTTTGCCTCCTCCGAGCTCGACTTTCGATTCCCCCAATACACGTTAGAAAAATTTGCCACATGGCGTGTCTACGCCAATCGTTACCCATCTTAAAAAATCGCGGGATGCATTGTTAGCGGGCCAAACTGACCCTGGCCCAGACTGGAAATTCTACAGTCTTGCAGCCTGATTTGTCAGCAACAATACATTAGATAAAACACGGTTTGCTTTCGAGGCTGTTCAAGTTAGTGATCGGGTTCAGTAAAGAGTATCATGGAAACATACATTTCGTTTGAATTTTTGTTTATATTTGATGGGAAAACATATGTGTACGTACAAATTCTGGCCTGTGCAAACCATTTTAATAGTTATAGAGTTCTGAAACGACGTTATAGAGTCTTAATCACTTACAGGACCAGACAAAAGGTCACGTAGCACTAATTATCTGAATCAACTTAGCGTCTACAGAAATTGTATTACCCTTCGTTGAATTAAGACGATTTAAGAGATAATTTCATCTAAATAAAATAGCAACAATGAATATGAATAATATAATACTGTTCAGGAAGCTGAGATTATGGGGAAGACCGACACTTCTGCAGTTTGCGAGAGAAACTCGGTAACAGTCGTTTTACATTGCTATAGGTTTGTGGTTAAACATATTGTAAAATGAACATTATATTAATAAATATTCAACTGTGTGTGTTCTAAATAGGCTAGCCTATCCTAATTGGTTAAACATGGAAAATAAAATAGTGGAGGAACTGCAACGCAAGGAAACTTATTTTTCAGTTCAGAAGAAAGCGACCGAAAATAATGAGTGTGGTTCATAAAACAAGTTTTTGGTTTATGTAACATCAATTTAACTGTTCATTCCAATAGATGAAGGAAAAAAACGACTTGATAATGTGCCTTACTTAGCAACCGTCCCCGTGTATAACAATGAAGAAGTGGTTTTATTGACTTCACCTTGATAAAGTCAGGGAACTAAATGAAAATTCCTTGAAATAAATTTGTATTAGGAATTGTGGGTTTGACCAACAGCGTCAAAGACGCGGGACAGGATCCAACGAGGATATTGGAAGTAAATGAACGGAAAACAACATCGTAACAAATACGATATGGGGAATCCTTAACGTCACAGAAGAAGGAAGGAAGACGTAGGTCAGTGCTTTATACCTAAAGGCTGGAGTTCCTCGTCCCGTGAATGATATATTTATATATTATTTCCTGATTTAAACATCATTTAAAAATAATGCGATATACGAAAGAAGGAAAACTTTTCATTGTAAGAAAATTATACGTAAAAACCTAGAGCTCAATGAAAATACAGAGATGCTTATTGATCAGTTGATTCACAAATGCCAAAATTGATTAGGGAAATTACGTACAACCGTGACAATTAAACGAAACAAACGAAAACAAAATACCTGAATTTGAAATAGAGATTTTATCAACTGAAATTGAAAATTATAAACGTCTGCGTAAAATTGTTAATGAAAGTGTAATGTTGAATTATGCGGACTTTATGGAAATTGTGATGAAAAAATATTGATCTTATAGAAGTAAGAATATCCATTTGGTAAGTCTATGAAACGCTTGAACATAAATAAAGCATGGTTATGCATGACATAGAAGCGTAATTAAAATAATAGCTCTGACAAGGCTAAGTTCACGTACCATTTAATGAATTGAGAGCCACTTCCTGAATGCAATACGCAATACATATTTTGTTCAGTCGATTTATTCGATTATTATAGACATAAAAGAAAACTTCTCCCATTACGATATCTCTAACTAATATTGCACTCTTTATTCCGTTTATAAATTAGAATATTTACTTCCCTCTCCTGTTAATATTTTAAAAATATAACTCTCTATAACAATGAAACGATATTCTTAATTTAAAAAATAATATGAAACCCATAAAGAAATAGGGAGTAACATTTATTTACGGATTGGTAACATTTTAATACTCATCCAAGACATTGTTCCAATACCTTCATAGTTTAATGAAAGTAGGAGGGAGTCTAATATTCGCAGGTTCAATCAATTTTTACTGCAAAATGAAAATATTTTTTCTCCGCGTAAAATATTTGGGAGATTTTTTAAAAGCACGTGCATTGCAATATAAATGGGCAATGTAAAATGGAAAGTTGAAGCAGTACGGGAATAGTATCTATTAGGGGTACCAAAAAATTATAACGAGTTTTGGACAGTAAAACATGTCGTGGGAATTGTTATGGTAAAGTAACTTTCAAGACCACGTTACCAAAATTATGGATTAAACACCTTGAAAATTTGAATAGTTGAGAATAATGGATGCAGCTGGTGACGAAAGAGTTTTTTCTACGAACTCCAAGTAGCGTTAAAAAATAAGACACTAGTGACAGTGATTCAAATATTGTATGAGCGTAAGAGTAGAACGTATATTATCACCCGATTCCGCAATGTTAATTGACGAGTTGGCAATGAATTACCAAAAATATATAAACATGTTTAGGAAGAATTCAAAAGATTCTGTTTATGGAACAAATTCTCGCCTGGCTGCAGAGCTGGATGCTCTTGAAAGATATCGAGAAAATCAACTCGAAAAATAATTATCATGAGATTTGAAAATACGACTAGTAACAAAAAACAAAACCCGAGCCTCTTAATACCAAATTAGTTCTGAAGCGTGGAAGAAGTGAAAGCGATCTGTTATTTAGGGAGTAAGATTACCACGGATTACGAGGTAACAAGCCATTCTTCAAGCGTAGAGACGTTTTGGTTTCCAACGCTGAATAAGGATTACGGAACAGGTTTCTAAAACTGCCTATATGGACTCCAGGATTATATGAAAGTGAAACCTGGACTGCTTGAAAGTTTGACGAGAGAATATTAGAAGCTTCAGGTATTAGTGCTACAGATCAATATCGAGATCATTCAAGAACAGAATAAATGATTTTAGTCAAGTTCATCTCTGAAGCTGTAAAGTGATTATCGGATTAGGGTAGAAACGTCTCGACAGTACCGGTAGTTGGAACAGAGCCACTAATTTTTTGGAGGGCTAAATGAGGGTGATCCTGAAACACGCAACTCCCCTTTAGCAGCATAGTAAGGGAATTGAAAAGGAGGTAGAAGAGAGAATAAATGTGTATTGTTAAACATCTCGACAAGACGAGGAGTTGAATTCAATTAAGGACAGAAAGTAAAATAAGTAGTTCTGTACAGAGGCAACCCATGCGTTTTGATACACCACAGGTTGGCAAAAAAAGTTAGGATGTTATTTGCTTAAAATGTTAATAATAAATTTATTTAGAAAATAAATGCTACTAATTACAACAGTTTACATTTAATATACTCAGATGTTTAAACAAACAATGATTAAATTTACTAACAGTCCTAAATTCTCTATTGGTACCTCGTTAAATTCTTTTATGCCTTTAATAAATATACTATTTTGTTTTACATCTAACCAAGCTCTACTTATGTCTAATTCTACTTTATTTCTAACATTGTATGGGTTTCTATTATACTTATAAGCTAAATAATTATCAAAATAGGACAGTAACAAATTATTGATACATTTATACAAAACTATAATGGTATGAAATTTTACAAAGTCCTTGATACAAAGCGAATTCACTTCTTTAAACATCACTGTGACACTAAATTTTTATCCTTTCATAATATAATTCATAATGCCCTATTTTGCAACTTATGTCTGTCGATATATTTATTAGATGTCCCATATAATACAGTACAACAATAATTAAAGAGTGGAAGTATAAACAGTTATAAATTACAGTTTTAGATTCCTTAGTTAAAAATTTTCCTACTCTATATATAAACTCAAACCTTCTACTTGTCTTCCTACCTATAGAACCTATATGGCAATCCATTTTCAGATTTTGATCCCATATGATTCCTAAAATTTTTTAAATGAGTAACTCTATCAATATTCTTATTATCTATAAGTACTTCGTAGCTATCGTTTACAACAGCTAAATTTCGTGCCAGTATAAATAAATTTAGTTTTTAGCACATTTAACTTCAATCTATTTACACAGAGATACATACTCAATTTACTTAAAGCAAGGTTCATTTTATTAAGTAGATTAATTTTATATTTTCCAGAAACGAATATAAGCGCAATTCAACGTAGATAGTGAAGCAATACTCTGCGGTAACTAACCTAACCCGTAATATACTATGTTTCTAACCCGCCAACTTAGGATGTGTCTATTTTTTTAAATGTAACAAATGCAGAGAAAGTTGACACACATACATGTGAAAGTATTTTTCGTTCGTAAATTGAAATAAAGTTAATTTTAAGAACCAGCCACACTCAATGGCAGTATTATATTCACAATCGTGTGGTAATTTTATCAACACTATAAAAGTTTTCGAAATGCCGCCATTTTTAGTAATTTTTCCTTAAAAATATCATTTTTAAATACTTCACAAAATTCACCGACATTATTGTTCTTTTAAAAAAATAACTTCATTAAAATATATTACTGAATGGTTGGAATTTATTTTTAAAATGCTTTTTATGTAGTTCCGTCTGATGTGGCCGCCTCTCTGTTACAGTACGATACGCCACGGAACAGCCTACGCGCTACCTAATCCGTAGCACCAGTTTGTTGAGATTTACGTGTGGTACTTGGAGGGAGGGAGTGAAACTGAATTACTGCGCATGCGTATTTCTCATTCCAGACAGAAATCTCAAGACATGGCCAGCAAGCAGCAATGGTGGAAACGTCTACGCCGCAAGGCGAGTTTTTTAACATTTTCAAAATCTAAGCAGAAATCCAAGCTGGTAAAAATTATTAGTTTTTATATTACGAAAAATTGATAATTTATGTGCTGTAGCACATGAGTGAATTTGCATCATACGCATCATTCGCATTAAATGACAAAGGACCTATATGACATATAAAAAATAGGAGTATAAATTAAACAGGGCAAGTCGTAGACCGTTGCACAACGACGCACTTGAGTCCTGGAGTGAACGTGAGCCAAAGGCCATCTTCCAGCTGCTACTGTTAAATTTTTCCGCAGTCATTGCAACATCATTATCGTCAGTGACGTCAAAGTGACAAACAAAACCTGTTTGATCTGGAGCCTTTGATGATTGCCCGAACCGAATTATTCACACCAACGTTCCTTATGTAAAACGTTTCAAAATATATGATTTAAATAATACTCCTTGGATACACCATAATAAGAAGCTTACGAGGAAAATTTGAAATCATATTTTAAAGTTAAAAATTGGGTTAAACGAACTTTCGGTAATGTAAAGGTTATTATTATCAAGCTAATTTTTCAGAATGTTTTTATTATAATGAATGATTTTTTAAGTTGGTTTAAAGTGGTCAACAATCTCAAATTTCAGAAAATGATTAAGGAATATAAAATTTATATGACTGATTATGAATGAGATTATATTTTAATTGGATACCCTTGGGCTTTGAATCAGCCTCAATTTTGATTGTTTAATATTCAGTGAATAACAGATGGTGTTAATTTTTCAAGGAAAAATATTTTGTTAATGATTTACGTATCTCAAGGGAAATTACTGTAACGTTGCTGTTTGTTGTTGACAATTTTTATGTAAGGCGCGTGAGTTATTATCCTCCTTTCGAAACAACGGATTGGCTACCATTTACAAAGATCACTTATGACTCATGACATGCGTGTTATCAATGACTGTTTTACAATTCATAAATTTTAAAGCGGTGATAATTTAAATGACGAAGATATCTTTACCCTGACGCAATTTCCCAAGGCACATTTTGTGAATTTTAAATAAATTGTAACACTGTAACATTGAAGTTTTAGATGATATCGAAAGTTTGTGTATTTTATTCGTTTCAACTGAATGACAAACATTTGATTAACATTTTAATTTAAAGTCTGTTCTTAAGTATAATAATATATATTTAACGAACTGTAATATAAATTTATTCAATATTTTGGGCCTGTAAAAATTATGTGAAAATATATTCTCTATGCAAAGTGACTATTAAGTTTAAGAGGTTGGATAAAGTTTTTCTTTCAAGTAGGAAGAAGACCTTTGGCTTTTTAGAGACTGTACGTGAATGTAATAAAAAATAATAATTTATTAACCGAGTGGTTCTGTTTGCAACATTTACTAAAATAAATAATATATTAAAGCGCTTTAGAAGCCTCCTGAGATTAAGTGTAATATTGCAATGATCGGAATTAAAGAAAATTACTAAACTTTCTTGTATTATTCAGTTTAGGACTTCCAATTATGACAATAGAAATAAAACAATATGGTCAGTTGAATGCTTTATTGGCGTAAATTATTTGTATCTGTATACCTTAGTGGTTTGACCAATGAACTTGATAATATGGATTAAGTGGAAATATCAGGGTTCGGAGCGTGACTACTTCCCCCACCCTCTCAGACCTACTCGCTCATCGCTCAATAACCGGCAATGTAAAATCAACGCTATTTAAACACAGTAAAATCGATAACAAAGCAACAAAAGAAAAATTAAAGTGAATTATTTATTTAGACTATATTTAAGTATTTTCAAAAATGTAATATACAAATAGAAATTTATACGGAAGATTAACAAAAGTGGCTATTTTTAGAATCAATATTGGCAGTTGGATACGAAGTTATATCAACATATTTCTCAAAGAGAAGTTAAAGCAAATAATTTTTATTTGAATATGCAACGGAGAATATACACTGTTTTCATTGGATTTAAATTCTGAAAATGAATTTATTTCCTATATCATTTGACCGAATGAAGTATAAAAATGAAGCACTGTCGCATTAAATTATTTAAATTTAATCAATTTACATTCATGATGAAACATTTTAATACGGTATTTAAACATTTTGATAGAAAACTAGTTAAAAATACACAAATTAGCCTAGTATAAAATCGTTTTAATTTTTTTCTGGCATTCTCAAAATTTTTTTAAATCGTTATTCAGGATTTTTTATGAAAGTAAATAAAACCTGAATATTCTCAAAACACCATTTTTTAAACAATGATATTAAGTAAAATATCTAAAACAACTAGTTCTTGAATAAGTAGCTTATTAACATTTGAATGTTCATATATATTTTTATATCAAAATATTTAAACCACGTATTAATATGTATACTTAATGAACCACTCACGTAATTTTCAATACATCGAAGCCTGAATACTGTAAAAATAAATACTGAAGCGTAGCGTTGTTAATTTATTGAATTTATTTGGTTATAATAGATATCTTAATGAAATAATACTTGGTGAAAAATAAAATAAACGTTGATTTTAATGTAAGTGGCAACTGGTAACTCCAAGAATAATAATAAAATATATACTATAATAATTTCATTTCTCATAATTGCGAGAAACTATTTGTAAAAGTTAAATATTAAGAAAAAGTATCCAAAACAATTTTGGTTATAATATAAAAAGAACAAATTAAATAATTTCCAACCGATTTTTAAAGACAGTATTTATTTTTTGTTAAACGACGTTTCGGCGCATATTCGCGCCTTCTTCTGGTTTATAATCTGTGAAATACATATTTCAATTTGAAAATACTTATATATAGCACATACATTTATATGTGATAAGTTCTTAGTGCTGCCTCGGACCTCACTTTGGTAGAAAGAAATTAACGATTACAACAATTTTATAGTTTTTAATAATTGGATTTTAACAATAATTTGGTGAGTTGTTAGTTTACTCCTTTATATATATATATATATATATATTTATGTATGTGCTATATGTAAGTATTTTCAAATTAAATATGTATTTCACATATTATAAACCTGAAGAAGGCGCGAATATGCGCCGTAATGTCGTCTAAATAAAAAATAAAAACTGTCTGTAAAAATCGGTCAGAAATTATTTAATGTGTTATTGAATAGCAGACGGTAATCGATTTAATAAAAAGAATACTCTGAAACTGAGATGAATTTTTTTACAAGAAGAAAGTTGAATAACCAACATTTGAAACTGTTGAATTTTGAAGGAAATACAACTTATTCAATTATTCATTATTGAAGAACTCCTCCAGAAAACCTTTTCTTTCAACAACTTCTACAGACCCAAAAGCTACGGCACCATTTAAAATAAAGAAATATGGCTGATGAGAATTTTCGCAATTCTTCTTGGGTGGTGCGGCAGAGTCCGAACCCCTTACAGACTTGACCTCCGTAATTCATTCCAGCCCCAAAAAAGACTCCTGCCTCGGCTTTGTACACCTGAATGACGACTTTCTAAAGGGGTCACGGCTTTTATGTGAGCAGAAGAGCAGGATGGCAGGGGAATGAGGAATTTTTCGGTAAGTTACGCTGGGGAAAACCGGATGTTCGTCTCCAACGCTCATCGTAACACGAGACAAATAACATGTAAAAGTAAGTAATATGCGCTGTATAGCATTTTAGAGAGAATAACTGACAGCACCTAACACTTAAAGTTGACAACAGTCCGCACAGTTGACTCACGTGCTATTAAATTTTGAGGACAGACTCCGATCTCGGATAAGAATAACAAAATAGTTGACAACTAATTGCCAACTTTGACGGACATATTACAGGAAACTAATAAATATTGCAGTCGATGTGTGAATTACTGAACTGAAAATAAATACAAGGGAAAATGTTGGAAGTTATTAAGGCATTGTATATCCAAAAGAAATATATTAGGTGCTTCAGTGACGTCGTTAAATAAAGTGTCACTTGATGTTGAAGAGACTTAAGGATTTATGATTTCAATTTGAGGAACTGTTGACAATTCAAAAAGGAAGACATATACACTAATTATGAAATTTAAAAGAAGATATATTTTTATTATAATACCCTATTCCCTCTATTAGCTTTATCTAGTAGGGAAGGGTGCATCAGTGATGGGCTCTGGAAAAGATTTTACAACCCTCAAATGATGAGGGTGAGAATAATTTTAGTGACTGATGACGTCAAGTGTTTCCTATAAGTACTTGATACGCTTAAATTGTTATATTAATCAAAGTTTAAACTCATAATAATCTGTTACTCTGAAGATCATAGATCTGTTCGCAGTTCCACATGTGTATTATTTTTGTTAAAAACTTATCAGGTGTTGATTTTCCTTTAACATTAATTACGTTTTTTTTGTGGAAGTCGAAGAGCTCTTGCTGCCTTTTCCCCGGATCCATTTTAGGTAACGGTACGCCAGATTAATTTTACTAATGACAATTTTACTGGAGGCCAGGACAGAGTGACATCACCGTTGTAATGTGGAGCAGATACGGCGGAAAATGAAAGCTGCAGCAGCGTCCATCGCGTGAGCGGTGAGTCACAACCTCGGGCACTCCTGAGGATTACCTCAGACCCTGACACCTGCATTTGTGGTTAGGACATTATTGCGCCAGGAAATCACCCACTGACTTAGTGAAGAGAGAGAGAGGGACCAGTAAAAAAGAGCCAGACTCACTTTCAAAACAATTCCACAGCCCATCCTCCTGCAACTGGTCATTACAAAATCCAATTTAATGGCAGTGTAGATAAGTTGCCTCCAAATATTAAAATTAAAGGTCTCCCCACAGTAAAAAATGTTTAAACGAAATCCGTATGAGAAGCCTTGAAAGTAGGAACACGCCTCTAACTGATTGAGCGACCGTTGATTCCTTCAGAAGTCGAAGGCAAACGACTGTTCTAGGGTAGTGATTGATCATTCAATTTTAATTCTACGAGTATATACGGAGTAACTTTCAGAATTGACATTGTCTATTTTGAAAATACTTCTTTATCTGGTAGAAACATTGAAAGTTGTTCATTTTACACTCATTGAAATAATTGCGATGTAAGACGAACAATAAAATATAACACCCGCAATTAATTTACATATTACGTTCCTTCCTCATGAGTCATAAAACTGATGTCGTGAATGGCAAGTGCAAATTTTTGGTAGGTTAAGTACGTATATAAAGATGAGTCATTAGTCGAATCGATGCTGCAACCTCGAGTCGGCGAAGCTGTTGACTACGGTTGAATTTCCAATTTCGTCGAATATATTCCGTATCACTTTTAATTAAAATTAACAAGCTTCATACATCAGGTTTTAATATTAAGATATTTTAATATTATACGTTTCAAGACTGGTCTGATGCTGCCCTCCATGCTCACGTGGTCTATTAATATAACCCTTCTCTTGGTCAAGTCTTCCATATTGTTTTCTCTTCTCTTATTCTGCTTAGAACTTCCTGATTAGTTACTCTATCTGATTTTCAGTATTCTTCTACAGCACAACATTTCAAAGGTTTCTATTATTTTTCTTTCTGCACGTCCAACCATCCGCGTCACACATCAATATAACGCCACACTGCATACGCCCTTTTTTTAGTAATGATTTCCTAATATTCATAATTACATTAGACGTAAGTAAATTCCTCATTTTTTTGCGAAAGCCTTCGTTGCCTGTGCTATCCTACACTTTATGGCTACTATGCTTCTATTATCCCTAATTATTATGTTTCCGAAGTAGCAGAGTTGTTTGACTTCATTAAAAATATCCCTTCCCAATGTAACACCCTTTGTAATTCCACTATTTCCCATACTACACTCCATCACCTTGGTATTCCTTATATTAATCCTCATGTTGCACCCATCCTCCAGGATCACGTTCATGACACTTATTACGGTTTCCAATCCATCTTCTGACTCCCCTAATACTACAATATACAATAATTACTTTTATTAAAATTCTTCAGAAAAGGGGAAAATGCCAGAAAATTATTATTCAAAATTCAAATAAAAATATGATATTTATATACTTTTTAATAAAATATCAACATTCCATCACTCTTTTGTTTGGGTTGTAAAACGGTGATATGGCGATAAGCAAAAATTTAGTGATCATACATAATAATAATAATAAAAATTGATGGTTAGCTTTTTAGTGTTTTCAGAAAAGCAACTTTTCACTTCCGACCATGTCAACGTCTTAAGTTGTGGTTCTCATTTTCTCTATATCATATATATATATATATATATATATATATATACTGACATGTGCCAACTTAGATGATCATTCTTATTTTTTCTAATTTTACATTTGCAGTAAACTATTTAAGTGTGGCGTTTACTAAATATTGAAGGATATTTAATTTCATACCTTAGGCAAGTTTTATAAAATGGGCGTGTCACTTTCTGTTAATGCAACAGTTACGGGGTAATTATTTATAGATAAAAAGCTAATAATTTAGAAGAAGGAAAAGTAAACCGCAGGAACACAGCAGTGGCCCGTGCTACATGTTATACGTCAAGAAAAATAATAATCTCAGACTTAATACTGAAATTATCGAAAAAAAAGTTATTTATTATTTTATGTGATTAAATTTGCTAATGAATAATCTAAGATGAAAACAATGGAGCAGAAAAGATATTTAGGAATAACACTGAATGGACTATGAGCGAGGAAGGACGAGCAATAAAAATGTTTTGCTAATTTAGAGGATAACTGCATTTGAAATAGAGGATTTCAAAAAAATGAACTACGTGAATTAAAAAAATACATTCAGTGAGTAATATAGGTTTTGTTTACATAAATATTTTTATTTATATCTCTTTATGAAGATTAGGCACGTTTAACTTTTTTGGACTCCACTTCGTTCGAGTTTCCTTATCTGCTATGTTTTTATTTATATAACTTTTCGGTAGCCCTGTACAAGTTCTTCTCCTGGTCAGGAATATTTGTAGAAAGAAACACAACCGCTTTCTTATCACTGGTAGATTTTGTCGTTCATTATGTAGTAACCTCGTTTGCACTATATCATCTTTGTCGAGAGATAGTGGTTATATTTGCACTCGCAATGGTATATTAGCTTTAAGGTGTTGAGATAATATTTTGCTTTTAAGCGATGTTGGTCGAAGGCGCGTTTAGGATGTGTGATTTTCCCGTATCCTGCAGGCACAGATAAAGGAAGCTACGTCAATGGAGCGATAGGCATTTCCGAGTCTCTGCGTCATCCAAGGAGGAACTCCAAGAGCTGAGGGTCAGCTCTTGCTTGCTCCAGCCACTTCACATGCCAGTCCAGTGATTGCTGCTAACGCGGTGAACAACTTCCTGCCGATACGGATGAAACAGACGCTCCTACAAATGAGGTTAAAGCAGCCAGGAATGCGACGATAATGCACGAGACCGGATTAAAGTAATTGGCTGTCGTGAAACGGCTCATTGACACAAGCTTAATCCATAAATAATGCAAAAAATACTCAACAAATTAAAATAAATTTAAAGTTGACAAAGTACGTTAGAACAGCTATCAATAAATCAGAAAATTTTGTCCGTGGGCTAAAAAATTTAGCTTTCATTTTTACGAAAAAAACACGTCTGAAGTTATTTTCAATCAAAAACTTCGCGTCGAAAGCTTAAAAAATGTTTTTTTTTCGTATCTTGAATGTTTAAGAGTAGTTTCGTAACAAAATGCTAAATAATGTATTGTAATGTTTTATTATGAATTAAAAATGTGACTGTTCAATAATTTAACAAGATAGTTTTCATATTTAAACTCCATTAGGCCCAAGATTATGGAAAATATATTATTTTTAGATTTTAGATCCAAGGGAAAGCAATGTATTGTAGCAGATCCGTCGTTCCTCCGTATTCGAGGATTTCTTAATTCCTTTAGGGCGCCAGATATTTTTCATAAAAACACCAAAAATAGCTTTAATTTCAATCAGAGCATGACAAAAATTATATCTGCAGGGCGTGGTCATTCTCTCATCGTCCCGCTGACACAACCTGCTGCTCCCATCATCCCATGACGACTCCCTTTGCGGACCACCCAATGTCTCGCCAGACCACATTGTTGGCCCGGGTTGCGTCAGTTCCTCAACAATTGCAACTCGCAAGCTGGCTGCATTGTTCAATGTAACTTTTCATGTTACAGTACATTGTCCTACAACACTCGAGAATATAAAATTACATATTTTTTTAATATTTATTTGAGAAATATTTTGAAATACAGATTTCAAAGAATCTTGATTTTCTTAATATTTCATGTAAATTTATATTTGTACATTACATTTTTGAATATACTTAGTTATTTTGTAAATAAAAAATCAACTTTAATCTACCTTTGTTGGTTTAAGATAGATTTTAAGGGACTCAAAAAGCACTGTTTTTTACTTTGCCTCTTTACGAGCGAGTTGATCCCAGAGGAGTGGGGATGACAGTCCCGCTGCCGTCTATAAGGAAGCCAGGACACTGTTACTCTATCTATGCTATGATCGTCTTTGCTTCCTCGTACTAGGAAAAGTTGTGTTTCCTTGTAGTCATACTACAATCTCTATGTTGTTAAAATTAAAACTAATTGCGGTGATTAGAAGTAGCCAAAGTAGTTCATTTTGCACACTTTTATCCTTAAATTGTAATATTTTAGGAGAAACGAAGGTTTTAACCGTATAAAAAGGTTCTGATGAACAACGTGCAGACGTCTTTTGTAACAAAATCATTTATCACCCATTAATGTCACATTACTGGGCCGTTATTGCTGTTTATTATAAAATTGGAAAGAAAATTTATGGGTATGGGATTTATTAATTCATAATATAATATGCCCTGCGTTGGTGTAAGCCAATTGTAAAGAAATAAGTGGAGATGGGAGGTTAATTTTACTTATTACGATTAATTATTATTATACTATTAATATTAAGTTCCACAGATGGGTGAAAATATAATTTATGTCATAAAAACATAAATTTATGAGCGGTTCTAAAGAGAAAAGATTTGATTTATAATTATGAATTTAATAACAATAAAATTTCAGCAAAGAATTGAATTAAATGATATGTAAATAAAAATCGTAAGTAATATTAAATTTATATTAAGACAAATTAAAAATCAAGGTCATTTGTCGGGAAGCAACGTTTTTTACAGTAAATAGGTCTGTAAATTTGAACTTGTGTAGAAATAAAGTTAACGATACCCGCGAAGACTGCAACTGCATTGTATGGCGGTCTTTTTCTCTGGTCTTCTTCGGTCTGCTTTGGAGGCGCCTAATGTCGATCCTTGCTGGCTACATCGGGGCTGATCTCACTATATCGCGGACGCCTTGGGCAAAAATAGCGGAATGTGAATGTGCTGAGACCTCAAGAGCAGCTCTCAATTTTATGATTTCTTGCCGGCGGCTCTGAAATTTCTGATATTTCAACCACATTCCACCGGCGGCTCACCATTTTCTGTCTCAATTTCAACAATTGCAGCCAATAAGAAAAAATTAGATGCAGGACGTAAAAAAATGTCATCGCACATGTTGCCTATTAGTTCCGTACGCAGCAGCAATTCCTAATTTTTCACAGTGAGCTTCCAACTTCGGAAGCAAATCAGTCTAAAATTAGGAACGAATGACTTTTGTTCGTGAAAGGGTCGTTTATTCTATAGTGCAGAAGAAGGTTTGTATTCGTGGTCCGAAGGAATTTAGGTGAAAGGGTGTGTACTGAACCACGTTCAAACAAAAAAATACGTTGCAGGCCACTCGTAATTTTACTACATTACGAAAAGTTGACAATAAAATAATAAATTGTATGAATTAAACATAGATATATAAATATTAATTTTCTAGCATATGTTAATGAAAGTAGAACTAAGTGTAGTTCATATGTGGAATTGTGAAAGTTGGGAGGTTCTGAATGTTCTGTACAGTTTAAAATGCTTGATTATTACTTATACAATGGATGAAAGCTACACTGTAACAAATGCAGCTGTTTTATAAATGAAAACAGTTCCTTTTTATTTTATTGATTGGAATTCATTAAAATAATTAGAAACAATAAATCAGCCAATTAGTGAGAATAATTTAACAGCTCCATTGCTAAGTTTCGTTTCACAATTTTAGAACTTCTTCATGTACACATTTTTTTCTGATAAAGAAGTTTTAAATTTAAATTGACAATAACTCATTAAAATGTTTATTAATTTAATTATTAAAATATTAATAATACTGTGACTTAATTTTGTGTATCTTATCATTATTGGTTTCAATTTACATCGCTAAATATTAACGATCTACAATACCAATGATTGTTAAATAAACATTTTGGGCGCAACCGTCACTGGATGCAGTCCTAAAACGAAAATTTATTTCGGACCTCTAATGTTTAAGCCATATTTTTTATATATATTCGAAATGAGAGTCCAAAAATAGTTATGGAACTTTCTAATGTGTTGAACATGTTGTATTTTTATGACTTATTGGGTAATTTGTTAATTTAAAAACTTCAGATTAATATAATTATTATTATTACTATTAATCTTTTCAATATTATGTATGAATCTGTTTCAGGGTTTCATAGAAAGATTCAATTTGTATAAACAACTGCATAAATTGTATATTTAAATCGTTATTTAACAAGCGATTGTGAATTTAATTTACTTTCATTTTCTGTGCTCCTGAACTGAATCATCAGGCTACTACTTCACGTCACGAAGCACCCGTTCATTTCAACATATTTCATCAATCAAAAGCTGGAAATAATATTAGCAACTCAAGTATGGTGATCGCAGTACCACTGCCTTCACATCGACACAAACTGAATTATGACTTGCCGTAATATAATGGATACTGCGCAAGCTGGGCAAAATATAGAAGATACACATTACATAAAATATCTTATTAACTAAATGCACTTTGGGTCATCTAAACGGGCCTTCCCATAGAGCATAATCACTAACACAAGTCCTACTTAGAACTGGTATTACTAGGAAATCTGAAAAAGGTTACAAACAGAGGTATTTACCGTTTCGTCTCAGCTTACCTGGAGCTTGTTGCTCGACCCCATCTGCACTTTCTTGTGAGTGATGAAGAGCCCTTTTGAATTCCGGACTGCATCACGTCTTCCTTCCGTTATTTAAATGTCTTCGGCCATGACAATCTTCAATTTCTTTCAGAATATAACTAATTAATGTCCCAATCATAAACTCGACCACCGCGTCGTAAATGTCCAATCTTATCCACCACGTCCTTAGTAATGTTCTCAAACTCCACGTCCTCAATAACTATAGAAAATCCACGTCCTCCAATAATAATATCCAAAATAAATTTTTCGTTGGTTTTTAATAATTTGTCCCCACTTTCTTACTTCATATTCCGTCGGTGGCGGGGCTCGATATTGTCCAATAAAATTCTTATCTTGTCTTCTCTGGGAGGAGTCGTTTGCATCTTTCCGTCGACGTTTTTGGGGAAAAACACCAGCCTTACGTACCAAATCTCGCGTTTGACTTTTATTACCGTTATCTGTAGCCTATAACTTTCATCACGCCGCTTGCATTTGATTCCGGACCACCAAATTCCGCTAGAAGTTGTGCCTTTTCATTACAAAGGCAAAATTATTTTGAACATGTTTCACTGGAAAAACAGTATTTCTATAGTGAAAATTAATTCCGCGAACACGCGATTCCCTTCTATTTGCCTTGAACCATACCCTGATCACATCATTTAACAAATTCTGTGGCGTACAAAATAGATTGCTAAAGCAATGAAAACATTTAGTTTTAGATTTTATGTTCAATGCGTTTTCTTGGTTTCCTTTCCAACCATTAATTGTGCAGTATACGAGACATAAAATGTTATTTTCTATGGCCATGAGAACCTTTTTTACACACAACAGAAGACGTTAGGTCAGAGTGCGTCAGCCACTTTGAATGCGTAAAGGGGAGTGGCTTCTATGAGTAACAGAACAGGACGGAAATCGTTTAGACTAGTCCCTCCTTTTTTACAGTTGTTTTCAAGATTGCTCCGTTGATGTCTTTTTATAAAAAAATGGAGTACCTACAGTTAAGTCTTAATCATAAGTTTCGTTAATTTTATTTAAAAATATACTTTTGACTCTAATATTAAATAAGTCTTATTATCTATTTCTGACATTTAAAATCACAAAATAATCCCGTCGTAAAACAGGTTTGTAAACCTAATACAATTTTTCATTTTATTGACTACTTATTCAGTACCCATAATTGTAATATCCAGGGTATTAATCATTTAAAACTTTCTGTTTTTCTTCTTTCATAGTACTTCTTTCTATAGAAAAACATTCTTAATTTCAAAATTGTCTTACACTTTCCTATCACTTTATTAATTATAGCGGTAATTTTATCTTCTACTATAACTGTACCGATATTTTATCGACTAATTTAATGAAATACAGATACATAATTAACGGCATAAGTTTCTGGTAAACTGCAGCATTTTTTCATCCGCTACAGCAATTATTCGAATGGCTAAACTCTGAAACGGTTTCTCAAAGCAATTTATAACGTTTGTATACTTTAATAATTGATTGGAAGCAAATGATGGTCTGCAGTTGAATCTCACAGACGCCATGAATGGCTTTAGCGGCAGATGAACAAAGCTTTCGTTTGACGCAGGATTCGCTGTCGGGACGTTTGTTTACCAAGCTGAAATATTCAGGCTTGGTTGCTCTCCACTTCCTCTTGTCTCTTGAAATATTAATAACACCATTTATGAGTTCATAACAGACGGACCTGGTCTCTCTTGACAGAACAGAGTGGACGGAGTGTTTTTAATTAAATAGCGAATTCCTTCTTTGTATGAGTATTTGGCATCTCATCGAGTGTGAGCATTCATCAGGTGACAAAATTTATGTTGGTTATCATTTTAGTTTGATGCAACATGTGATAAAAATAACTCTTTGAGTTTGCTTAATATATGCAGAAGCACTTCATAAACAAAATAGGAAAAACGCAGTAGTCAAACGTTTAAGTTTAATTGAAGAGAGTTTTGATTAAAAACAATTATTTTGTGTACATAAACAATTCTAGCTATGTAATACAACAGGTATAATATTTATTTTTATTAAGATTTGATAATATATTTTATTTTAATTAAGATATTGTCAACATTCCTAGTGTTGATAGTGCCAGGACGTCGATGCACTAAGCCCTTGGCACAATCGAAAGGCACGCGTCTCGTCTGAAAAATGCAGTCAGAAACTCAAGATCTTGATGAGTGGTACTTTCAAGGACCTAAAATGGTGCTGGAAGTGGAGTGGAGATCACGTTCAAGGCATCGGAAAATTCATGCAACAACGCGAAATTATTGAACAAATGTAAAGTTTTACATTTCAGACATCGATTTAGTTAGATGAAAGGGATAACCACTTGAAATATAGCTGAAAGTGAAAGTACGCGTAAGCTAATCTTAAAAAGATATCATTGCTAGTTGAGCGATGTTAGGTTCATATCCCTGAGGACGGGTGGATTTCGATAATGGCCAAGTATTAAACTTTTTTCGTCCCTTCAATTTTAACCATTACTACGCTAGTGTATTTTTTGTGACCCCCTGCGCTCTTCAACATTCAAAGAAATTCTTCGTTTCATGAGTGAATGTTATATATACCTATAAATGAAATAGAAGTGCCTGTCTGTTTGTCTCTGTCTATATGTTTGTCTCGATAAACTCCGAAATGGCACTCCATCTATTGTTGCTGTAGGATTCGCGCCGTTATTAACCATTGTTGGCAGAGAGCTAACTCCCTGAGAAAGAATAAACTTTTTTGGATCGTCGATGCAATGTATACGTAAATGGGTTTTATTTTTCGCGTCTGATAAATTTAAAATTTAATAATTACTCATTTTCATTGGCTCCGAAACGTGTGAAAGCTGAACCTGTTCAAAACCAACTGCGAGTTATAATGTTTGTCCTGAAGCGATCATAAAGAAATGATACTGTACATTTTATATTTTCAATTAATTCAACTTAATCAAAATTCTGTACCCTGTTTTTCGTTTTTAACGGAAAATAAAAATAACTATTTCCGCGGGAACGAAGTCGCTGGAATAGCTAGTTGATAATATTTTTTAAATTAAGTATTATAGACACTAACGTTATAAATCAGTACTCATACATTGTGTGTCAAAGTGTCGTGTGAAGAGGCTTGTGGGATCACAAAGTTTTAAGAATAATATGTTAGTCTTGGTGTCTGCGACGGAATTTAATATGTATTTTCCCGATGAATCAGCCAAGAATCACGAATTCCAACCATTGTTCTTAGATTCTCGTGCGCAGTAGATTGGATCAGATTAGAGTCCCGAGATAAGCTGTGGGGAAGCATTGCGATATGCGACGTTGATTCTATTTTCATCAATTTATCTACCCACTAGAAATAATTACTTTCAATACATATCTTACGTACTTTTAAACCATTAATGAGCCCACTTTGAAAGATGAACAGAAATAACTAAAATATTTAAACAATCATGAATTTCAAGGTTCAAACTAAATCTTAACCATCTGAGGTTGTTTGTGAATAATGAATATATATATATATATATATATATATATATATATATATACATCTTGCAATTATTTTTCTGTACTTGAGCTTGGTATTGATAACGTTATGAACTGTGCAAACACTTACTGCCGCTTCAATCTTCACGAATAATGTCGTCAATAAAGTTTTAAAGTGAAGGAGTCAACATTTAAGCTGGCCGGCCACGACGTTGCGCGTCAATAACTGAGTTCCAGCCATTTTTGAACTGTTCTAGTCAGTTATATAAATTCTGCGGTTCATACACTTTCACCATACTGTGAAATCATTCATGAAAATATAGGTTCACTGAGCTTTGGTCAACTAATGCGCAAACTTCAAGCGGACACGCCGTCGTTAAATGGAATTTTGAGGTTGTAAAGGAAATAAATTTTATCCGTCAGGTATTGGCAGCTAATCCAAGTAATACTAACCTTAAGTAATGAAAATACCAAAAATTTCGCTTCGAAATGTTATCTTTCTACACCGATTTGTCTTTTTAATTATTGAGTGTCCCTTCATGAAAATTTTTGTTATGAAGGGTAATAATAGGTCGCTACTCACTGCAACAGGTTCTTACTGTTCTGATACAGACAAAACTGTAATTTAATCGTTACTGAGTTATTTCTTCCTGCGTATGAACCATTCTATTTCTCTTCTTATCTGGAATTACTTTTAACGAATTTACATGAACGACCTCTACCGTTGTATGTCGACTCCTCGAAATTTATAACTCATAAGGAAATAGTCCCTTCTTTTGACAAAACTTGTATTTTATATTAAACGTGAAACTTTTCGAAGAAAACGAGGCCAGTGAATAAAGTTTTCTTTTAAATTGCTCTTCGCTCTATTTTCGTTCTTAGTAGAAAATTTTATTTAAAAGGAATTATTTTCCGGGCTCAGTAAAATCGCAGTTTTCTGTTGCTTTCAAGGCGATTCATCTATAATATCTGACCACAGGACAGTTACCATCTCTTTAGTTTCATGGGAGGCGTAAATTTTAAAACATAGTGACGTTGGACGAACAGATGAATCATACTTACGTAAAGATAAGTTGATTGTGTGGATCAAAAGACAATGGATGCGTTCTTTACAATGTGATAAGATGAAATGCAATTCTTGTTTTCAAGGTTCATTGTAGAATACGAAAATATTGAATAAATTGGAACAGCATTTGCTGTCAGAATATTTATATCCAACTTACAATATGCGACCTTTCGTCTCCCTTTTGAGAATTCGTCGGGCATACTACAAACATTGCATTAAAATAAACTATATTCCAAATTTTTATACAAATTTAGCAATTCATTGTCTTTACTACATATCATCCTTGGCCGAAATGCTAAAAAGTACCACTAATAGTCTTAGGACGATCGGAGTGAAACCCATTACATTGTTATGACATTAATAATTTCTTGCTGAGAGATGAAAATGGTAAAGAGCAATACAAGTGCAATTGCAAAGCACCAGGAATTAATAACATTCCAGCGGAGATGGTAAGATCATCAGGTGAAGATGCAACATAATGGCTGTTCAGAATAGTTTGCGAAATCTACGAATCCGGAAGAATACCAGAAGATTTTAGTAACAGCATAATTCTACCCATACCGTAGAAGACTGGAGCTAATAGATGCGAACAGCACAGGACAATTAGTTTAGTATCTCATGCATGCAAAATATTAACGAAAATAGTGTATAGGAGGATGGAACGTCAAATAGAATGCGAGTTAGGAGAAGATCAGTTTGGTTTTAGGAAGAATGAAGGGACAAGAGAAGCAATATTGCTTCTGCGTCTAATTTTAGAAGACAGGATAAGAAAAAATAGACCTACGTACGGGAATTATGATCCGTTTTGCCATTTTTTTCTCTTCTAGAAACGTTTTCTGCCCTGCAATGGACCCGCACCTTATTGCGGGAAAATGCATGCTGCATGAGATAAAGGTAACATTACTACTTTCGTAATTTTAATTGAGAAAGTAGCTACGAGAATTGTCGATTTCAGACTTATATCATATTTACAATTTGTTAATGCTGATTTATTATTTAACACATGAGCTGTTTTCAAATTGTGAAATTGTTTTAGTAAATGATTTGTAATTTCTCTTACGACACACGACCTGATGGAGGTAGAAACGCTTATCACTTTAAAAGTAATTAAAAAAAGGTCTGTAAACGGTCGAGGTTTTATTCTTATTCCAATAGTGTTTGTTTCCGAGTCGCAAGGATCACCTACACAAAATTTGATCTAAATTGCTTCACGTTTTTAGATTTGTATCTGGAACAATCAGATATATATACAAAATTACATACGAAAGACCGTTGTAGTCCCGAATTGTTTTCTTTAGAAACTAAAATTTCTTTATATTAATCCAATTTTTCCTCTGTCTAATCATGTAGGAATGATCAGTTTAGATAAGTTTACAGATGTTTAGAAACCATCCGTGTTCATTAATTTTTTTAGTAAACGGTTCACAGAATTTGCATTTCATTTTTCCATAAGAATGTCATAAAGTGTACCAATGTTTTAGAAATTTAAAATGCCGTTGGTGAATCTGCTATGAGTAAAAAGCAAAGGTTTACGATTGGTTTCATGGAAGGTTGTGAAGACGATGAAGATGATAAACGCTGTGGATAGCTCAGAACATCAACAGTCGATGAAAACTTGGAACAAGTGAGAGAAATAATATGATAGATCTTCGAATCACAATTAGAGAAGTCGCTGGTGATATCAAAAAATTCATGTCATTAAATTTTTTCGTTTTTTTTGGTTATGCAATCTGTGACGGCAAATTTTTTTCCAAAATTGTTGAATTTCTAGCTAAAACAGCGGAGTCGCTAAATTAAGTCAACATAAATGCGGAAAAGTGACATAAACAGGTCATGAAACATGGGTATATCGTGTATTGTCTTAAGTTAATTCTTCGAGCTTTAGGAGAGTTGCTTCATTGTACATCGCGAGACATCACGGAAGACCTACATGAGGACCCATAACCCAGGTACAGACAAACGGCAGTCAAGTGAATATGATGTGCCTGCCTAATATTAAAAGTTGTTAAAATATTTTTGAATAAAGAACAATCATCGAGAAGTAATTATAAAATCTATATAATAAAAAATTTATGTATGTTTGTATATACGTTATATAAATTTAAACGTGTGGAGCAATAGCAAAAGAATTATAAGAAAAGCGTTAGAGGTGAGTGAGGGAGGAGAAACGTCTAGAACAAACGCGGAAGGAATTATAGTTAAAGAAATATGCTAATGTGCCAGTATTCCTCAGTCTGTGACGTCAAAGAGTTAGAATACGAAGAAATCCGCCATATTTGATTACGCGCAATATGGCGTGACAAGTTGTTTACATTCTGCTACTGTCACATATAATTATTTATGTCCAGCTATACGAATATCAGTAACTTGTGGAAGGATTCTAAATAACAATACGAAAGATTTATTAAAACATTTAAGTTTGTATATTTCCATTTTATTTGGGAGCACTTTATAATATGACTTATTCACGATGCAGCAATACAAACATAAAAAGAGAGTGATAACATAATTTACGAAAGCTTTTTAAAAGTAATTATGATTTAAAATATTTGTTGTCTATTTCTCAGACGGACTACATAATTTCAAGTGAAAATTGTTCAGATTCTTAGGTGATGCGTTCTTTATTTCTTGTGTTTGATAATAATATTTAAGTTTGAAAATATTACTATTATTATAATTAAATAGTTAAGCTGACAATTAAATATATAATAAATGAGTTAAATCAGCCTCTTGTCAGTTTTTAAATTTAAATATTATAACGTTTCGTCCCGCATTTAACCTTCTTCAGGTAAAATATTAGCTGTATATGGAACCGCATTCCATTCGGCCGAAGGAGTCATGAAATGAGCTTCCATGTATAGCTCAATGTTTAACTGAAGAAGTCTCCAACGAGAGACGAAACACTGTAATATTTGATATTTAAATTAAAAAAACTGTCAAAGAGGCTAATTTAATTAATTTATTATACTATTATAATTGTTTAATAGATTTGATTGAGGAGAGATAAAAACTAAGGAAAAATATTTCTAGTGAATGTTCCAAAGACCTGCCGACATTTAACATAATTCTTTTTTCTATTTAAGAATTTGTGAACTTAGTTTTATACAGCGAGTCATGATACACATTTTAAGTTGCTTATCAACTGTAGATACCGTTGGAGATACGATTAGGGATTACCTCCGAGAATGGCTCTTTCTGTCTCCGGGTATTAAGGTTCTCACATGCCGAGGCACCTCGGGCAGATTTGAGAAGTGTATGTTCCGGTGCCGCAGACCTTTGGCAAGAGATTTCTATTGATACTATTGGAACAGCCGGTCAGCTGCCTCCTAAATTCACTGAGAAGGGAATGCAAACTACTCCCACAACATTCGGAAGAACGTTGGACTAGTATCAAATAGCCCGTCCTAAATAAATAGGATTTTTCAGGGTTTGCCATGCATTTTTTGAGGCCCTAGTTACCCCATTGCTTCCTTCCACATCGCCCCTTTCAAATTTCCTTCCTTTGCTATTAAAGGGAGCTGCCATTAATTGGTTCATCCTCATGTTCCCATAATGAATACCGACTTAAATTTTTCGAGTTTAAATAAATTGATCCCAAAGTTACAATTTTTTCTTCTGAAACGGCTTTTAACTTGGCGTTATTAAGGTTTCCAGTGATATTTTCTCACTTTCAATGCACCGGGATCTTTTATGATAGTGTGCTTATTTAATGCACCAGGAGATTTACTCATTCGATTAAAATACTGCGAATCATCATAATTGTTATGGTGAAATAAGTAATCTTGCGGTATAGGTTAGGCTGTGTCGAATATAAATGTTCAGCTAAAGCACATATTGGACCAGAAATTATTGTTGAATTAAATACTATACCATATATACTATAAACAAGTACCCGAGAAACACCGGTACCCAGCTAGTTAAGAATAATTATGGTAATTAAAGTAAATGAGAGAAGAAATTCTTCATATGATGCTCAGATAAAGTGTGTATAGTTAAATTTAGAAGACAAGAATGGAAAAAAGTCGAACCCAGGACTACCCACTTTCCCACTTTGAAAGTAAGAACGAAACAAATCAACAAATTGAAATCGTCAACTCGACTGTGGTGCAAATAATTTGGGGTTATTTTCTTTACATTAAATAAATTTATGAATCCCTTATTTACTTCAGAAAAAATAAGATCAATCTGAGCATCGTAAATAGATGAAAAGAAGGTGACTTGCACTTCTATGTTTTCGTCACGGTCAGCACAAGATGCTTAGTATTGTTGGAGGAATATTGTTGCTGTGGTATTCAGTCCTAAGACTGGTCTGATGCAACCCTCCATGCTATCCTATCTTGCGCAAGCCTTTTCATTTCCTCATAACTATCACATCCTATATCATCTCTAATCTGCTTAGCGCATTCTATCCTTGGCCTCTCTTCTGTTCTTACCCCACACACTTCCCTCTAATGCTAATTTTACAAGACCCTCGTGCCTTAAAACGTGGCCTATTAATCTATCCCTTCTCTTGGTCAACGTCCTCCATATTGTTAGCTTTTCCCCTATTGTGTTTAGAACTTCCTCGTTAGTTACTCTATCCAACCATCTAATTTTCAGCATTCGAGTACAGCACCTATAGAAATAATAGGAATATTATTATATGTTTAATCATATGGAAAGACCTTAGAATAAATCTGGAATTCCTTGGCGCGCAGGAGCAAGCTGAAAGTTCGTACATGGTCACGATTACCAGGGTAGCATTATTCTTCCATTGTTGCCAGTGTTTGATTATTAAAGCTCCCTGACGTCGCACGTGGACTGCAAAACTCGTTCAGTGGCGGGGCCATCAATAAGCAACTCCCAACTCACTTCGAATCCACCTCAGACAACGAGTCGCGGACATTAAGAACCGGTTCCCGTCTTGTGGACTGCTAACCACTGCGAGCGCAAGTTACGACACCAAAATTAATATTCTTCTTCTCTAATCGAAATACATTGCTACAAAACCTCCGACGCCAGTTGGCGAAACTGAAATTTACAGATCCAGGTGGAAAACCGCTGTTTATTTCAAAATATTGTTTATGGTCGCACGTGAGGTAACTGAAACGACCATAAATATATGTTAAGTTTGCAGGAAAAATAAACGTGGCAATGTATCAACTCAGGAGTGCTTAAAATCATTTATTTTACTTTTGTCTGGACAACACGCAAGAAATCCACACCTAAATAATCCATAATTTAGTCACTCCTTACATCACAACTATAGAATAAAACTCTCATATAGGATAAAAACTAAGGTAATTTTTAAAATATTTAAACTCCATTGGAGAAATTCGTTTATGTGACAGTTTGTCAAGTTCCATGATCATCGATCCCATCAGAAATTCAGTTAGATTATCCACAGAGTTTTCTTGATATTAAAATATACAACATTTCATAAAGATTATGTATGGGTTGAAGTATTTAGTATCATTCTTAAAATGCAGGAGATATTGGTTATCTTTAATTGCATTATATTCAATTTCAGATAAAATTTTTTGTTTAACTTGTGGTGCGCTTTGTTATAAATTGGAGCTTAATTATTGGAGGGGAAAATTGTGACGTATCTTGGAAACGATACAAAACTTTAAATTTTAATGTTTATAAAAAGGGAATATTTTGAATAAAAACTACTTAAATATGGTTAACAAAAATTTAATTATAATCGATTCTGAATTGATCGTTGCTATCTTTCGTCGGGAACACGAGTTCTTTAACTCAGAGATGATAAGTGGGAAAATTACGAAAATGTGGGGGCTGTGAACACTAACTAAACCACCAGAGGCGAGAAACATGTAAGCTTGTACTACACCACGTTACAGTTGGTCTTCCTCCCTGTCATCATAGCTGGATGGTCCGTTGATTCAGTGGCTGGCTGATGACTGTTTGCCGTCCGGGGTTCAAGGTAGACTTAGAGGCTGCATCTATTGGGAGTTAATCTCAAGTGTCGTGTGTTCGTTGCACTGTTAATATCACGCAGAGCGAAAGAACTGCACGAGCCTCTGAATGATCATGACTTCAGCCGAAAACGACTCTCTGCATAGCCGAAACTGAATGTCTCTTTCAGAGAAATGATTGTCCGTATCTCAATAGCCGAAACGGAATGTGTGACTAGCTGAAACTGAATGAATCCTTGCATAGCCGAAAACGAAATCTGTCTCTGTCCAACAAATTTTTCCGTTTTCTTTTCCAAGCTCCGCCTCCGCACTTGAAATTTCACCACCGTTTGAGTTGTGGGCTTGATTTTTTTCATCCTTCTTATGGAAAGGGACAAATAACTGAAAGAATAATTTTTCTACGGCTGTCAGCAAAAATTTGGAGTCGTCTATCAGCGGGAATATATTTGCGTAAGGCGATGGATTGTCATTGTTACTAAATAGCCAGCAACCCTCCTCGTTGTTTTCCTTTGTACATTTATAACAATAAGCTTCTGTCTTCGACTTGGGGCGCCGGACGGACAACTGGGTATTCAAGTCAGGTCTCTTGTTTTTAGGGCTGGCAGGATATATATAGTAATATCATTTTGCTGTCAAAATTTCTGGACGTTTTAGTCTCGTCCAATGATATAATGCGCAAACCTTCATGTTTCCCTTTTGATCAAAATGATGACACGTATTTCGTCATGTAAAAAGCCAATCGCGTTCCTTCATAGTCCCGACTCCGTCTAGCTTGGATCTGTTACATATTATATACATAAAAACAAATCTAGATTTAATATAAATTATTGTGTGATACGCAATCGCGTACCACAAACTAGATGAATTTAATGTGCAAAGGGTTCTTATTAATAACCGTCTTGATTCTGATCGAGAGGAAACTATATCGATAACTAAGCATTTCCAATTAGTTCAGCTACCGTGGATTTGTGGAGATGAAACGATTATCGCAGGATAGATTGCCACAGCAACAACCACCCCAGATTTGTGTTAATGGTGTAATGAGATCGATAAAGAGATGTCTTCGAAGGGCAGAGCCTTGAATTAATTTAAGAGAGTGGTTCGTTACCGAGTGTCCGTAAATAGAATATTTTACAAATAGTAGCTGAGAGACCACAGACCTAGACAGTGCAAGATTTCAATAGTCGTGATGTTTTGTCGGTAGAGAACGGATAAAATAAAATCTTAATGTGTAAATAAATCTCAAGAGCTTCCTTATGTGTTGTTATTCCTATATTATTTTTGTCATTCGACTCCTCAACTCTTTTATAGTTTCCGTAGTCATCTTCATCACTATTTTTAATAGCTTTTTAAAGTACTCAGACCATCTTTTCAACACTCCGTCCTGATCTCCAAGCAATTTTCCATTTTTGTCCCTGTATGAGTTACTTTTTGCCTTATAACCCTTGGTTATACTCTTCAACTCAAGATAGAACTTTCTATTTCATTAGCAGTACAATAAAAAGTATACTGGAAAACATCTTCAGAGGATGAGAATGAAATGAGATAAATTCAATTATCTAAATTTCCCAAACAGGATTTTGTATTTGAATTCTGCAAGCCATCTAAGATTAGTGTCTGATGTTATTCAACAACTTCAGGTTCTTGTACCCAAAGTTCAGAAAAATAAAATTTTTCCCAACGGTGATGTTTCAAAGTTTGGTGAACGGGGAAGTTTAACCAGGCCGTGATTGACAGAGGCTGCTGTGAACGCTGTGTAATTTATATCACCTCTGGCATCGAAGCCTGGCAAAACAAGTTTCCGTGGCCTTCCTCTGACACCTCATTTATGCAGTGAACAGCGTAAGAACAGGTCGTGGTCTCGTTATGTGAAAGTACGTAATCGATGCCTCGCAGCGCGCTCCACATCTGATAGACACGCTTGGCATCCAGTGCAAATCAAGCCACCATTTCCTCATACTTCAACCACAAAGGAACCATCAGAAGCTGTTGCCTTATGAGAGTCCGACGACCTGCGATTTCTTGCATACAAGTCATTTTCCCTACAATATGATTACCCCCTACGTAGCTGGATTGCGTTTCAAGGAAACGTTTTAAGCTGTTTACGGACGTTATTCCAGGCTCGAGCAAGCACTTATGATTTGCCGTGACTTCTCGACAATGAAGCTAGTAAAAACAGTGAATCTATTCCATCCTACAATTATAGTCTCTCCAGAGAGTCATATACCTATGATTTACGATATGAAATAAGTATCAACTTTAAAGACACTAGTCATCGATTACATGAATACGCTTCGTTAGAAATAAATAGCCTAGAGGAAAATGAAGCCACTGGCCCAGTATCTGTGTTTATTCAATTAAAATGTACAATTACTAGCAAATACCCTCGTAGTAGAACCTCGAAAGCATCCATACTTAACTACATGTGGTATTTACACTGCTCAAAGCATATCAAAATAGTTTTAACAACTTTGACCATTATTTCATACTAAAAATATAGAATTTTCTTTTGTAAATTTAAAGTTGGTAGCTTTCGGCACGTCTGAAGGTCTTTGTCAACTGCAGGTAGTGGATAAACTGACGTAAGAGAGGAAATAATCATCCTTTATGCAAACTTATAAAACAAAAATACCCGATGATCACATTCTATCAACATAATGTTTATTTGTAAAAATTGCACCTTGTTTTATATAGGACAGACTAAAAGGCTTTCGATTACCGGAGTAAAAGTACGCGGAGCTAATTGAAGGGGAGGCGGAAGACACTTTTTACAATGCAAAAATATGTATGTTTTTCTCGGAAACCGTTCTAGATACACCACTCAAATTTTCCTTGCTTTTTCTAATTATATGATACGTGTGTGAAACTTATAATTTTAATTTATTTTTAGAGACCCTTTTTATAGAAAATAAATAATAATTAAAATAACTAATTCTGCTTCCACACACTCATAAATTAAGGCTAATTTATAATTTGCTGTGGAAATTTCAGTGCTGTTTCTGTAAAGGTTTTCTACAAAGGGGTACGTAAAAATCACAATTGGGAAGATATAGTCTTCGGACTCATACGGCCTCAAATTACAAGCATAGCTATCGCAATATTGTTTGACATTATAGACAACACATGAATTTTACATAATGAATAAACTTTAATAGAAGAATATTTATAAAATGTACATAAAAAGCAAACTTAATTTCCTAAACATAAAACTCGATACGGTGGGCGTAATAAATTATAACATTTTTTTAATATCTTTGAATATCATATTTTCTGTACGACTTCAGATTATCTTCAACTTGTGTGTGTCAAAGACCTAAGGGCAGGTCAGAACCTGTACAGTAGTTTGAATACGAAGTTTAGTTTCTAAATTTAGCACCTTACCTGGTGTGGCTTAAACGGCATTCAAGAAATGAAAAAGGACGACCTTGGTTGAAGCTGCCCTCTTAGGCAGCCAAGTTTGAATTTTTTTACATTTGGCTCCCTTTTTTCATCATATTTCATATTACCAGATGAAGTCCCAAATATGTCGGATCAACTAAATAAAAATTTTGGTCGTAAATTTATTCCATTAATTAATTGTTAAAAATAGTCCTTAATTGAATTGCTAACTTAAAATTTTATTTTTTATATCTCTTGTATACTCAGACTTCTTAAAATTAACGTCAGATGTTAAATATATAATAAAATTAATTTCTGAATACCTCTTTCTGTCATGCTTTGCTGAATTTGCTGCTTCATCTCTTCTTTAGTTTAAAGAAAACAGGTTCTCTTTTAAAGCCGACTTTATTTAGAATTGCAAGTCACATATTGTTGCCATATATATGCAATGGCATTTTGCAAGCCTCTGTTTATCAACTTTATAAGATAAACAAGAAATTTAATGTTATCATATTCCGTTGTAGTGTAAATACACGAGTATTTTAAACTGCTCACGCAGTGAATCAGAGCTTATCATATAGCACTTTTCTCTATAAATTCAATGTTTTCTTCGGTAAATGTAATTTCAAATATGCTTTACTGAGTTACCTGTCTACCTGCAAAAGCCCAGGTCAAGCATTCCCTGATAGAGCAGCTAGGCTTAAAATAGTCCGCAGGATAGGAAGCCGCTGTACCCTGAGTGACTGGAGCAGCATTCTACCAGCCAATCAAGAATTTTTAAAAAAAATTGGCCACCAATGACTTATATGATAATAGAGAGGAGAGGACAGATAGTCCATAAAGGCACAGAGCGAGAGATTCAGTTTCTGTTCGGGAGTGGAGGGAAACGGTTGACTTTAGAACGTCAACGAGGAGTCGGAGAGATAATCCCGACCTGAGAAGATGGCGAACACCTGGTCTGATGGACTATACATTGCTCAAATCTCTGTGGGAGAGATCCTTTTACCAGTAAGCCTTCGGGGTTTTTCTATCCTGGAGCATTGCGTTGCTAAGATTATTTTTGTATGTATAAATTCTTGGGTCCATCCTGCGATACAGTGGCTAGCGCCAAGCCTTGCATGGGCTTGAATGTTTGTGCCATTGTGGTCACGGGGACGGATTAATACTTCTGGTGAATCAATACACTGAGCACGTATCACTAGAAATTCGGAATGTACCATGTAAGATGAATAATATGAATATTTAATTCATAGATCATATGTGGACATAAATATTAATGCTCCACTAATATATGAGTTGAATTACAAGTTCATTATGCACCAAGGAAACAGTTTTTCTCTCTCTTAGTGCCTCTTTTCTTTCTGACCAGCATTCTATTAAATCAATTCACATTAGTCTGATTCGGTTACGTAAAAGTAATTTTTGGGTCTTCACGCATTAACTAGTGTAAATATTGGCGACGTTGACTGAATAAGGTTCAATGTAGAGTTCATTGACATAAATTTCGTGGAGTAATACAAAGTTTCAGTATCAGGAAAGGTCTTCGTAACAGACTTTATCGTACAAACAAACAACTTACATTTGTATCTTTTTCAACTGTATCGAATATCATCTCTTTTTCTGGTCTTCATGTTAGCCGGGAAATCCTTGTCTGAAACTGAAAATTATTACTGTATTGGAACGTATAAATGACTTAATGAACCGATAAGAAATAGACATGCTACAAAGAATTAAGGTTTAAAATAAAAAGAATGTCAGATGAAATTACTGTTGACACCAAAATGGTGAAATTTGTTTCCCAATGATGGTTTGATATATAAAGTGTAGCGCGTTATTAAGTATAGGCGCAATTAATTAAAACTGAGTTTTATACTGTGAATCGTGTGAGTAATCATGAGATGTTAAGTAGTACCGTGTGGAATGTAAGGAACGTCCAGACCCCGGGGTGGAACATCTGGAGAACATAAGCAAGACAGGCCTGCAAAATCGCCAAATCAAGGGTAAAGAAGCGGGCCCCCTATGGTGCCGGGCCTCTTCACAATCTTCAGACGCACGAGGGTGACCAATGTGAATAATGTGACACACACCCCTGACGGAGCATAAACAGATGCTCTGGCGACAGAAGATTGTTAATTTTTTTTGTACTTTTGAAAAGTGCGACTGCCCCAAAATTGTTTAAAAGGGCATGAAAGTGGAGGTGACAGCCAGTCAGTCGCTGGCCAAACTTTGAAGACGACGATCGATGAGAAGGACATCACAGAAAGCAGTCGCCATCTCTTCGCTGGCAAACCACCAAAGTCGACAGTCCGCCAGGGTCCACGGTATGAACCAGACAAGCTGACTACACGACGTCGCCAAGGGGAAACAACAGATAAGATCCACTCATGGTAGTGCTTAGCATTCTCGTAGTTACACAGACATCGTAAATCCGTCATTTTTCCAGACCAAATTCATCCCACGGTCAACCCGAGATTTTAAGATTTCATAGCTGAGTAGCCAGTGGTAGAACAGAATGTATAGATAATTGAGTAGGATCGGTCCGCCAAAATTTGCTTTTAAAATAAAATTTAATGTTCTTTAAATCATTCTAATAATCATTTAACTCCCCTCCCTCATTATATTGCCACATCTCAAGACCTGTAGTTATGGCAGAGGGGTATAGAGCCGGACTGCAGAAACGTAGACACGGGTTCGACGCAACCATTTTTATTTGTTTACTTTATTTACATTGTTTACCTTTACTTTCTAGTATTTTCTGTTTCGAGAATGTTCTGTTTCTGGAATATATGTATGTATAAATGGGACTGGATTCCAAATCTTACGCAGTACGAGCTTTGTACAGCACTTCGCCGTTAAATAAACGCATATAACCTCTACGTGTGTGTTATTGAATCTCACGATCCCTCAGAAACGTGACAATATACGTACAAAATAGCAACAAGGACACCCACTCTGGCGCCCAACAAAATAAGAGAGTACGCCACAAAAGGAGTCTTGCGCAAGTGTTTGATCTGTTAATGTCTAATTTGTGTTAACGAACTGAAAGGGATCTGAATATCGCATAATGCAAAGTCAAGAGGCAAAAGAGTTAAAAAAAATTATACCCAAGCACGAATACAATTAATGTTCTGTTAGAGACTGACGATTGTGGAAGTCAATTCTGAGGTTATGATGGTGGCTGATTCATAACAATATAAAGAGGAGAAACCGCTGGAAAAATACTTACGTCGATAATTGTTGTAAAGTCCACAGAACGGCGCCCATTTTATTACGATTTTCCGGAGTAGGTTTAAGCTAACACGCAGAATAGCCTGCCAACTGCAAAGCTTAAGAAGCGTGAAATGCCGATCTGAGTGACTGGGATCTGGAATGCTGGTGAGCAGACGAGTTCCCACGGGGGGAGGCCATTAGAACACTCAACACAAACCTCAAGGGTTCCAGCTACGGCGGATGCTGCTTTTTTTGCAGACGTTTGTGCAATCGGCCAGCGAAATGGCCTGAAATTTAACACCAAATAATCCTTTAGTTGCTCGAACATTTAATAGACACATTTCTAAAACCCTGAAGAACGTTTTAAAGTAATATATACCGTTATCAGATATTGTAACATGGATCATAGCCAACATTTTTACCGTGCAATCTTGAGCTGCTTCCATCCTATCATCGTTACGAACGACCATCGTATTGTTAACAGATGATCTGTGTTTGTCCAATACTGTCATACTAACAGCCAATTTAAAATTCCTAACCGTTTTAGGTTTGTTAATTTGGTTGGACGAAGGTATTCTGTAATACATTTCTTCTCATCTTACAGTTCATACAAGTCCACTCCGTCTTCTATATATGTGCATGTATTATGGACACTTGGCCATATGAATTTTCTTGGACAGAAGGGATTGATTGATAGGCCACGTTTTAAGACACGAGATGTCTTCATCAACATTTGATCTCCACGGCAACTCAACAAATAACTCACTCCCCAATCTTTTACCAATCGCGAAATATCCACGACTTTATCCAATAGGACTTTGTCTTACATTTTCGAGATCGCAAATCCGGGGTTTGCCCAAATGTAGCGCAAAATCACTCACCAGAGGCTACTGAACGGGGAAAGTCTCAGTCGTAACCAAATTTAAAGACCGAATCTTCCATTCGACACTATTTATGACTTTAAGGCCAGCGGCGGCGATTCTTAATCCCTCAAAGGATCACTCCAATATATGTTTTGACGACAGCCAGGCCTCGCTCCTACCTGAAGTGCAATGAACTCTCCAGTTCCTCCGTTCGTAACATTTAGTTTAACATTATTTAATTAAAATGAACTAAAATAACCCGTTTAATAATTTGAAAACATGTTTACACGACACAATATTTATTCGACGTAAATATCGACCGTTTACACATTTTATGAAATTTTCACTCCTACTACGCTGCTATAGAAACTGTCAATTTTATTGATAAGGAAAAGATCATTAAAAACTGACGTAAATGAAAATTAAGAGTTGTATCTTATTAATTGGATCAGACGAATTGTTCGGGCTAATAACGTAGTCAAAGCATCATTTGGAACATCTGACTTTCTACTAACCCAAAACTCAGATTATATTCCAAAACTAAGAGTAGAATAAATAAATGTATTATCAACAAGACCATCTTGGATAGTTACTTATGTTAATGTCTGATAATTGTTTTCAATTAGGGCACTGGACTGTGAACCCTTCAATTCCTTGAAACAAAATGAACTAGCAAAGACAAAGAAACTTTAGTTAAAGTTGAAATAAACAATTGTACGATTCTATTTTTGTTTTCTAAATAAATATTTTTCCCAGTCAAAGGAAGCTCAGATAAAGAGCGTAGAGGTAAATTTATAAGAGTAGAAGCAGTAGAAACATTTATTCTCCCTTTGACTTTAATTCCATGCAACTTTGATCAATTTAGACACTATCCATTCTTCACTGAATTCCTAGAAAATGGCCTGTGGAGAGTGTGATTAGTAAAAAAATTGTAGGTGAACCCTGAGTCAACTCACCACCGAATTTCGGCCGAGTGATATTGTGACAACTGATGATTGCACGCGCACGGACAGTCATTACATTTTCAGATTATATTCGTAACTCTTTAAATTGCTGTTTCTTCGTATATTTTATATGAGATTCATAAATCTAGTTTAATTCTCTTCCAGATTTCTTCAACTTCCTTCTTTTCTTGATTATGTGTGGCTCTTAAATTTTTAATTTTATTTTACACTTCTGGCACATCAAAGTCTCATAGAGTAGAAGACCGAGTAGAGCACGCAGGTTCTGAGTAACCGGTTTGGAAGCAGGTAGAAACCATCTGGTGGGTGGTGAGGGTTGTCACTCTGCCGAGTGTTTAGAAAGCTATTCTATCCATTGTCTCGGCCGAGCACTCGGTAGGTATAATTCAGGCTGTAGATGCGGAAAGCAGGACGTTCTGGGTCCAGTCTAAATTTTCTATTATTTTCTTCTAAATAATATTTTATCAAATTTTCAAATAATAAGTCCTAGCTGAACAGCTTTAATTTACCGCCTAGATAAATAGAGGCTGAGACTTGAGAGAGACACAATAAAACAATCTTTTACCGCATTGCTGCTGCAATATATAGGTTGAAAGTTCGAATCTTTACAATTCCTTACGCCGGACTGAATTCATTTCTCCTCTGATGAAAGATACATTAAGCTTGTTGTATACGTATTCAGTTTTCTGCTTACGAAATATAACTCCTATAAATATTTCTTAATATATTTGTCCAAAGCGGTCATTTCTGAGGAAATACCACCCTTAAATTAGAGACTTTTATTGTGCGAATTACGTACGCAGTGACATTTACCTGTGTATGATTCCTCGAATGTTTTATGGTCGAGTAATAGTGTAAATCGAATCCAGATATAATTAAGATGGATTGTATTTGAATGAGTGAATATCATGGAATTCTATACATCCGTTATCTATCATTAAGGTAACTACACCATATATATATATATGCATATACTATCCAATTCCGTGCCTTTATCTCTTTGGTTATATATTTCTATTTGTCTATATCTCTGCGAAATTTAACTTGTCTGATTCATTGCATTTTAATCGGTTTCCACAATGATCTAGTAACAAAGCCAAGGAACAAGTGTACATTTAACAAATTATTACATTGTGCTTGGTATCGTTTCAACTATTTTATAACAGACTCTACTGTATTGAATTTGAAATGAAATGATTGTGTTTTTATCTCAGTCGGTTGTCCTGAAAAGGGAAATACAACTTCAAGGTTGTGACCAGAGAATCGGCTAAATCATCTTGAGAAATAAGAGAAAACGCCATCGTATGATACAAACGAAATTCCTAGTCAAATAAAACTTACAAAATGGTTAAAGGAGTGACGTAAGCTTTCAATCACGTTCTCTCAAATTGGAAAATTTGATGAAATGTGTGAATGAATCATGTAAAATTTATTAGAGATTGCGAAATCGGCCAAATAGATTCAGTGATAAAGCATTCAGTTCGTCCGAAAAAAAGTTAATTAACATTTTACGTTGATCAATGATTAATTAAAAGAACTTATTATATGAGGTGTAATGTGGAATAATAAAAAATATTCACCGTGCGTCGAATAAAAGGAAAGTGAATATACAATTTACAATTCGTATGAGTACATGGATTAGAGAAGTGTACTACGTTCCATTATTCATAGTGTAATTTTTCCCAGGGTAGAGAATATTATTTTTAGATATGGAGAAACTCTTCGAATGTCTGGGAAACAGCCGGGGCCGCCATTCGGTTAATTTCTTTGCAGTTTCAATATTCAAGTACGCAATTTACATGCAGTTGATTTTCTTGAAATTACGGTCCACCATCGCTTGCAGTCTGTAATAAGACAAAGTAATTTATCTCGGCACGAGGAAGAGAAATTTGATGCACTTCATTTGAGTGAGAGGCGAGAAACATTTGCTCGCTCTCGTTTTTGCTTCAGCGCTGCATTCAGGAGTAATTACTCTAATACTACTGTAAAGGAACGGATAGTATTACGAAAATTTTAGTTTTTGTTCTATAGAAAAAGAAGTACAAACGTAAATTACAACATTCACTTTGTTTCCAATTTATTCTCCATATTTTAATTTACTATAGAGTTGAATGACAAAAGACAATCAGAATTACACATCAGTATTGCATTTAAATTCGTCCAAAGACTACAAATTAAAGCATAACATAACTATTGAAGTTCTTACTAGCAGCCAGTAGACGAGAAAGGAATAGGGAAGGGACGAATCAGTGATCGCTGTTAGTATGTTTAACATGGTGCGATTCGGGATTCTGTGAAAATGGCCACTTTGAGCATGGCACCAATACGAAAAGAGCCACCCAAACACACACTAACACATATGAATGAGTGAATAACTGGTGGGGAGAGAGAGAGAGAGAGAGAGAGAGAGAGAGAGAGAAGAGTGTCATAAGTCGTGTACATGAAGATCAGTCAATAAAGATAATTAAACAGCGAAGGCTTTCCCGGTGAATTTGTTTCAAATATAATTCTCGGGTTTCAATCCTTTTCAAAGTTTGTTTACACTACGTTTCGACAGCAACCTCTGTCATCGTCGTCAGGAAGACTGGCGGAGTTTGCTGTCGAAACGTTGTGTATACAAACTTTGATCCGGGTTGAAACCCGAAAATTGTATTTGAAACAAAATTAAAACTTTGGACAAGTATCTATTGCAGTGTGCACATATCAACTAAATTATTAAAGGGATTATTTTACTTCATTTAAATTAAACACTAAATTTTCCGAGCTGAGGAACTTGAGGCGGTCAAAATACGCGTCTGATACCAAAAACCAAAAAACAATCATTAAAAGAGGCCGCCCGTAAAAGGGATTAGAAGCCGCTGGCCAGTTGAGGATCGTGTGTCGGGGAATAAGCTTCGGTTCAACATTTTGACACGTCTGGAATTTTTCATACAGAAAGTGTAATTTGTGAGTTTTCGCGAGATTGGGCTAGACGTATTGGGAACTCTAAACGAGTAAAATAAATTCATATTAGCTAAAATTCGTGGGTATTCGCCAGGAGAGGGTAAGATCAGAGTAGTTGCCGTAGATATTGAGAAGTTAATTGTTGGAACTTGTTATCAAGTTGTTGTTAAGAAGTGTTTTTTTGTTAAATAATGGTTAATAAAAGTTCAGACAGAGAGGGCAGTAGTTGAAGCGTTTGATTATATTTAAGTATGGGCTGTTGTTGAAAAATCGAGAAAGCGGAAGTGATGAATAAAGATTAAAGTTCCTTAAGTTGTTGAGTGCATGTGAAAACACCTGATGGTAGCAGAGCCGAGGTGTTCAGCCTGATTTTAAAGGCGGCGGTAGCGGGCCCCCAATTCCAGAAGCTTTGCCTCTTTAGTGGGTCCGATAATGAACAATCTACGTTTCAGGTTTCGGAATGGGTAACGTACAAATGACCTATAAACCCCTTAAAACGGTCAGCTAAATGCCACTGTGGTCATCACCACCAAAAATTAGTTTCGGAATAATAAATGCCAGGTATTCGGGCCCACCATCCCCGTAGGAAACGAATCAGTTGTTTTGTTAGTTAGTTTTAATTGTAAATTAATTTTTATTAATACATATTTTATTTTAAAGAGCAGGAAGATAAGTTTTATATTAGTTGTTTTTTGTTAAGCATATGATGAAATTTAAATCTTCCTTAATATTTATTCACCCTGCTCTATTAATTAAAAATTTAATCGAAAATCACTCTTAAAACGTTATACTCCTGTTTGCATGATTTTATAGGACCGGATTTTACTATTTTTTTCCGACAGATCGGAATGATCTTTAAATGTAAATCTTCAACAAATAATTATTATACTTACAGAAACTTATTCTTGACTTTTTACCCACCTATAATTTTTTTGGGATAATTTATGAATATTTTGCAATAGATATGTATGGTTTGTGTGGTTTTATTGCCGGTATTTGATGTTATTTCATATATCGGGTAGTAGCGAAACAGTGGATAATGGCTAAATCATTTTGTACCTGTGCTAAATACAGTGATTGTTTAAATAATACCGACCAGTTCTATGTTTGATTTACACTATCTCGAGCTGTTAATCCCTTTCACTTGCCCTGCTTTGCGTGATTGCAGTTCTAAGTAATGTCAAGTAGTGTTGTAGGTGAACGTAATTACAGCGTTTTAATTGCCCTCGTCCAGCAATTGAATTGCTAATACTCTTATCGGGTGGGCGTATGCCCGTACTTCATACCACGCAACTTTCATTAGAAAAAATACAAAAGTTGAAGCTCGTGAATGTGGCTTTTTCCATTTGCAATGTTGCCGACATACTCGACCGTGTTTGAAGTTTCTTTTGGCGCTGCAGGAAACGCAGCCGCTTGAGTTCCGGTCGGAGAACCGTTCGGTGTCACATCCAAGGGGATCCATTCACTATGCACGCAGAATCTACACGCACGTGCCAGAAGATCGTTGACCTGCTCCCGTGTGTTGCGACATATACGTGCCTAAATCTTCCTTCTACCAAATCCAAGGCCACTCGCCAATGTGGAAGCGGCTTTACGCCGGAAACAAAAAGAATCCAGATACCAGCGAAAACTACATACTGTTACTTTACGCGTGGAATTAAGAGTTCAACTTTGTACATATTCAGAACTTATAATTGTGAATCAAAGACAATTGTCAAACGATTCTTATTTCGAAACTCAAACATAACTACAGACAAGTTAAGTTCGCAAAAATTACTCTGAAAATATTGAATGAATTTTATTCAAATGTAGGAGCATATGTGAACTCCGACCATAACCTGCTGATTATGAAGAGCAGGTTGAAAATGAAGAAACTCTGGAAAGGATTAAAACAAAGAGATGGGAATTAGAAAAACTTAAACAACAGGCGGTGCTTCAGAGTTTCAAAGAAGATACAAGGGTAGACTAATAGAGAAAGAAACAATATAGAATAGAAATGGAAAGTCTTGAAGAAAGAAATAAAAAGAGCAGCAGACGATAAAAATAGGAAGAAAAGCTAAGGCAAATAGGAAAGCATGGATAACGCCAGAAATAATAAAAATTATTGATGAAAGGCCTAAATATAAAAATTTGAGGAATGGAAATGCTAAAGATCGATACAGATGCTTAAATAGTGAGATAGATAGGAATTGCAAAGCAGCCAAAGCGGCCTGACTTCGAGAAAAATGCAAAGCGGTTGAAGATTTCTAGGTGAAAAGGAAAATAGCCGTAGCTTATAGGAAAATCAAAGAAACATTCACACAGAGGAAAAATATTACCAAGAACATCAGAAGAGTGGATGGGAAGCCAATTCTAGATAAAAAAAAAGGAAATCAGACAGATGGAAGGAATATCTGGAGGAGTTGTATCTCGGTGGACATCTAGATCAGTCAGCAATGGAAGAGGAGTAGGTGGATAAATGACTTGGGAAACAAAATTTTGATAGTTTTGATAGGGCGCTTACAGATCTGAGAAATTGCAAAACGCCAGGAATTGATAACATTCCAGCAAAGTTGATAAGATCATCGGACGAAGGATCAATATCATGGATGTTCAGGATAGTTTGTGAAATCTACGAAACCGGAAGAATACCAGAAGATTATATTAGAAACATAATTATACCCATACCGAAGAGAACTTTGGCTGATAGATGCGAACAACACTGGACAAATAGTATCTAATGCGTGAAAAATATTAACAAAAATAGTATAGAGGAGGACAGAACGACATATAGAAGTAGAGTTCAGGGAAGATCAGTTTGGTTTTAGGAAGCAATATTGACTATGTCTCTGATTTTAGAAGACAGGATAAGAAAAAGCAGGCCTACTTTTATGGCATTTGTAGAATTAGAAAAATGTGAACTATTAGGGATTTTTAAGAGGAAAGGAATAAAATATCGGAAAAGAAGGATTATTCGTGACCTCTACAGAAGATAGTCAACAGTAATTAGAATTGAAGATCAAGAATCGAAAGCAGAAATCAAGAAAGGAGTAAGACAAGGATGCAGTCTGTCGCCCATGCTGTTTAACTTATACATAGAACAGGTGAAGAAGAAAGTTACAGATGCAATTAACAGATGATTTTACGGAAAACTGTAGGTTTATAGAGGGACACAAGATGCTACAAAAAAACTTTCTTGGCTAACAAAATGACATGGGTGATTATTTTGGACTCTATTCACCAATTAATAACTGTCTTAATTCCACAAAATTCGTAAGTGGAAACGTTTTTTTACAAGAGCTGAAATCGGATAACATAGTGGAATCGGTGAGAACTTAAAGTTGATTTCATTCTATGGGTAAATTTATTACAGTTATTAAATTGAAAGGACAAAAAAATGGAGACATTATTGAGCTCATATTTATGATAGGAAAACATAATACTCTTTTGATTAAGAAGTCCAAAGAGTAATTAGTTTTCACCGTCAGAAAGGAAATGCAGCCAATCTTAAATTTACTGACGTGAGAATTAACTTACACCAAATTGAAGTGACGTCATCGCGGCTTCACAGAATCTGAGCATCATAACAATTCCATTAGGCTTTGTGCCATTAATAGCGTTAGAAATACTTTTCACTTGTATAAATGCTTTAGAAACTCAAACATGACTACGGACAAGTTCAGTTCGCAAAAATTGCTCGGAAAATATTGAATGAATTTTATTCAAATACAAGAGCAGATGTGAACTCCGACCATAGCCTACTACTGATTATGAAATGCAGTCTGAAAATAAAGAAACTCTGGAAAGGAATTAAAACAAAGAGATGGAAATTAGAAAAACTTAAACAACAGGAGGTGCTTCAGAGTTCCAAAGAAGATACAAGTGTAGATTAATAGAGAAGGGAAAAAGAAACAATGGGTAGTCTTGAAGACAGAAGTGACTAGAGCAGCCGACGAAAAAAATAGAATTCTGTCAGATCTGTAATTTTGAGGGATATTGCGAGTTGTCCTAAAATGGACATGCTTCCAATAAAAGAATATAAATATTATAATCATTCATCTCAATAAATGTTTTCAACTTCTAACTGAACGAAAATGGGCATCTTTTTATATTTATGCCAAAGCATTACATTTATCAATAATTTAAATAAATCATATTTTGATGAATTTTTTGATAATTATTCAATACTATCCAATAAAACAAATTCTATAATTGTTCTGACTATACTTAGATTAATGAAGGTGAAAAATTTATGGCCAAAAAATTGTCAGAATTAAAATTATTTATTAATTAAATTAGTTCACTACGTTTCGTTCCATTACTTGGAACCTCCTCAGGTGATCTACAAAAATAATTATAATTTGAGTAATGAGATGAAAAGGTCCCCTACCCCATAAAGGAATGCGGTATTGTCATAAACCCTGGTTTAGTGTTCAATAACAAGCCTCGGAGATGGTTCGTGCTTCAGTATTAATTTACCAATAAATATTTCTGCTATCTTGTATCATACAACTTTAGGATTATTTCTGTAAGTACATATTATGTAATTTATATATAGGCATATTTAATTGAGTTATATATCTTTTCATCTCATTACTCAAATTATAATTATTTTTGTAGATCACCTGAGGAGGTTCCAAGTAATGGAACGAAACGTAGAGAAGTAATTTAATTAATAAATAATTTTAATTCTGTCAATTTTTAGGCTGAAAATTTTTCACCTTCGCTATTCAATAAATGTAATGAAGCCTTACTTTTTATATAACATCGACCAAGTGTCAGTAAGGAAGTAAAATTTACCAATCACAATGGTTTAGTTTGCTGACCGCCACTGGTTAAAATTGTTTATTTATTACATGGTCTTCCAGATTAAATAAATTTTCGAGAAACTAGACAAACAGAAAGGTTACGGAGATACTCAAACTTCTGATTTTTATTAGACAAGTCAATCTACGATGAAATACCGTACTTAAAACTAACTGATGCAAACATTTTATAGTTTGTTTTCACGGCTTTTCGTGTAAGCCTTTAAACTCTACGCCGAAGATCGTTGGAAACAAACTATAGTTTTCACCAATTCTGAGCGGTCCGTTCTGCACGATTCCTTGCCAAATTGTAATAATTTCCCAGATCTGCGCTTCGCCACGGACGTCGAGAGTTGAGATTGTTCCAATAAATCTTTTTTATTGCTGTTTTGCTAGACACTAACTGCTTGCCGCGTAGCTTTGTTTCGTTGCAACACGTTTTGTCGAGATCTGGACGACAGAGCTTTCGTCATAATCTCCCTGCTATACATATATTCACTTCAGGAACGTGGAAATACAACTTTGCCTAATCTAAGAATTACTGCGAGTTACTCAAAAGACATTTCTTACTTCTTCATCATTGTGGAAACTTATAACTCTCGTTGATTTGTGATTAGAGTTATTTACAATTTTTTTTTGTTGAGGACTGGAAACATAAAAAATAAACAAGTAGTGATAATCTGGGATTCATATTAAATTGCGACTGAGAATGTGGGTGTAAACGTCCGCGCCACATCAAAGGAAGTGTAGGTGGGGGCGTGCAGACCTCACGGCAGACTACAATGTATTCCTGGATGGCGATGGGATCGTCAAGCAAGAAAACTGTGTCTTTCAACGTCAGAACCTTACCCATTTGTTGGAGAAACATGATAGCGAGCTCATGATGATATTTTGGCAACGACAGTCGCCCAACCTCAACCAGATTGAACACATTTGGGATGCTATTTTAGCGCCCAAAAGGAAATTAAGTTATTATAATTATTCAATCCATTAGTCCTCAGTTGAGGAAATAGGATACGTCAAATATAATATTACAACAAATATACAAAACTTTACAACTAAGAATTGAATGACAAGAAAGGAAAAATAAAATTCAATCTTCAATTTTCAGTCGACGGAGAAGGCAGCAGAAGATCGTGCGTAGGTTCCCGTCGAACATGAAAAAGAAAATAAGTCAGCAATTAAATTCTAGTAGAGTATAGTTGTAAAATAATAGAAGAATTTGATAGGACATCAGCAAACTGTTTTAGTCCTTCCTATCTACGAACTCTTTGAGTGAATAATACGCTCCATTCATTAACAAAGATTTACAACTCTTTATAAATGATTTTTGACCATTTAAAGCTTTTATTTCTTCCGGGAGACTATTGTATATACTTATACCGGAATAGTGAATGCTTGTTTCAAAAATACTTAGACGATGTTTTTCAACACGGAGCTGAGAGCGATTCCTTGTGTTGTACGAATGGCTTGACCCATTTAGATCATATAGATTGATGTTGCTCCATACAAATTTTAAAATTTCTAGAATATACGTGCAAGGTAAGTGACTATAGCGCACATCTCAATTAATTTGATTTAATTTAATTTTTCATTTCAATATAACTTAACCGCGTTGAGTGTTTGCCTGTTAAAATGCGTTGCTATACCCAGTGATGGAATTATTATGTTACTTATTATTTTAAATTTACACCTAGCGTAAATTTCTGTGTTAAACGTGCGGCTGATAAAAGCATGGCCAGGTACAGGTAAACGATTCCAGGAAGGAACTTTCAGCCAAGAATAGGCCACAATTTTCCGGAAACCGCCCTTGCTCTTAGAGTCAAGCAGCATTTTATCCAATCAACCAGGAAACATTTAATATATTTGGCTACTGATGCTGAGAACAGTTTTCACCAATTAGGGAAGCTGTAAGGAAAAGGGAGAGGGGAAAACAGATATGCAAAAATTTTGCAAAAAAGCAGAAGAAAATTCTTGGCTGAGACTTGACGGCTGAAGGATCGGTGAAAGAATGGAGAGAGAAACACATGGCTCCGTGACAGAAAGAAACGGGCGTTGCTCCAAGTACCGGGCAAAGATAATTTCTGGTAAGCCGTCTGAAGTTTCCTTTCTGAGAGTGTTCTTACAATAAGCCTAATTTTTGTTTTTCGATCAAAATTACTTTTTTTATTTTCCATCCCAAAACGCGTTAACTTGGAGGAAAGAGTGTCATGTTGAGTAGCCGACAATATATGTTTTAAACTTAGTACATATATATTGTAAATATTTTCTTTTATTTATTTATTTTGAATAAATGTAAATTTAGAAAATTTAATTTACTGACCACGTGGTGTGCCGCATAACTTGTAGACCATCTCGTATGTTCATCGTTTAATGTCTTTATACTGGTTTATAATTAATGAATAAATAATAGAATTTTATGGAATGGGATATGATTAGGCGTGTGAAATAAATAGCAAAATTCGTTTCTCTAATATTTGTTTCTGTCCTTAGATGTAAAAGTGAAAATTGTGGAAGATTTTGAAAAAAACTCCTCAGAATTCTAACTATTTAAAGATTTGATCAATATGGTAAATGAATTACATGTCAGAGGAAGAAGAAACCAGGAGTAGTTTATCTAAAGCATAAATTGTTCTTATATTCATGAAAGTAGCGCTTCCTCTCGAAATTTTAACAAGACGACTATTTGAATAATTTAAAAGATGGCAGTCCTTCAAGGATGTTTGAACGATTCAGCAAGCACACACGGGTCCTTAGCAGGTAAATGACTGCTAAATTCCTCAAGGTGACAAAACACGTACGAGTCCAGCAAGTAATTCCTTTTCATGTTCTCCGCTGTTTTCTACGCCAAATTATAAAAGAGTAATTGGTTTAGATATATTACTCTAGACGGGTTCGAAATCCGCCATGTTTCCTCATTTATAAAGTTTTATTTCATTTTACGGAAAAATGTACCTATCTTTATTCATATTTCAAGGAAACAGTGTACCTGATGAACCCAATAAATATTCCAAACACTATATTTTTACACCCATTACTATTTATTATTTATGTATCCTGAACTTTTAAAACAAACTACAATTATTAAGCTACGTATTTTTCATGTTGAGTACCGGTGAAGTAGACGACGACGGAAGGGACAAAGGCGGACAGCTTTCATTCGGTAGGAAAGTGATTTCGTAGTCAAGAGAAACTATGGCTTTTAGCAAGTTGGTCCAGGAAAGAGGGCGCAAACACCAGAAGACGCGAAAACAATTTTAGTTGCATAGCACTTCAACAACATATGTTATTGGACCTGTGCCATAGATATTTGCTCCACCATTGGATATAATAGAAAAAATGTATATTAAGAAGAGCAGAGGAAACGTAGTGTGCCTTTTTTTAAATTCGGAAAAAGAAGCTTTAAGAGTGAAAGAAGTTTAATTTTTGAGAGTCGTAATTTGTTGGCGTAACTGAAAACTCTAGTCAGACGCGTTCGAGTCACCTATTTTCATCAACAAAGCAAAAATATTTTCATTTTCGTCCGGATGACTAATGCCGCAGGCAGTATCTGAATGACAACGCTCGACCCTCAACTCCCAGATCCAGACTTGTAAGATCTAACGTCAAATTGAATACTTGCGTGTTTTCAAATGGAAGTTGTCTCTAGCATAGTTCTGTTATTCAATTACTAGCCCATTGATTCCTTGATTGAAAAGAACTCGCAATTTATATACAGCCCTTACATATTCTAATAGTAGATTAACTTAAATGGGGTGAATAACATATCTTTAGTTTATTCAGTTTGCGTTTTATGATGTTATTATTTATTTTATGTTATACATTCTGAGGTCAAATTTTTCAAGAAATATTCAATAATCAAGACTCGAGTAAATTATAAATACAAAATAAAAATTATAAGAACACTTATTATTTATTTAAGTTAATTTGAATGATTACTGGAATGTTTTGTAACGCTTTCTTTTTTATGACGTGTGGAAAGTAAAAGCTTGTACTCTACCGAACTGATTAAACGAATCTTCCGATTTTTCGCGTCTGTATTAATGATTAGCAGACGAAAGTTAATCCACGTGTGATGAGCCTTGATGGCTGTCAGAATCGTTTAGGAAGGCTTGATAAACAATGGAACTGCTGACCGAGGCTGTTGAACTTGGTTTGTTTAGCTAAATGATGCATTTGCTCTTCCTGTCATCGATGATAGCAGCTGCTTGGATGTGCAGAATACGGCACGCCACGTAGTGACTCACAATTAGCTGATTCAGTGCTTTGTGGCTACTCATAATACCCCTCCCCCCAATCTCCCCTTCCCCCCGATTCCTCAAGACATGCAACATCACAATTTTTGTACGTAATCCTTAGGTAACACTGAAACGCTTAAAAATATGAACTGTAGCGATGAATGACTTCATATATATTTTAAAAACCAATTTTTGTAGTAACACGATTCAATGGTATAGTATCTCACATATATGCAGGAAACTGTTTTGAATTCATATAATAGTTTAAAGAAGATAAAAAGTACTGTTTTGCTTTCTATATCCATTAAAAACCCAAATTAGGGCCGAATTTCATAGAACCTTATTGTGATTTCTTATTTATTCTCTGTAATATCCGGTCTTATATATTAGTAAATCATTTAATCTGTATTTTAAAATATTAGCAGTGATTTCTATAAAACATTGTTTTTTTATATAAATGAATGATGTATTGGTATACAAAATTAAACACACGTTTATATAAACTTAAAAAATTAATTGTTTTTCAGTAGGTTCTGTCGTCGATTTGTAAGGAAGTCGTATTATTAGCTAAATTATATGGGGCCACAAAACTTTAATTTTGAAATTGGACTCGATTTCCCTAATACTCTTAGTGAAACTAATACGCTATATGAGAATGCTGAGAACTGGGCTGCATCACTGGCCAATTAGTTGAAAATAATTTTGGTTTTATTAGAATATTTTATTTAGGGTTTCTTATTGATACGGATGATACACGAGGACGTGTTAGAAATAAACAAATATGAAAGTAATAACGAAATAAGAAAAAAGGAGGAAAATATTAATTTAGATCAATCGTAATTATTCAGTTTGTTCTCTGAAGGAACTTCCTTACCTTTATATCTGTGACGTCACCCTTCTTTGTTCAGCTCAACATGTCAGACCAAAAATTAAAAATTAAGTCACTAAAAAGCATTACTGCATCATAAAGCAAGTTTTGTTTATAAAAAATCGAAATTTGTGGATGTTTTATTTCGTAGTTAAAAAAAGTTAAAAGGGTTTATAACGAAATGAAACTAATTTTAAAAGAGATGTTATAATGAAAATGCAAGAACGATAGATTTGAGTGCAAAGCCAACAGTTTCTTTTCCAGCGTTCCATTTATTTCATTATTAAAGCAGTCTTAATATTTTTCTAAATAATGAAAATATAAAACGTCCTAGTATTTAACTGACATTACAATATTTATTTAAAGTAACACAACGTCCTTCTTTTTTATTTTTAAAAAGCTTCTGATTTTTTACAATTGAAGATTATAAAGAAATTCTCAAATAAATTAATATATTATTTTACGATATTAAATTTCTTAGAAAAATGTGCTTATTGCGTAGTGAAGCATTTTAAACAATAAAAGATAAATCTTTGTTTATAGATTAAAGTGAGGTTTTTGTTAAAAATGAGAGGAATTCTGTTTACAGATGAATATTGCTCTACTACATCGTGTACATGTGTATTGGTACTTATGGCGTAGCTAATAACAATATGAGGACTAAGAAATTATTATATCACTTAAATATTAACTTAAATAGTCTTTATTAACTAAAAGAGACAGAATAATATTATGGAAATCGATCTCGCATGCCTGTCTCCAAAGTGTCATACTTCGCCCAAAATACTAAATATTAAAATTTTTGACCCTTCTGCAGTGTACTCAGTCAGTAGTGACTGGACGGATTTCTCCCCAATCCCTACAATCTACTTATGGATTTGGACGGAGCATTCACCTGATTTAATACGGAAGAATCGGTATTGGCCGTCCAGTTGTTGACTAAATTACAGCGCCTCATACTTTCCATAACGGCGCCAATCTGTCCGATTTTTATGGCTCCCGTCACAACCGTTTCAACGACGATCAAGCTGTTACTTCGTTTACGCATTCAGGCGATCAAATCCTAACTTCAGCTCACCTAATATGCTTATATTTACATAAAATAAAAATATTCTTCAGTCCCGTGTTTTCTCCCCACAACAATTAGGTCACGGGTTTGTTCCTCTTGTCAACAGTAATCGATATGGCTGGACCTGTGGCTGCTCTTCAGGCATGAAAATTGTTAGATCAAATTATTGTGATGACTCTTTTCTATTGATTTCAGGTCCTGGTACAACGTCAGACAACAAAAAATCGTATTACGGAAAGCTGATCCAATATGGCGCTGCCACATTTAATTGGAAAGAGCTCTGAGAGAACAGAAGTGATTAAACCTCTATCCTTAACACAATGTAGGACAGTGGTGTCATCTATTGACTTGCGACGCAGGAAGCCACAGAGCCAACATACAGCGCAAGTTTTCCATGTAGTAAGAAAACAATAAAAAGATGGGCAAAGTACAGCCCGCGGGCTGAAATGTTCTATCCGGCCCGCGGGACATAATTCCTAATCTGACGAATAAAAAAAGAATACGGACTATAAGAAAATTAGATATTTTCCTACTTTTCCTTTCTCTCGTTTTGTATCAGTGACGATATACAAATTTCTTGTCTTATCCTAGATATTGCAATGTTATATTGAGAATGAGAGGCACTGCCTGCTGGCAATTTTGTAGCGAAGAGTAAAATTGGCAACGGAGCCTCTTCTCAGTAGCTACCTCCTTTACCGCGGCTAGATATCGAAAAACGTTTCTTGATTCAGATCTATCTTAGCGTTGTTTGTTTTTAAGTTTTACTCTGCTTATTGAAAAAAAACTTGTTATCTAAGAAACGTTAAGTTGATTCTGAGTACGGTGTTTTCAATTATGGAGTTGGAAGTACTTTGTCTTAGTTTTTAGGGTTGAATGGAATAATAGTAAGTGAGATTAATAAATTTGAGAGTTACGAATGTGCAGCAGCTTGACTCGTGCGCCTGACTCATCCGATTTGACGATTTAAAAATAAACGCTGCGACTCAGGCACGAAGGAATACTCCCCTGCTCCTTCGCTGAACGCTGTAAAGGCTCTCGGGAAACAGCCCCCGTTTGCTCTACGCTGACGTGACGTAGAAGTATAAAGCTTTGCTAATTGGTTCTCCCATAAAAGCGCGGGATAAGTAGGAACCAAACAGAGCATTTTGAGGATCACTGATCCAGATGAGATTGGGTGATCAGACATTCTGATGACGACGGAGAGCGGAGCCTATGAGCGGGTCACGTTGTAGCGGTAAGACTGTTCTGTACAACAGAATGAGTTGATAGGCTATACCATGAGTGTAGAAAACTTTTGCATATTTAGCTGGCTGGGAATAATTTTTCATTTTTTTGTCAAATAATTGTGTTTTTTTTATAAATTTAGATATTGGTCATCGTAAAACCTTCCCATGTCCCAATAGCTAGAAGACACGCTACACCATTATGTCTCATCTGCAACGAAACTGTAGCATCTTACAAGAATATAACACTTCACGACTCTTCAACTCTTCATTTCCTTTGGTCCCTTCTTTAAAAGGGTTTCCCATCACTGGGTTAGACCATTTTACATATTACGAACATGAAAGGTTAATATAGGACATTAGAATCTATGAGAATTAGTATTTTTTTAATGAAAATATCAGGTCGATACTAGCGGGTCTCCTGCAAGAGATAACCTGAGATGCGATTAGTGACAACTTTCATTTCTGTATTACCACGAAAAATTTTCACAATTCGTTTGAAAATCGTAGCCACTTTTGAGTTGGAGACGAGTCCAGCCAGCCAACCAGCCATCCAGGTTGTGGAGTTTCCAGTAGTTTCTTGTGTGTTTGGTGGTTGTGACCTTGTGCTGAGTCAGCCTGGCTGTTGAGACGCGCGTCCGTTAAGCCGCACCTGCTCTTAGTCACTGTCTGATGTCACACATGCGTGAAAGACTTTCAACAACACACATATAATGTCCGCCGCTATTAAAATTCAAATGTACGCTCCAAGAAAAATGCGAAACCCTGCAATTACTCCTCAAGCAAGCGAAACTTGTTAAACAGGGAACTTTCCTCCCATGAGGGATTCGTCTTCAAGCTACGAGGCTGCACAATGGTGAAATATACTTCCTGTGTAGACGGCTAGAAGTTGAAGCCTCTGATCGACACCATTTCCATTCCATTTGAAAATATCCGCTTAGAAATTTTTTAAATGTAATTGTTTTCACTGGTTCGTATTCTTTCATTGCCATCTGCTTGACTCCTGTGCATTCCAATCCATTCCTTTGATGTTTATAACCGAATAACAGGGAAATCTATACTCGTTTATAATTGAATTGTTGAATTTATTTGGCATAGTGAAAATGATAATACAAAGAGTTCATGACACTTTCAATGCCCGATAATACTGACTGTTAACTGATGAACGTACAAGCGTATCTTTTTTTCGACGAATCATACCGTTTTATGTTTGCGTTTCATGTTCCTGTTAGATTTCCTCTTGTCTTCATATTGACTAACCTAACATGGCGGTTTCTAGCAAGCATTGCCAACTGCGGCCATCGTCCTGTCAACGTATCAACGTCACCTTGTCTGTTCAGCGGGCTTACGCGCGTACGTGGACAGAATTTCTCTTTGAAAAATATAATATTAAGCAATTAATGGAAAATAATTCTATAATACGCTCTAATTTTTCTCTCTGTTAAAAAATAAGGAAATAAAATCGGAGAAAGTCGACGATAACAATTTATTAAACCACTAAGATATACCATGGCGTACGAGGTGTGCAGCAGAATGGGAGTATTATCAGCCGTTTTTAAGAAGATTCATTAAATTTATACGAAGTAAAAATATATTTATATATACATAAAAAAATTGAGATCGAATTCTTTTATCTTAATTTTAAAGGCATTTGTAATAATATTATTTTGGGAGTGCGAATTCATACTTTTATTTTTTGTATTGTGTTGTGTAATTAGTTAACTGCGATTGGATCGGATCCCTGGAACAGCTGACCACCAATTACATATACAAATAATTTGCATAGTAGAATATGACACTAGCCGGATGTCCGGTGTTGCCCGGTAATTCATTTATACTATCCCGCTGCAGTATTTAATTCGACAGTCATCTCTTTTATTTTTTACTTCATATTAAAAATAATTACATTTAAAATTGAACTTAAGGTAAAAAAATTAAATACGTTTTAAAAATGAAACTAATCATTTACACAATTCTCTGAAACAGAAACATTAACTAATTTAAATTTCATTAAAAACTTCCTATTTCACTAATAAATTTTAGAACTTTTCAGATAAGGTCTTTGTTTGTTGCCAGTTTATTAGGATTGAAATATTCCAGGAGTTTCTCCCTTTTTGTTTGGAATGTTTTACATGCCATTAATATGTGTGGAATTGTCAGGTTAATATTACATATCCTACATATAACTTTTTCTTCTCCTGTTAATAGGTAATAGTTCGTTAGCTAAGAATGCAATATTCGAATTCTGTTAATCACAACTTGCTGTTTTCTGAATAACTTTTCCATATTTATTATGTCAATACTATTCACCATATATTTTAGAAACACACCACTTTGTTCAATTCTTCTGTTGTTCGTCGCTGAATATTTTAGACTTTTGATTATTTCTTTCCGTTTATTAATAACTTGTAAAATTTGTGAGGAAAACAATGATAGCTGCGCTGTTCTCCATGTTGGGACCAAAGAATACGATTTATGTAGAAGTCTGGGTAAAGTTATGCTGTTTTTGTCATGTACATCACTAAACTGGGAGTCGTCTCTTTGCCAACTCATTATACCATCAGATAGATTGTCATATTTATGAAAAATTATCTTTTCACGCCCCCTTGAAATGCTGAAAACGAAATGTTTTGGCCTCCGAACGAACATGTGTCTAAATCGTAATTCAACTGCACTGTATATCTTTCACATTTTCTCAAAATATTACTTCAAATGCGCTTCTTTTTTAAAAATATTTAACTCTGTATGCTCGCAATTACAATAAACGGAATATATCAGAACTAAAAAATCCAAAATCGAATGTCAAAACAATTCCAAGCTACGACGCAATAAACTTGGGTATATATTGATGCGTACGTCTAGCGCCACCGATTATTCAAACGGTCAGGCTGAAAAGTTTAAATTATATGCTGTTTTTGTGAGTAATTCAAAAAATAGAATTTTAAAATTAAGTTGGAAAATTAAACACAAATTATGGCCCTCGGCCACATCAGCACCTACCATGAAAAATCAATCAAAATCCTCAAACTGTGTTGGGGCAGAAGAATAACGAACACATGCACACTGGAATTTCATACATAAAGATAAATAAATCGTCTATGTTGATTTTCCTAAAACTGCACTGTATATGATTATTGTTCAATTGAAAGAAGGAAAATAATGTTAAGACTAAGGAGGAAAGGTATATTATTTACGTAATAAATAGAAAAAATGTAGTTTAGTGTTAATATCAGTAAATCTACTTCAACTTCACTGCCAACGCTGACCTGTAAGAGAAAACGTCTGGAGAGCCTATTGGAGGTAACTTATTGGAAGACTTCAAACTGCCCACCTTGCGGCTCACTCGCTCCCGCTATAGCAGCCATGTCTTTTAACTGGAATGAGAGATGATCATGCACAGTATTCCGTTAAACACCTTTCCCACCCTGAAATACCTGTAAAATTCCTTTCGGTGCTCGGCAAGTACATTGATTTCTTGCTCTGACGGAGAAATGGCAAAAGCAGCGAATTTAAAATACAATTTGATTCAATTATTAAAAATCTTAAGAAAAGCTTCTCGGGTTTCCTTCCAGATTAGATCAATGAACATTGATTAAATAAATGAGCGGAAACCCGAGTAACCTTTCTTAATTCCAACCACCAGGGAAACCTTTAATTAAAATCTTATTTTGTCGTGCAACTGTGGCATGCCATTCGAGGTCACATTTATTTACTTTTAATTTTTTAAGTCACGTATTAAAAGAAACGTCTTATAATGAAAAGTTCTTTGGCTGAAATTTTTTACCAGAGGTAACTCTTTGTAGTTATCTTTGGTCTGTGAAGGACGTATCTGCAATTTTTATCGTCTTGGAGTTTTCTGATCGCGAATTAAGCTAGTAAACATTTTATTTTAAGTGTTCTGTCATATTTCAAGACATCATGGAGACTATTGAGTAATGAACGGGTTGACGTTAAAAAAACATCCCAGAGGCAAATAATTTAACTATCTTGCCCACCACATTCCACACACATTCCAACTAGTGAGAGGAAGAAAGTGTTGCTGGCCAAATAACTCCAAAGAACAATTTCAGCAAAGGCCACATTCTCTGAGTTAGAAGAGATTTCATAGCACGTCGTATCGAAGGACTTTAGTTGAAGGATGTATAGAAATAAATTGCAAAATAACTTACTGGAAGTAAGTGTAATGAAAGACGGAAATTAATAAAAGCTGTAAATATTAAAACGATAGAGAGCATGTTGCTAAAAGGGACATAAATAGCTTAAATTTTTTAAGTGTTACGTATTCCGTCGCATAACTGAAGACAATGCGTCTACTTGAGTCAAGATTTTCAAAATAGTTTTTACACAACCAAGTTGTCGTAATGAAGTTCCGCGTTGAAGTGACCTCCGGCGTACAACCGTCTAAAATTAAAGAGCAGTGGATGACTGGGAATCGTATTTAGACACGACTCTCTATTTCTCTCCACCAATATCTATTCTTTTTATTCTGTAAATATGACTAAACAGAAATGACAAGCAGCGGAAAACTTTTATTGGCGCCACGAAAATGTAATATCAAGCCTAAGAAGTTGGTATCGCGACTCCTACCCCGTCGTCCAACGGTGTCACCAGATTAAGCACCCTTTAACAATCTTTACACACACAGTCACCACGTGAGTCTGTTATTGGAGACAATGTTTGGCAACGTAGCATTTTCAGTCGGACAGGATAATATATCATGCGCAAATACGCTATGAAGTCATACTGTATTACGTTTTGGCGTGATTCAACGTGGAACGATAAGGCTTTTACTGCGGAAAATCCAGTTATTAAAATTATGTTTCAAATCGTTTGAAGAACTTCAAGTACAATTTCTGTGCAGCGTCATTCAAAACGTATTCTTTAGATGTGTTATTATGGACATTGGTAATCAAACAATAGCGATTTTAAAGTTCCAGATTAACTTCTTTAAAGCTCATATTAAAGTGTAGCAACCATGTTCTATGAACTTTCACAAATAGAAAACAACGACGGAATACTAGCATTAAATTAAAACCTAATTAAGAAGCATAATTTCTGGATATTTATTATTACACGTTTTCAGCATCGGTGACAAGTATATTGATTATTATCATCATAACTTAATTACGTAGAATGGAGAGCGTAATATGACATTTACCTGTTTTATTTTATAAGAATGCCTCGACTGTCCAACAATAAAAGATACTTTTTTTTAAACGTGGATTGCGGAATATTGAACTTAATTTTTTAAACGTTCCTATGTGGAAAGTTTCTTTTTCGAGTGTGCTTACATTTTGGTGTTCAGAAGTATGCGAGAGTGAATAAATAAAGAATAAGGTAGACTGGCTGTTATAGTTAGATTGTTAAACTTCATCTTACTGGAATAAAATGTCGGAAAAGCACTAAAAACTTGCAAAGGGACAGAAAAGTGTAGAATGTAGTAGATGCAGCTGTGAGGAGCTGAAAGAAGTACAAATTTAAGGAGAGTGAAGGTGACAATTTTTAAACAGAATTAACAGACTATAATAGGAAAAACTTGATCGGACGAGGAATTAAAGTAAGCGGTTTCCCTAGCTAATGAGCTATCCTTGTCTTCACTAGTCCCCATGCGAACTTCTCAATTGACACAATTTCTTCAAGGTTTAATTTGAGAAGAGTTCAGTGGCTGGAACGACCTTATACTTAGCGGATGTCCTGGGCTTGATTCCGGTCGAGCTTTTTCTTTATTAATTCTTTCATTCACCTTTCATTGAAATAAATTATTTTGTTCTCTTTCAATTTATCAAATTAATACGTTGATAAATGTTATGACGGTTGTTAGTTTGATATTCAGGAATAAAGCTTATTCAATAAGAGATTGTGAGGAGAGATTTGAAGGCATTATGTATCCCATTGTTAGATTTTGTAATTCATTTGTGGAATGTATAGCAATACAGCCTGGAAGAAATTACATATTTGTGTGGGTGACTGGGGAAGCCGGAAGAGTGAGGTTTTTTCAACGACATATTTATGACAGTGAAATAGGTGAGGCTACTGGTTGTCCGTCACGCATTTGAGAAAGGTACTGAGGAAGTGTTCGAATTCCCATATTACCTGAGTTCTACCAGCTGGGTCCTCTCCATTCCAGCTGATTCAGAAACCAGCAGTCGCAATTATTGACAAAGATCTGTAATTGATAAATACCCAAAAATTGTAATTTAAATGTTCGTTGTTCAATAAATGTTAATTTTCATTTTAGTATAATTTCTTTGGTGGTATCTTAGTTTAAATTAATATGCATTTGCCTCTAAGTAGTTGTTAAATAATTCATTTTGTTTAACAGGCTACATGAGGGTGGTTCTAAAACAGGAAACTCCCCTATAATAGCATAGGATGGGAATTTGAAAAGGGGGGGGATGTGGAAGGTAGAGCAAGGTAACCAATGTAGCTCCTGGGCTTTAGTTCAAGGATCCTACGCGATGTTTCGCCTAAAAGAGATGTAGGTAAAAGCCTAGAAAACCTGCATCAGGTATTTCTCCCGAATGACGGGACATGAGTTTGCTTTTGGATCGCAGCATTCCCTTCTCCGTGTATCCACCGGGAGGCAGTTGGCCGACTGAAACAATGGGATCATAAATATAAAATTCATATAAATATTACATTTTGGCTTCTAACTGTCGGGGTTTGTTTTAAAAATTTACATACAACAGGAAATTATTACAATTTTAACCCTAAATCAGATATGTTAATGAAATTTTCTCATCATTACAAAACTATTGATAATTTAGTTCAAGGTTTCGATAATTTTCACCTAAATATAAATTTTATCTATGAAGTAGTACCTAATCACTCAATTATTTTTCTACTTGTTTAACAACTTTTGAAATAACGGAATTATTAGCGAAATCAATATATTCTGGAAGAGTTATTAATTACATATGAAATAACCCTATTTTCCTAAAGAAATCTATGATTTACAGTCGGCTAGATTGGGCTACCAAGTTGCCACATCTCAAATTCCACATTGAAACTATAATAAATTTGCTAATGTTCTTTTACTAATTTTTCCCCGATAAATTTTATTAACACGACATGAAAAAATTAAATTCGAATAAAATCAAGTACTCTGCCAACGATATTGCAACTAAAAGGATCAATAACAAAAAAATGAGTTTTATAGTCCTACCTTGATTTGCGAACATGCAATAAAAATTAATGAACATGCATAATAATAACGGTTGTGTTTTATTGAAATCTATAAATAATTTAAATTTTGTAATAAATATTAAAGACAAAATGTTCTGTATATTGGGAAAATCATGACAGCCCTAAAAACGCGAATAGAAGAACAATAAAATATCATCTAATGTGATTACAGAAGTACACCGTTACATCCAAGCACATATACATAAAATATAAAATTTTCGATTAGCAAAATGAGCAATTTTTGGGTGGAGAAATTAATTATTTCTCAAAACTAATGAGCAAAACGCTACATACCATGTATAACATTAATACATTGAACGTAAAAAATGTCACAAGTAATTTAGACCAATTTAATTTTTGTATTATTTGATTTTACATTGTTTAAATTTAACGTCCTGTATTGCTTACACATTGCTGGGTGTAGTCCACGACAGCTAGTGGTTTATCCAATGAAAATATAACCCAATTTAACCCAATATTCTGTATTCAAAGTCACAATTTTTTAAAATTCTGTTTAGTTACTCCAAGAAGTCCACAAATATTGAATTGGAATTGAAATGTTGTAGAGACCAAATAAATGTAAATATTATTTGCTGAAAAAATTTTCTGAATTTTTTATTTGTAATAAGAATTAATATATTATTTATTAATTTCTCTTATTTACGACAATAGTTTAATGACGGAAGACGAATTAGATTAGATGCGGGTGCAGTAAACCTGCTAGTAATTTTTTTTCCTGTGCACAGTAATTTCTGTCGTAACTAGACTGCAGCTGTAAAAATCACTTGTACGTGCTCAAATAAGATGTGGTTATCAGTTTGTTGTGTTCAGTGCAAAACAAGTTCTAGATTCCTCGGCTTCGTTATCTCTTAGAATAGCCAATAAATCAATTGTTTCCGACTGAAGAATGGCATGACGCTTAAACAAGCTCAGGAGACGAGAGGTTCACTCATTTAGGTGTTATGATCTTAAAAGAATTCCAATCAAATTCTTGCTCCTCCTCTTCTCGAACCCATCGAAATCTGAGATGTTGACGTGAAACGTTCCTTAACTTGAACAATAACTGAATTGCACAATTAAAAAGTTTTAAATGATTCACAAGATAACTCAAAATGAGTTACAGGTATCAGGGGAAGTCATGATTAAAAAAAATCGTTTCTAGTACCAAATAAAATTTTAAAATTAATAAAGGGATATTGAATAGACCAATGAGAGGGCAGTAGTAAATATTAATTCTTTAAAAGATCGATTCATGGTAAAATTACGTTGACTGGTGTAATATACGACTGTATCTTCTTTCAGTGTTTAACTAAATTTTGTACGTTAGACATTTTTTGTGGAGCAGCAAGAGTAATGAACGGCGGAATAGTCACGCAATTATTGACAAAGATCCGTATGTGATAAATAGCTCGCATAGTCACGAAAACAAAGGGATTAACAAAAAGCACTCTAAATTACAACTTCTGGGCATGAGGTATCACGTTTTTGGAAGAAACCCTGAATTAAAAGCTGTAGGTTTGATAAATGGCTGGTCATTGGCCAAAGTCGTGGATAATTTGAATCTGAAGGAGAAAACCCAGGCATCGAGATAGAAAATATGAGAAGAGGCAGTTATAGAATGGAAGAAGCAGAAGCCGTTATAGACGAGACGTGAGACAGCCACTTATCAAAGGGCACCGCCGGCCATCACGTTCCAGAACCTTAACGTCGCCCATTCTGCGTGAATGACTCCAAAGGTTCCAGAGCAACAGTGGTAATGCACTGTCAAACAAAATATCCTTCAAAGCCTACAATTATAATGCCGCAGTGGTCTTCGCCAAGAATACGTGTTTGTATTTGAGCCTCCCATGTCCCCTATAAATATTGGCAATTTGCTTTTCCATATTACAAATGGCTAATTCCTTATATTTATATTCTTTTGATAGAGCAGGACGGTAGGTTTTTCTCTTTTTGTTGTTAAATATATTACAAAAATTTAAAAAACTTATAATTTAATTTATCCTGTTCTATTCTATTAAAGTAAATTCAAAATTTCACAACTGAGAAACATTACACATTAAAGTACGAGGTCTTTCCCGGTGAATGGCATGTATAAATTCTTCTCGAGTTTCCAACCGGGTCAAAGATTTTAACAGTGACGTTTCGATGGCTTGCTCTGCCATCATCTTCAGACTGAAGTGTCAAATTCAGTGAGTGTAGGCCTGAGGCAAGTCTGTGCAAGCACAAACCGCCTGTGATTGGCTAGATGTGGACGCGGGAGCGAGGGCGTCTCCCATTGGTCCACTAGCTTAGTCATGCTCTAGTCCCCCGTGGCTGCGGTCACGTGGCCCGTCTCCGCTGCAGATGATGGCAGAGCAAGCCATCGAAACGTCACTGTTAAAATCTTTGACCCGGTTGGAAACTCGAGAAGAATTTATACATTACACATTGATTAACCATTTAAAATTAAATGTCTAAAATAAATTATTTACAACTTTTATTATATTATCAATTACTACATCTTCAAGGGAAAACAAATCAAGGACAATATAGGACTAAACGGAATAATACGGTGGCGTTAGCGATTGTTTTATATGAAGCTCTACATGGGGTCTGAATTAGAGGAATTATAAGTGACTAAATAATTCTAAATAATATTAAATTTATGTAACATCTTAAAAAACTGAATGCAGATCATTCGAATGGCAGTTTGGTTCCTTCCGTGTATTGTTTATTGACCGAAGAAACCAATTACTTTTTTTGGAAAGGGCCAGAAGTAAATAATAGAACTCCACCTGGAAGATGAGGACAGAGCTTGCAAACGTCGCGTATTAATCGCTGTGTGACCCGCGTGGAATCCCGAGAACTGTTTCTGCAACAACTTCGCCGGGAAAGCCTTCGATCTTTAATAAAGGAATTGTTATCAGGAGCGAGGGTGTGAAGTGGACGACCTTGCATCTGGAGAAAGAAACCTCACAGCCGTTACGCCTCGGCCCAAATTCCCGCGGACAGCTTTCTGTGGTCTCACACCTAAAAACCAGCCACCATTGTGGCTTCCTCCCGGACTTCTTACATAAAGCCGTAAAGATCTGCTGGACCAAAGCAACCAACAGCCTTGTTCTTCATTTCTTATTCTTCACTTTCTACTTTTTGCTGGGGGGGTCGACGTATTACTTAAGTTTTCTGAAAGGTCGTGCTTTTCCCAAAAATTGTGTTCGATCTGCCACTTAAACCGTATCGTGATCAGTCAAGTCCGACACCGTTACAAATTGTCTTTTTTACCTTAATGGTCTCAAGTGCCCCTAACAATGTTAACAAGGGTGACAGCTCTTAGGTTTCTTCGGTCCTTGACATAATACAGCAAGATTATCTCGTGAACTCTGCCGCATTATCGTTTCATTTTCTTGAACTAATTAGTGAAAGTCCTCCATTCAATTTTCCGTTTATAGAACGCAGAATTAGATTTGGTGTTATATCTAGTTGAAACAAAAGTAATGGTGATTTGACCAATAACATTCACAGTTAGTTCCTTGGTAATTTTAATTTGCTGCATTTCATTTATATTTGCCTTCGAATAAGCGTCAGTAATACTTCTCTTATACTACTGCGTATATGCATTAGTATGACGGTGGCCATCAACCTGCTAGTGTCATCAAATCGATAAATAAATAAAAGCTCTTGTTGTGATACTCAGTCCTAAGACTGGCCTGATGCAACCCTCCATGCTAACCTATCTTGCGCAAGCCTTTTCATTTCCTCATAACTAGCACAACCCACATACTTCCTTACTCTGCTTAGCCTATTCTATCCTTGGCCTCCCTCTACTGTTCTTACCCCACACTTCCGTCTAATGCTAATTTTAAATAAAAGCTAGTCCAAAATAATTTTTGCGCAGTCATTGTCCTTCAACACGCTTTTACTTAGTATATTTGTTCGTGTGGAGTAAGGTATTATATGGGTGCTAAACGAGGACGAAAGGAGCGGCAGAAAGGAAAAGAATGTGGTGCTATACAAGAATGCTGAAAGTCAGATGGGTGGATAGAATCACTAACGAGGAAGTTTTATGCAGAATAGGGGAGGAGAGGACAATTTGGAGGACTTTGGCCGAGAGAAGGGATTGATTAATAGGCCACGTTTTGAGACATGAGTGTCTTGTAAAGTTAGCATTAGAGGGAGGTGTGTTGGGTAAGAACAGAATAGGGAGACCGAATATGGAATAGGCGAAGCAGATAAAGGATGATGTTGGTTGTGGTAGTTGTGTATAAATGAAAAGGCTTGTGCAGAATAGTCTAGAATGGAGGGTCTGATCAGTACAAGTGCTGAATATTACAACAGCAGGATTTCATTTACGATTACCGGTTCTTGATCGTCTTTGGAGACAGAATTTATTGCTGCTTTTAGTAATAATTCTTTGGCAGAGTTGTAGAACCGAAGTATACTGTGACAAATGAAATAGGTACGCCATATTTATATATGACAATAATGGGTGACAATTCAATACAGAATTGAAGCTTGTCGTTCATAATTCAAACTAAGTAACCGTATTTTAAATTTATTGTTGACATGTAAAATGAGACATAGATGAATGAAGAGTTACTAAAATAATTGGTGAATGATATCGGAAAACTGACTGAATGGAAAAGAGAAGATCTAAAATAGTCTCACATTGAAATATATTTCCATGTTTATTTTTAGAGAGATGTGTGCCGTAAAGTTTTGTTTTGGAGGAGATTTGCGTTACTTGCTGTATGTACAATCCTGCAACATTTACCACGCTGGACGACATCACAAGACGTCAGACGACAACGCTGGTTCAGCCCAATTATCATCCTCCGACGTTCACTGCTCCAGGGCTCCAATATTCCTAGAGCACGTCTGTTTCATATTCATAACGCGATATTTTTTGTTTTGTTTTTTCTCCCAAGGCACATTCCCTCAGGACCCACCAAGATCTTGGGGGGGAAAAGGAGCTCGTAAATCTGAATCATAATCATAAAATATTGTAATCATTTTAAGAAATTCATTAACATATTCATATGGTATTTAAATTTGTAACTATAATTTTTATAGTAAAATATGTTATAACAGCTTAAATAATACTTGGACGCTTTCGGCTTACAGTTTCCCATATTCATTTATTCATGGGGTGGCCAACCTTTTATATACAGAGCGCTAATTTTTTGAATGGCGATTTCAGATGTGTCACATGACTCCAGCACATTGATAATGTCTCACGTTCTAGTTTAGGGGTTGATAAATACATATGAGAATAGTGTTTGCAGTTTAATGAATCGCCAATCTACAAAGGTTTAAGTTTAAGAATGTTGTTCCAGTACGAGAGGATGATGACCTCATGAAACTGCATTAGCTCTCGTTTGGTGAAGACAACTCTGGATCACAGTTGTTGGCAGCTTGGAACTTGCAATTTTTTGTTCTCTCCGTTTGCCAGAATAACTTATTAAATTCTTCAATTTCCGACTTTTGGGCATTCATTGCAGAACATGTCTAAATGTACTATGATTTTTAGTAATGTAAGGGGACTTCCCGTTCGAAATACAAACAGGTTAAAGTATGCAATGCGCCACTTTTAATCGTCCAAAGCGCTGCGCCACGGTTTGGCCACCTCTGATCTACATCAATACTGGTCCAATTATTATTTATACACTCTCTTACGTACGAAAAATAAAGCGTTGTACCGTACTGTGTATTTCGTTAATCTTATATTTATTACAGGTCGTCAAGTTTAGAAATAACATTTAAAAAAATTATTTAATACGTTGGAGACTTCGACCAATGAAGATATGGATAAACTTGGCGAACTATAACTCGAAAACTTCCAATTGAAATAAATATTTAACAAATCCAGTAATTACTATAAATTTTTTTACTACATTATTTATCCACCGACTGATATATAAATGATGGAAACACTCAGACAATGTTGTTGTGGTCTTCAGTCCTAAAACTGGTCTCATGGAACCTACCTTGCGCAACCCTTTACATTTCCTCATGACTAGCACAAGTCACATCCTCCCTAATCTGATTAACGAATTATATCCTTGGCCTCCCTCTCCTTTTCTTACCCCACACACTTCCCACTAATGCTAATTTTACAAAACCTCATGCCATAAAAAGGTGGCCTATTCATTTATCCCTTCTCTTGGTCAACATCATCCATATTGAACAAGAAGTTCTCGGGATTTCACCCGGGTTATGTCAATCATTATATACGACGTCATCGTCTTCAGGTTGAAATCCCGAGAACTTCTTTTTCAGTCTATCCACCAGGAAAGCCTACATTCTCTAATATCCTCCATATTGTTCGCTTTCCCCCCATTCTTCTTAGAACCTCCTTGTTCGAAACTCTATCCACCCATTTGATTTTCAGAATTTGCCTATAGCACCACGTTTCTTTTCCTTTCCCCAACTCCTATCGTCCACGTTTCGCACCCATATAACGCCACGCTGCATACGAACATTTTTAGCAACGATTTCCTAATATTCACACTTATATCACCCGTAAGTAAATCCCTCTTTTTCGCGAAAGCCTTCCTTGCCTGTTCTATCCCACTCTTTATGTCTACTATACTTCTACAATCCCTTTTTATTGCGCTTCCCAAGTAGCAGAATTCTTTAACTTCCGTCAAAATATCCCTACCCAATCTAACACCCTTTGTTATTTCAGTTTTCCAAACGACGCTGCATTACCTTTGGTTTTCCATATACTAATTGAACTCTGTCCCCAGGACTCCGGTCATGCCATTTATTATGGTTTCCAAGTCTTCTTCTGATTCTCCTAATACTACAATATCGTAGACAAAGCGAAAGTTAGAGAATAATATACTTAACTTGTTACTTCACAACATTTCTTCCACAATTTTCATGGACCCCTACCGGCAAGTTACATACAACGACAGATCAGGGAAGGGGTCCAAAAAATTGCAAAGGAATAGTCTTGAATAGTTGATGTAATTATTTAAGTATATTATTGTCCGACTGTGTCCATCTAAATACTATTATACGGACAAATTAACCATAATTTATCCACCAACCTAATAAGTAAGTCATGTAATTATCGCAACAGTTAAAGATTTATTCATAATATGTTTATCTGACATTAAAATAAATCATTAAATGAATTATAACAGCCTATTTGTCAGTTTTTTTATTTTATTTAAACGATGAAATATATTACGTTTCGTCTCCCAATTGAAACTTCTTCGGCCGAAGGAATCATGGAGCGAGGTCGAAGAACAGCTAAATTTTTATATCCGAAGAAGTATCAAATGAGAGACGAAACGTAGTATATTTATTGATAAAATTTGTCATGAAGGATTTGATATGTTAAGGATATGCTCTTTCTCTTCCTCCTCTTCCGGAATGTAATATTGGCCTGTTACGGAAGAATTTGGGAATATTACGTTCCGCGCGTTACCGGTTATATACAATAATACGTTTACAATTCTGAAAATTTAATAAACAAGCACCTTATAGGCGGACGATTTCCGCGAGAGTTCTGGAAGGTATGTCTTTCAGAGCACGCTCCTCATGAGTCGCATGTTCTTTGCTCATTCAGGACTGAGGACACGTCTTCTTCGCCGTAAAAGCGCCTCCATTTATCTATGGAATTCGCCTACGTGCAAGTACACTTTATGAGGAAAACAAAACAGTAAATTTTCCGGTGGTACTGTGCTGTAGTATGTACTGAGAATGGTTAAGTAAACCTCTGATGCAAATATGTACCATCAGAGAATTTGCAGAGGAATTTTCTTCGTTTTGAATTCAAGTGCTTGTCCTCTGTCCGAAAAGATTCAACTACCAATGAGCACGTTTCTAAATTATAAATAAAGTAATTAAATTAATCTGACTTAACATTATAAATAAAATACAAAGAATGGTCAAATGTCAGAAATTGAATAACTTCATTTGAATACGTTTCGTCCCTCAACGTTAGGGACCGACCCAGTTCAAAAATTAAAAATCAACAGTTCACTCCAGTGAGACTATGAACAGTCAAATACAAGCAAATGATTAGTAATATAATTTTAATACCTATTAGTACACTTTTCTTTACTACGCCTACTTACCAATAGCACGTGAAATCCACTCGACAATTTTCAACTAAAATTGAGTATCATCCGTTGAAAAAAAATTTGTATTTGCTCAGTTATAATAATTTTATCATTAATGTCGTTACTATTTATTGTTTTTGCAACCCTATTTACCGAGAAATTATGTTCCTATCGCAATAACGCGGAAAAACTCCTGTTAATCCGTTGCTTTCTCTATTTGTATGCTGACATAACAAGGTTGGTATTTCTCTGTAGCAACCATAGCTGAAACAAAATATTAAAAAATATAAACGAGAAAAAATTATTAATGTGTCCCGTGGTTTGTTGTGATTTATATTGACCTCTTTCTCTAAGCTAGCCTGAAACAATTTCGAGACTCTGATTCATGTTTTTCCTACGTGGCGAGTGTAAAAAATGAAATTATAATTAAATAGACAAATTTTTTAGATAATTTTGGAGCTGTAAATTGAAGAGTTTCGCCTACTTTATTCTAAAAGAATTGTATTTGTACTATTGGCTCGTGAAATTCCTACTGGTTACCCCTGTCCAGTAAGAAACCAATGTTTCTAGCTGAGATTTTCAGATTTATGTTATTATTACACTCATTTTTTGGGAGGGGGGATTAACAGGCTACATGAGGGTGATCCTGAAACAGGCAACTCCCCTTTAATAGCATAGGAAGGGAATTGAAAGGGAGGATGCGGAAGGTAGAGCAAGGTAGCCAATGGTTGACTAGGGCCCCCGGGCTATGGTTTAAGGATCATATCCGGTGTTTCACCTAAAGAGATGCAGGGAAAACCCTAGAAAACCTGCATCAGGTAGGGCGGGCATTGGGCACTATTCTTACGCCCTTCCGAATGACGTGAGACGAGTTTGCTGTGGGGTCGCAGCATTCCCCTCTCCATTCTCCACCAGTTTAGGACGCTGTTGGCCGACTGATCAAAAGGGATCAGCGGACAACTGTTGCCATATGCCCAAGGTCTTCGACCCCAGTACATATACCTCCTAAAATAGGTGAAGGTGACTCGGCATGTGAGAACTTTGATAAAAAAAACAGAGAGAGTGCCAGGCATTCCCGACATAATCAGGTGAGCCCCGCAATCACTCTGGGGTGAAGCGCCTGCGAAAAAACTCCCACAGGCACTCTTATTACTCTCACATTTCAATAATTGTCATATATACGAAATATGTAAAAATAATTACGAATTAGTTTGCTGACTTATGAGCAGCGGGACACAAATTCAAGCAATTGATTCGATTTATAGGTTGCGTCTATCTCCTATTGAGGAAATTTGATAGGCCATAAAACAAAGAACACAAATAAATACCATAAGCAATAATATTATAAGTTCATGGATCGATAATAATATTTTTTTTTGGTAACAGGCTACATGAGGATGATCGTGAAACAGACAACTCCCTTTATTATAAGAAAATACAATAATATGAATAATTGTGGGCATAAAACGACTGTATACAGGAATAAAATTCTAGTGCGATCGAGTACCGCTTTTATAATTTTGCAGATAAATATTATAAAGTGGTCTTAAAAGCAAACGCAATCTGGCCAAACATTTCAAAATAATGCTTTGTTAAAATAAAATAGGATGTGCCAACACGTCGGAAAGACTGGAGTTTTTTAATAACCGACTTTATTGTGTAGACAACATGGGGTAGTGGAGATGACGTTATCCAGGTTGGATGAGGGTAATAGAAAGCGAGGGTAATAAGTTTACAAGTAATTCTCTTCTCCTGGGACATTTTTTGAGCTGTTATTTTGGACAATTACAGTACAACTCCAAGAGAAGCAAAGGTAAATTTTGCCGTCTCAAAGGCCTTTTGGAGAAAGAAGGACAAACACAAAGAAAAATGCTGACTTCGTACAACAAAGAAGATAAAGGCTCGGATCGCAGGGAAATATTCCTCTATAAAATGGGACGTTATGTATGCACACACGGTAATTACATCTCCGTTACACTTCTTATGAAATGAAATTCAGTTAATTTTTAAATTGTTCTGAAACCGTGACATTTAAAAACCTAAGATAGACACGGCGCATAGAGAACATTACAATAATTAATAAGTGATTTAATTAGCCTCTTTGTCAGTATTTTTATAATTTAAATATGAAATATTACGACGTTTCGTCTCTCATTTGATACTACTTTCGGGTAAAAAGTAGCTGTAAATGGAACATCACTCCATGGCTCCTATTGAGGAAAAATGATAGATAATAAACAATTAACATAGAGTAAGGTTCCATGTACAGATAATTTCTTACCGGAAGAAGTCTCAAATGAGAGACGAAACGTCGTAATATTTCATATTTGAATTATAAAAATACTGACAAAGAGGCTAATTAAATCATTTATTATATATTTAATTGCGAGAATAATTATTTAATTATAATAGTTAGCTAAGAAATTTTATAATTGTTTAAATTAATTTTTAATTAATTAATATTTTATATAACTGACCGCATTTATATTATACATCAATTACATTAAGAATTCCAGAATTCATAATTGAAGAAATATTTTTAGACACTGGAAAATACTAGAATATAAAGCTATGGTTAATAAATGAGTGTTCAAGGAAACTGCGATTAATAATCAGAACATCTGTAGATAAATGTATAAGCTATGACTACAATACATTTATTAATAGGAAAGAAATATATAGTAAATAAAAAGCCAATAGCCGAATATAATGATTTATTTTATTCAAAAAATGCGTTATTTGACTTTTGTGAATAAAAAAGACGTTGGGCGGTAAAAATTCCGTTTGGATGGAATAAACTTCTAGTGTTCTCAATGTTTGCACGATTAACGTCTGTTTCCGGTTGTAAGAGAAAGCTAGCAATTATTTGTTCCCAAACACGGAGCAAGCCGGGATTGTATGAGAGAGTTTTACGAAAACAGAGGTTTTGCGGTTTCATCATTTTACATTTTTTGCAGCGCTCGTTCTTCACTCCTCGTTGTCATCACAATTGCCTCTGTAAGCAGTAAACTTAATTACTATAAAAGTCCCCTCATCATCGCGCTATCTAGTTCTATTCAATAGCCAGCCGGCTGGCGAACTCTGTAAAACACAAAACAGCAGGAAAGTGTTTAGCTCTCGTGCTGCATTCAAAGCTGGCAAGTTATTCAAACAGCATGAAAAACATCAGCGTTTTCTGAAAATGAAAGCAAATGAAAATATGCGCTTGGAGACACGCTCGCAGGATATAAAGAAGAACTTTTATGCGTGTCGTTCTCGAACCTTCCAAACTTATTTTCGCTCTTTCATAGACTAATGGAACCTCCTTTAATTTAATTGCAGCGAGATTTAATGTCTTCTGCGATATTATACAAAATCAGAACTTATTACTTTATTTACTTACGAATTCTGATTCCTTTTTCGTTAAAAGAAATTATTATAATTTATTTAAAAAAACATTTTTTTTGCATATTTAAAATCGATCAAACCAATAAATAATTAATTCCACCACGAATGATTAAGAAGCAGGGACTGATAGTTTCAAGTATGTACGCTAACAACAAAAATTAAAAAGCTATTGTCATAGTCACAACTAAACGCATACAAGTACATGTTTAATTTGCTTGCCAAAAAGTATAGTTTCAAAAGATTACTAATAAGAAACTAATACGTGCTTAGCTCCGCTTAAACTATAATCATGATATTGAAATAAATGGGAAGATATTACTTATTTCAGTACCATATGAATACATAAATAATAAGCTGTTTTATAATTAGAACGAAAAAAAATTACTTGAGACATAACAAATTTACATTAATATTACAATGTTGGTTTTTTAATTTTTAACCTGCAATTCTTTCTAAATCAACACTACATATGTTGTTGTGGTATTCAGTCCGAAGACTGGTTTAATGTAAACCCTCCATGCTAACCTATTCTGCGCAAGCCTTTTCATTTACTCACTAGCACAACCAACATCCTCCATAAACTGCTTAGCGTATTCCATTCTTGCCTCCCTATTCTGTTCTTACCCCATACACTTCCCTCTAATGCTAATTTTACAAGACCCTCGTGCCTTAAAACGTGGTCTATTAATCTTTCCCTGTTCTTAGTGAATGTCGTCCATATTGTTCGCTTTCCTCCTATTCTGTTTAGAACTTCCTCGTTTGTGATTCTATCCACCCATCTTATTTTCAGCATTCGCCTATAGCACCACATTTCGAAAGGCTTCTATTCTTTTCCTTTCCGGAGCTCCTATCGTCCACGTTTCGCACCCATATAACGCCACGCTCCATACGAACATTTTTAGCAACAATTTCCTAATATTCACACTTATATTACCCGTAAGTAAATTTCTATTTTTCTCGAAAGCCTTGCCTTTGCTATTCTACTCTTTATGTCTACTATACTTCTACTGTCCGTAGTTATTACGCTTCCCAAGTAGCAGAATTCATTAGTTTCCGTCAAAATATCCCTTCCCAATCCAACACCCTTTGTTATTCCACTGTTTCGCATACTACACTCCATTATCTTGGTTTTGCCTGTATTAATCCTCATATTGAACTCTTTCTCCGGGACTACGTTCATGCCATTTATTATGGTTTCCAAGTCTTCTTGTGATTCTCCTAATACTACAATATCGTCGGCAAAGCGTGAGGTTTTTATTTCTTCTCCTTGCAGTACGATTCCTTTTCTATTATCCGTTTTCACTTTCTTCATCGCCTGTCCTATATATAAGTTAAACAGCATGGGCGACAGACTGCATCCTTGTCTTACGCCTTTCTTTACTTCTGCTTTATTTTCTTGGTCTTCTATTCCAATTACTGCTCCCTGTCTTCTGTAGAGGTTATGCATACGCCTCCTTTCTCGATATTTTATTCTAGTTGTCTTGAAAATCCTTAATAACACTACATATTTATTTACAAAATAAGATACAAATTAATTCCATAAAACTAACAATTCTCTATCTCTAAACTCAGAGTCGTATATTATGCGCCTTCTCATAAATCAGAATATTACCACACAAAATCTATTCGGCCCTGGTAGTATAGGAAACCAGCAAAAAGTTACAAGGGTAATTACCGTGTCATCATAATGGACCTTCCGGCGTCTTCCGTCGTACTCGATCCAAACCACAGCCGCCACCGCTATTCTTCCTGGTTCAAGAAGAATTTCCGTTTACCCTCGTCTCCTTGGAGTAGATGTCCGATAATGCCCATCATCTGCTCGAAATCTCCCTTGCCAAAATTCCGATCATCTGTCCTGCAATCTCTCACTTAATCTCCTGCTCTCGAAAATCTCTCCCAAAAATCTATCTGCAAACCTTTTTAAAATCTACTCCCCACTTCTTTAATGCATATAACCAAATGGCAGGGATGGATATTCACCAATAACATTTATGGTTACTTTTGGTGAACTCTCCCGGCGCGCCGTGATGTGTAGGTTTTATTGCCCATGTCTCAAAAACTGTCACCTTTCTTTTGACTCCTCACCGCCAAAGTCCGAGCAGAAGTATTTGACCGTTTACAATATACATTGTCATAAGGCACCATTGTATGGGCATAATTTAAAATTATGATTTACTCCGGCAGATTTTAAATGAGTATAATATTATCTTCAGTGTGTTGCGGGGATTTTAAGTTTTATAAAACAGAGCTCTTTATTTAGCGTAAATAAATTTGTGAGAAAAATGGAGGTGGTTCACAGCAGAAGACATTGTGCTAAGTTTTGCCTGATCACGTCCACCTACTTTCGGGCGTTTAAGCAGGGCGTCTGTACAGAACGGATAATGCACAACTCTTTGTAGTTAGCACTTAATGCGAACTCGCGCAGCCAAGATCCTCCAAAAACAGGTTGGTTCATCCCAAAATGTAGACTAGAGCAGAAGTCTGCTGGGCAGATGCATCCCGATTTTTTAAAAAAATTTACAAACTTCGCTGCTGTATGAAATTGTCTTGGGAAATCAACGTGATGGTATCGTTAATATGCCACGACGTTTCGGCAACTGTCACCGTTACAACCTTTACTGCTGCTTCAACTCGATAAAATTTTTACAGCTTTAAAAACGATTTTAGTTGCTCAAAATGTTAATTTTGTTTATAACGGATGCTTCACTAGCTACATATGATCACACAATGATAATAAATATTTTAGTACAATTAGTTTTTATTATAAAAAATATTATAACGGAATTTCTCGGTAATTCATTTATATTAGCTGTAATATTTAATTCGACAGTAATCTATTTGTCAACAGATGATTAAACATTGAGATAGATCGTCAAATTCCCTAAAATTAACCTTTCCACGCCCTTATTATCGAAATCTTACAAATTAATACTGAAAATAAAATCCTCTTTCTAGGTTAGATGGAATGACACCGATTGAACATGGGTAGAAACCGTAATCCAAACAATGCACCTTTCACGTTTGCCCAATGTTCAATTAATCGGTAACTCAGCACTCAATTACAATACACGCAATATATAAGAACTCAGCAATGCAAAATCGAAATGTCAAAACAATGCCAAGCTACAGCGCAATGGACTTGCACGCATGTATTTCATACTGACAGGCGGAAATATTTTTGGTCCGAAAATTTAAAAAAAAACTGGCTCTCGACAACAGCGCCACCAACCGGCCAAGAACCATTCAGATTAAGCCACAAATACAACACAAAGGTTTTCATCAAAATCGGTCAAGACGTTAGGAGGAGGATAATTACACCGGAATTCTATATGTATATAAAAGTAAAAATTGCAATTAAACCAAATAAAATTGTTTAAAGGTCATTTTTACTACTGTTTATGTTAAAAATATAATTTATTTATTGACCAATAATTTGGTTTTGTATACAACATTTAAGATAAATTGCATTTATGAAAATTTAGTTGTCTGTCTAAAGTATGCACCTTTTTTTTAAATCAAACTCCTCCAGTCTGTGACTACTCATAACTATTAACAAGTAAAATTTCGTCTACTTTATATACTCTTCCATGGAGCGGCCATATTATTTATATATTTGAGGACAGAAAAATATTTCAGATGAAGTTTCCCAAAAATTATCTTCGACTTTGTGTCCACTTACAGATTGTAACCTCTAGTCCCCTTTGTCAAATATCCCTATAGTTGCAATTATAATTAAATTGTTTGGCCGTTTATTTGAAGAATGTTTCTTGGACGTCGTGGAGTTGGACCACTGGCAAGGAAGGATGCAAAGAAACACTACACTCGTTACCTTTCACCAGGAAGGTCTCACTTCCAGCATGACTTTCCGAACAGCTCTTGCTTGGTTTATGCGGTTGAGTACGTGTGTATAGTTTCTCGCAAATTACGCTCCACAGCACTCAGAAGAAAGGCTTAAAAACTTGGTCGATTCTCAAACACAGATTACTGGAACAGATTCACATTTTTCCAGTTTGCGTAATCACGTCCGGCTAAGCCTAGAATGTGGTCCTTCTTTGGGAAAACTCAATGGGGTCTTTCTTCACACTTGAATAAGCTCAGGATGGGCAATTAATAAACCTTTTTTTTACTTGGCTTCTCTCTTGTTCGCCATAACGGCTCCAAGTTTTTACGCATTTCACTACAAGTCGCCCGAGCTGGAAAAGTGCTTCTTTTATTACGTTTTGACTACGCGCCTCGACCTTGCTCTTCTAGTGTTTTATAAACGTTTCTGCCTTCCGGGTGCGCAGTTTCCGCCAGCTCTTAACTTTTACGTGAATGCCTGTTTTATTTCTTCTGACTGAACTGTCTTACACAAACTATATAATTTTAGGTGAATTACAGTTGCACACACACACACACACACACACACACACACATATATATATATATATATTGTGATATACTTTTTTGTATATAAAAACATTTATTAATTTAAAGTACAAATATGATCAATTTTAATATTTTTGTTTATTAATTTAAGTGAAGACACGGGCTTACTCTCAGGGGATTTTGGGTCTCTCAAGAGATGGAGTATGCATTAGCTGAAAATAGAAAAAAAAAATCATTGAATGTTATTTATCCAGAGCAATGAGCAAGTTTCACAATTTTTTTTTATCGCTTACCCACAATTACTGGGCCAACAAACATCCACCTCTCGAATGTTTGTGCGTCTCTCTGGCGTCTTGCAGGATTCGACCACGTCTGCTCACGTCCGTCCACTCGCCTGCCTTCTGGGGTCGAGCCAAGTCCTCTCCTCTCCTTGTTTCACTTCTCTTCTGGGGTCTGGATATCTGCTCTCTGGTTATCTGCTCTCTGGATATCTGCTCTCTGGTTCACTCGCCTGCCTTCTGCGCTCTGCTCCACTCGCCTGTCTTCTCGGGTCTGGTCTACTCGCCTCCCTTCTCGGGTCTGGTCGCGAGCCACCCATCGGCTTCCCTTTTAAACCTTCCGACGGGAATTCCCCTATTTCTCAACATTTCGGGGTTCCCCGCCCTCATTTTTCCCGCGGGGGTTCACCATCGTCATTTTTTATACACGCAAGGCGGGCCTCCCCCGCGGGGAACCACCATCTTTCGGCCGACTAGCCATTGTTGTTGGCCGAACTGCGCCTCATAACGCCACAACCTTACAAAATCCCCCTTTTTATCACAATATATATATATATATATATATATACATATTGTAACATGAAAAGTTACGATGAACAATGCAGGCTAGCTTGCGAGTTGCAATTGTTGAGGAACTGACGCAACCCGGGCCAACAATGTGGTCTGGCGAGACGTTTGGTGGACCGCAAAGGGAGAGGGAAGTCGTCATGGGGTGATGCGAGTAGCAGGTTGTGTCGGCGGGACGACGAGAGAATGACCACGCCCTGCAGATATAATTTTTTTTCATGCTCTGAATGAAATTAAAACTATTAAAATCAATTTTTGGTGTTTTTATGAAAAATACCTGGCGCCCTAAAGGAATTAAGAAATCCTCGAATACGGAGGAACGACGGATCTGCTACAATATATACTTATATATTTTAACCAGTCACATCATTTAATGAATCAAAACCATATATTAATTTTGATTTTAAAATTTTTTATTTAATTTTGAAGGAGCTATCGGCATCTGCTATAGTTATCTACTAACTTAAAAACACAAATTAATTGGAATATTACAAAATTATATGGAATTTATAAAAACAAATTTAGTTTTAACATTTTTAAAGTTTATTGAACTTCTATAACTCCGACGTTCGATAGGTGCCCTGTGTAGGACAGCACAATCTGGAATCATGTACATTCCACGAATAATTAGAATTTATAAATATATATAAAATTATTAATTGACAACGGAGGGTATGGACAGTAGATTTAAGTAAATATAATCGATTAAATCTTTTAAATATGTTGTTCGAAAAATTTATCGGAGAATCACTTTGGGTAAAAAATTTTAGAGACAGAAGGTAGAAACATGGCTAACGCCGATGTTTAACAAAGTCATGTCAGGCATGACTTGACTCAAAACAACCGTACATTGAACCACACCAAATACGTGAGAATATTTCTGAACATCGAAATTTTATACTCTAATACAGATCGCGAGTTATAGCATTGCGTGTCCCTTGCGTAGTACAGAAAGGAGAAGAAGAGGAACTTCCCCTTCACGCTTGCCTGCGTATCGTTAAAGTGATAAACAGACTGTGGTAACGTCTTTCTACCACACCCTATACTATTATCTATGAACTTTTATGGACCAGGTTCTTAACTTACAACATATCTTGAATACTATCAACTTATCTTGACTATGAAGATTAGAAATGGCAGTTTTCAGATCTCATTACTTACCCGGTGGACTTCTGTTTATCAAACTTTGTTTTATTACATTTGATAATTAACTTCAAAGTGTTTAATATGTATATACCAATTCTACGCACAATTACAACAAAATTTATGCCAAGCAATCGGGAATTGGAGCGCATCATTAATTAATAATTTCGGCAGCACTTGAAAAAAATGCGCATTTTCTGTCTTTTACCTAGAACTGGTATTATTGCTAATATTATTAAAGAAAATTAGAGATAGAATTTTTAATTAAATCATATTAATAATATGGAACATGAATTCTTATTAGCTCTACTTCCAAAACGAGATATTTTATTAAATAAAAGAATGCATGATGTCATTTTTCTTGTAGTTGTGTGTATAATTAATAGATATTAGTTATATAAAATAAAATAAAGCTCGAACAATATAATACCACTAGCTAAGAAATGTGGCCTTTCGTGCTCATCTGCGGAAATCTCGATGTTCGGTACCTTCGACTTGGTCAGCCCAGCCGCATTTCCTAGTTGATGTTAGTATAGAAGAACGTAATTCTCTACGCTTATAGTAGAATGATTCCTATGAAGGAATTTAAGTGGGGTTAAAGCCAGTATTGAAAAGAATAAGCAAAGTTGGAGACAGGAGATAGTTGAAAAAAATATATGTATTTTGTTTCGTCTCCAGCCATATTTTGAAAAATGATTTACGTTATCTTTGACGTTAGGAAAAAAATGCGTTATAATGAAAAATAAAAACTATTTTCACGATGTTTCAGAAACTACTTTCATAATGACGTATAGAATATTCTGTATTATCATAAAAATTTAGAAAACCTTGAAGATACAAATAATAATATAATAATAGAATAAAAGGGTTAGAGTGAGAAATAAAAATTTAATTCTAAATCAAAAACGTTTCTTGCCTAACTCTTCTGTTGTTTATAAAGAGCTAGAAATTCCCCCTGGATGCTGCGTCAGTAGTACAAAATTTCCTTTTAAATTTTTAATTGAGGACGAAGCGATATTGGCTGTGAATTGAATTTTTATTTATGACTTTTGGCAAGTTTATTTAATATTATTTATTTACAATAATTAAATCGGCCAATACGTCAGCATATAAATTTATTACTGCTTAATTAACCAAATTCTTCACATGTAAATATTTAAATACATTTAATAATCTTTTTGGCTGAGGGAGTCAAGAAGTAATTGATATGAATTGATAAATTTGTATGTTTTGAACCTTGTTTATATATATATATATATATATATATAAATTTTAACGTGGAACATATATTTAATGTATTGTAATATTAAGTTTGTAGTATGCCTGAGGAGGTCTCAAAAGGGAGACAATACGTCGTATTTATGTTATTTAAACAGAAATAAATTAGTATGCTGACTTATTGGCTGTCTTTTTATTTATTGTTAACTTAAACTCAGAAAAATATTTTTGAATTGTATATTCATATTAAGTCAGGCTAAGCTCGTTCTTTAATTATAAAAAGTTGAAATAACTTTATTCAAGCTGGACTGCAGAAATTTAGACACGGGTTCAAGTCCTACCCGCCGCAACCATTTTTATTTGTTTACTTTATTTACCATGTTTGCCTTTAATTTCTCGTATTTTCTGTTTCGAGAATGTTCTGCTTCTGAAATAATCCACGTATGTATAAATTGTACTGGATTCCAAATCGGAGTCAGTATTACGCAGTACGAGCTTTGTACAGCACTTCGCCGTTAAATAAACGTATATAACCTCTACGTGTGTGTGAGTGTGTTATTGAATTTCAAGATCCTTGAGAAACGTAACAATATCATTTTTTTATTTGATATAGTCTTGGGAATAGTTTAATTATTCATGTTGTAAGTCGAAAGGCGAGAAGTGTTTGTCGGACTCTTAAATATTTTACCTTAAACGCACGTCGTATTCTCTAATTATTAACATAACGGCCGCAAGGGCTGTCCCAGGATATAACCTGTGAAGTTATAAAACGACAGGGCCGCGCCCTTGCAACCCTAAAAAATATTTCCGAAGAAGAAGCGTGTTAATGGGCAATAAAAACAGATAGTAAAAACGTTCATTTAAAACTCCTCCCCTAGACCGTAAATTGTTCAATCCATAGTATAAGGTTGTCTCTTCTTTTTTAAGGAATCGAGGAACAGCAGAGAACAATCAAACATGTTTTTACAGGTCGTCCTCTGGACGTAGAATATTGTTAATTACGTTCTCCGTCGCTTGGCTGATGGAATTGTAACTGTACGCTGCAGCAAAGGCCTCGTCTTAATTACTGCTGACTCTCATTTGAAGCTGAGAATGCGACATCCAGATGAAAATTGTTTTGTCGTAGCGTTCGTCTTATTATCCCTCACTTTCTAATAGTGCGTGTATAAATCCGAAACCAGCAGTTGTGCGTGTTCAAAGTGAACTTCCTCGGTGACGACACGATCCTAATCGTCCTCGGGGATAAGCCACGGAATTTAGAGGGTACATGGCAACTTTGGTATGTGTTAACCGGTTCGCCTGTAATTAGCGCCTATTGGTGATGGCAAAGGTGACGTGTTTTCTCTGCAGGAATGTGGATGCGACACGCCGTTACGTGGACAACTGTCGCGACGCTTACGCAACACACGTGCTTTCAATTCTCACAGCGATTACATGTGGCTAAGATGTTGCATTAATCGATGCCCAGCTGCAGGCAGACACGCGGACGATGCGAAATCCCTCGATTGGCCTGGCGAAGAAAGCAATAAACCCCCTAGCAACTTACACATTCATAAGTAGGGCAGGGATCAAAACACTGTTGAGCTCCGTTATAACGAGCGTGACAAGACCTTCCGTCCTTACGCGTAATAAACAGGGCTCGGTAAAGCTGGGCTCTACTTTTATTTTAAGAGATTTCAGAAAATAATAAAATATCAAAAAAATTGTCGGTCCTCAGAAGATGAAGAAATTATTTCCATATAATGAGACAAAAATTAGAAACCACAACGAATAGATGGGGAAACAGTGATCGAGGAGACAAACTGTAAATACCTAGGCATTTATTTTAACAGTAAGCTGGGGGCAGGTAAACTATGCTACAAGGAAAGCGTGGAACACCTTGCAATTTGTCATGAGAACACTCAAGAAGGGGAATGCGAAATCTAAAGAGTTGGCATATTTTTCATTAGTACGCCCACTTATGGAATATGGTGCAGCATGCTGGGATCCGTACAGGATAGGTCAAATTGAATCCTTAGGAAGGGTGCAAAGAAGGGCCGCAAAATTCATACAAATAGGATTTGGGCATGGGAACTAAAAGGTAAAGCGACTAGGGGGGGATACGCAACAGACAAGAAAACAAAGAGCTAGACTACACATTTGCTACAGAGCCTTTACAGGTCAAAACTCTTGGCAGAGAATCCGAGACTCGGAACGGGAGAGATGATCACTTGCTTAAATTACAAACAAAGCACCAAAAAATAGACGTTGGAAAATACTCATTCCTAAATAGGACAATTAGTAACTGGAACAATCTGCCTGCAGGAGTGTTTGGGGAACTTCATCTAACAGAAAGAAAATTTAGACTTAATCTAAGTTTAGTGTAGTGCACTGTAGTGAAGTGATCAGTGCTGCAAAATCTCTAAAAATATACTACAGTGAATTATATTTCCAGTTTTTTCAGGGAATACAATACTATTCTTTTTTTAAAAAGTAATTCATTTCTAATAATATGAGTTTTTTAGTAACAGGCTACATGAGGGTGATCCTGAAACAGGCAACTCCCCTTTAATAGCATAGGAAGGGAATTGAAAAGGGGGGATGCGGAAGGTAGAGCAAGGTAGCCAAGGGTTAACTAGGGCCCCCGGGCTATGGTTTAAGGATCCTACCCAGTGTTTCACCTAAAGAGATGCAGGGAAAACCCTAGAAAACCTGCATCAGGTAGGTCGGGCATTGGGTACTATTCTCACGCCCTTCCGAATGACGGGAGACGAGTCTGCTGTGGGGTTGCAGCATTCCCTTCTCCATGTCTCCACCAATTTCAGGAGGCAGTTGGCCGACTGATCCAATAGGATTAGCGGACAGCTCTTGCCATATGCCCAAGGTCTTTGACCCCAGTACATATACCTCCTAAAATAGGTGAAGGTGTCTCGGCATATGAGAACTTTGATAAAAAGTACCCAGAGAGAGTGCGAGGCATTCCCGACATGGTCTTTTTTTTTGGTTAACAGGCTACATGAGGGTGATCCTGAACTCCCCTTTAATAGCATAGGAAGGGAATTGAAAAAGGGGGGATGCGGAAGCACACTTATTTATTTATATTGAATATAATTATACATTCAACTGTAGGTTAAATATGGTCCTTACGACCAGTTTATTAATTATTGTTTTATTTCTATGTATCTGCCATCGGGCAACTGCCCATTTGTAGATTTAATAAATACATACATACAAATAAATGTAGGGGAAGTCAAGGGGTCGAAGAACTTACCCCTTTTTTACTAGATAGTGATGGAGATTAGTAGTTGCTGGTCAAGGAAGAAGTCTTGGCAGCCGACTTCACCAAATTTTGTCTCCATCTTGTGAATGATCTCTTGTTTTGGTGTCTTACATCTGATTCACAAAACTCCTCGCTTTTAACTATTTAAAGGTATATATTAGTAAAATAGATGTCTTTAGCCGTATATAAGTTACGTATCATGTTTGAATCAATTTGTATTACTGAAAATGTAATGTGTTCCTCAAGAAAAAAGCTGGCAGACTCAAAAAGACCCAAAAAGAATAGATTAAGAAAGAAAAGGAGAAGGGTGAAAAGATTAATAAAGACTTTGCAGTTGCAAAAAAACCGTTTTGCGAAAGGAAAAATTGATTAAGCGATCAACCGTACGCAACTTAATTATGAGAATAAAACACAAAAGATGTGAAGATTTTTCATAGACTGAATTAATTCTTATTGTATTAATTTTAATTTAAAAACGTCCTGTCCCGTTCTGCCCCTGGGATATTGGGAAGAACGGGATATTTGGTTTTTTTAATTCATTAAAATTATAAATCATTTTTTAAAAATAAAATAATAGAATAAACTAATATTTTATACATTTATGAAATGATTTTTCTTTTTCCATAATTTTATAAAAATTGTTGAACAATAAGTGTCTCGTTCTGGACCCCGACTTTGAAATAAAAATGAAATGCTAAATCCAGAAATGTATTCCTTACACATTGCGAAGACAAAAAAAATAAACCAAACTATTTTTACATAGACTCTCACAGCTATCGTGAAGATATAAGAGAAAAACAAAATATGAAATTAATACCATTATATATATATATATATATATATATATATATATATATATATATATATCGGTTAGGAACGTTCTACGCCGTTTTCCGACACCTAACCTCCGCTCTTCTCTATTCTTCCAGAGTTCATCAGATTTTTTTCTTTCTGTTATTTCTTTGTCTATTTCGTCTCGCCTTCTTCTTCTCAGTCTCCCTCCTTTTATTTTTGCCACGTGGTATCCATATCCACATCTGATTTGGTACTCTATACCAAGTTACGTCAGCTATATCATCAAGTATTCAAAACTGGAATAAAAATTTCAGTAGGGTGGATACCGTCTCACTAAGGCATAAAAGGAATTTCAACAGTCGATAGATTAGCACTGTTAACCTTTACAGACTCTACCTCCAAACTTAACCAACACTTAACAAGATATCAGGAATCTAATGAAAGAGGAATTGAAAAAAAAATGGAACGAAAGTAGGAAAAAATTAAAAATTGTTTTAATACATCAAACCATTACAATAATAAATTAACTACAAACCCGAATCTAAGTCGCTGAGAGGAATTCGTCATCTCATGAAATAAGACTGGCCTCTCAAAACCTACTCATCTTCATCAAATAGAAAAAAGAGCTCCACCAACCTGCAATCAGTGCAGCAGACACTCTTGAATTGCGCAAGGTACGAACAGAATATAAACAACGTACCATGGGGAAGAGAAATTTTTGATATACTGAATTCTCCAAGATAAAATGTTGAAATTTATGTATAAATGCACTATTTTTTTCGGAAATTTAAAAATGGGGTGAATAATTTAATTTTCTGATCAGTTCTAAATGTTATTGATTAATTGTAAATAGTTAGTCTCTTTTGACAGTAGGAGTTAATGCGACTCTAAATAAAAATAATTAAAAAAGAACAAAATGCAATGTTTTGATTATTAACCTTATTAAATGTGTACGGTTTTCGTTTACCTCCCACTTACTTTTCTAAAATGAATCACTCGTGCAAGATTAGAGAAAGGAAACAGAGAACGAATATAGGAAAATTTCTAAATAGAACAAATTACGACTGGAATAGTCTATCCGCTAACATGCTAGCGGCCTGCCCATAGAGTTTGAAATAATTACAAAAAAGATAAACTAATTGTTATAGATATTAATGTAAAAATTGTAATAGGGTTAGAATATTGAGAGAACTGAAGTGAAGTGGAAAATGAGAAATTAATGTAAAAGAGTATGGGCTTTTTATATATTAAATACAATATTTTCGTCATTCAGTGAAGTGAATTGCAAGGGATAGGGTGCAAAAATCAGTAGGATTGCATTACCAGTTTTAATATATACAGCATAATTGTGGTATTGGAGCGGTACGTTTCTTTTTTACTTCCCTCCCCTTTTTTCTTAGTGTATAACTTTTGAACTTCAGTTTCTGAATTACTTAATTTTATGTATCTTAACATTTACACAATTGCGATGAAATAATTCAATCAAATAAAAAAATACTTTGCTTAATTAAACAAAAAAAATGTAAAATGTTTTCAGAAAAAAATTGCTCACCAATACACTAAAACACATATAAACCGTGCATAGCTCACGGATGAGATAGAAAATTAAAATTTGTTTTGAATGATTGTTACAGGTGTCGCAGTCGAATAGCAAAACTGCATCAATTGCTAAAGAAATTATTTTCTCCTTGTTTTCTCTCTTGTTTTGTACTGAAACTAACAAAGTAATGGATCAGGTTTACAGATCTGTAAGGAGTCTAGGTTGAAAAAAAAACTAAATTCGTTTCCAACCACTTTCAGATTATCCCAAAACTTTTATTTTTCACATTTACTCAAAATGGAGTGTGATTCGCATCCACTCGGGGATAATCACCAAATCTCCTTCCATCTTATCGCGTGGCCTTACAACTGCCACCCACTTTTCCTTTCAACTAACACAATACATAGCTCAACACGGCCTTCAGCCTGACCTAGACAATTCTCAAAAATAAAATCCAACGCTTCCATTGCATGGCACAGTCAAAGCAGTATAAAACATCATCCATTACCCCTTTGCACTTCTTGACGAATAAAACATGATAAGAATTTGGCTGACATATGACCTACTCAAAATAAATTCCCCCATTACACATAATTCCAAAGTACAACAAACTTACATGGCTGAACTGCCCCTTAACACCATCCCTCAAACAAAAAAATCCTTAATTTGGTTCCATGTTGCCTTCCTATGACATTTATCAAACCCCAAATGCTAAATTTTCATAAGCTAAATTTCAATTCCTAAATAAGACTGCTACTTATGCAACAGTAAAAAAACTGAAATACAGCTTGATAGCCCTCATACCATATTTAATTACCCAGCAATACAATTAATCTGATAGAACAGAATAGATACAAAAAACAGATGACACTCCATTTCTGCACAATAGTTTCTTATTCCATAACTTCCCAACAAGTAAGTCTTCAATTTCTACCCAGTAAACTATTTAGTATCTCCACATTAAATCAAATCCTGTCTTTTTATCATAATCATCGTTGGGTCACCACTGTGCTCATAAAATTTCTTCAAGATTCCCCCCATATTCTTTCTCTATCAGCTCTGACAATTCACAATCTTTAAAATCCAAAGTACCAGCTGGTCTATTTCAGTGACACATTCTCATCTAACATTATCCGATGACTTCACATACTAATAAAAAACTTTAATACGACGACTTCCCATACTATTCCATACTTGTAATTCGACGATTCCTTCACTTCACTACACGACGATTTCACTCCAAAACGAACAATGAAAAACCCAACGCTTCTAATTTCTTTGATGGTATCATCTTGTGTGAGTATACTGAGCCTGATGGTTATTTTTATACCTTTCATCTCCACCCAACCGTTTGCATCTTCCCCCGCTGTTTGTCTAAACGATAAGGGCGGGTTCTCCGTAGTGAATCTGTCCTCGCCCTGCCCTTTTCTGGGTACTTGGTTGTCGTGTAAACTGGCTGAGAGTTGCCCTTCCATGTCCGGAGAACAAAGTGGCGCCTGTCGACTGATGAGATGCGGCAGCGGCAGCGGCAGCGGAACCGGAAGCAACGGCGAGGCGCCTTGATGAGAAGATCCCAGCAGTAAAGCGGTGGCATTGTGGCTGGCGCCTCTTCCTACTCGCAGACACAGCGAAACGGTTCTTGGGGTGCTTCCTGGTTCCTAGTTACATGATCTCTGCCATCGTACTCGCCGTCACTCTCACCTTACCGACGCTTCTTCTTAGTAACTTTATTTATAGAAACATCGACTACTCAGATCACCAGGAATTTTGGTCTTATGACTCCAGAGAAACTCATTTTTGTTAGCTGTAAGGATTTCACAGTATGGAAACTTGCACACACAACATTCATGGCTTTGGCAGATTGGAACCATAGGAGTTCGGCCCTCACATCACTCTCAACAAATAATTTCAATTGTCACTATAATTGATTTTTTTTGGATATGAAGCAATTGTAAGCACTGATAATTTATTGTTGTTGTGGTATTTAGTCCTAAGACTGGTCTGACGCAACCCTTTTCATATCTACATTGCTACCACATCCCACATCCTCCCTAATTTTCGTAGCGTATTCCATCCTTTTATTACCCCACACACTACAAAAGCTTCGTGAAGCAGAGTAAAACTATTCTTTTAAATGGCGCGTTTTACTCGGTACAGGATTTTCTTAATCGTCCTTCTAGTATTTAAATCAAGGTTCCTGCAAAAAGTGTTGAATGAGCTGCCTTATAAAATAGCACATCATATATCTTTAAAATTTCTATTCAGTTTTTTCTGCTATTTTGTTTGTTTGTTTCATGTATTGCCTGGAGCTACGACGGAAGGACAGTTTCCTGGTCCAAGTAGTTAAAATTCCATTGCGTGTTCCTCAGTGTGTGCTTGTTTGTGTTTCCCAGTGTGTGTCCGTGTTGTGTTTATATTGACTTTTGTCTATATACATTTTCTTTTATTAATTTATTTTAAGTTTATTTGTCTTTAATTATGTACTTTATTTTGTTCGTTTTTAATGTATGACGTATCCTATTTCCTCAATCGAGGATTAATGGAAACAACAATAAATCTAAATCTTACCCATCTGATTTTCAGCATTCTCATATAGCACCACATTTTAAAGGCTTCAATTATTTTCCTTTCTGCAACTCCTACCGTCCAAGTTTTGCACCCATATAACGCCACACTCCATACGAACATTTTTAGTATTTGTTTCCTAATGTTCATACTTATATTAGACGTAAGTAAATTCCCATTTTTGCGAAAGTCTTCCTTGCCTGTGCTGTCCTACTCCTTATATTTACTATACTTCTACCATCCCTAATTATTATTCTGCCCAAGTAGCAGAATTATTAAACTTCCTTCAAAAAATCCCTTACCAATTTAACGCCTTTTATAAATCCTCTATTTCCCTCCATTACCTTGGGTTTCCGTCAATTAATCTATTAATGTTGTACTCTTCCTCCTGTATCACGTTCATGTAATTATATTATGGTTTCAATATCTTCTTCTTACTCCCCTAATACCACATTATAGTCAGGAAACCTCGTGGTTTTTATTTCTTCTCTTTGCATATCGATTCCCTTTCCATATGCATTTTTAACTTTCTTTACAGCCTGTTCTGTATATTAGTTAAACATCATGGGCGACAGACTGCATCCTTATCTTACTCCTTTCTTGGTTTCTGCTTCCTTTTCTTGTCCTTCATTTCTAATTACTGCTGACTGCCATTTGTAGAGCTTATAGATAACTCTTCTTTCTCGATATTTTATTTGAGTCTTCTTAAAAATCCTTAACAGTTTCTTCCAGTTAACATTATCAAAGGCTTTTTATAAATCTGCAAATGCCATGCACGTAAGTCTCTTTTCTTATCATGTCTTCTAAATTTAGACGCAGAGTCAGTATTACTTCTCTTGTCCCTACAGTCTTACTAAACTCAACTGATCTTTGTCTAACTCGCATTCTATATGACGTTCCGTCCTCCTATATACTATTTTCGTTAATATTTTGCATGCATTAAGTACTAAATTAATTTTCGTGCGCTAGTTTTCTTCAGTATAGGAATAAATATGCTGTTCCTAAAATCTTTTTATGTTAAACTTTTATATGAGAGTTACACTGCGAAGTAGACAGTCTGCACTTTCAGGTATATAAATGACACAGGCTGATTCCATCCCACTTAAACTTCTGCGAGTCCACAATCCTTCTCGTCTTATTGGTAAGACCTGTACGCTTCCATCAACTTATCACCAAGAAGCACAATAATCCACTAAACCTAAATTTAACATTTCAACGTTAAATTTATATAAGATAATACCTTATTTTCATCTCCGTGAGTTAACGATTTTTATTTTGTAATTTGCAAAATGAACACTAAGCTATCTACTCAGCTGTATATTACAATTGTAGACAATCGTCATTTAAGAAATATACTAATCCAGAAGTCGACTGTGGTAATTTGTATTGGTCTTGATATTTGGTAATGCTCAATTTTCACGATAATTTGCGACTAAAATAGGGTATGTATCACTGAAATAGTATGAACATAATTAATTTAATTTTCCATGTGTTTTTATAACGGCTGATCAATTTACTCTATGTGTAACAAAAAATTTAATACATGCTAGCTGGGTGTCCGACGTTTTGAAAATTTAAATTTTCAAGCCCTATCATCAGAGTCGCACAAATGAACGCTGAAAATAAAATTTTATAGTAGGAGGTTAGATAGAAAACTACCAAATGAGCAAAAAAAAATTCACCTTTCACGTTTGCACAAAATATTATTTTAAACACACTTCATTTGTTCAATGTCGAATTAATCGATGAATAATTCACTTACTATGCCCACAATTACAATGCACTTAATTTGTGAGAACTAAGAAATTCGAAATGTCGCAACAGTGCCAAGCTACGACGCAATGAACTTGCACAGATATTGATGATGCGTAACTCAAATGCAGCAAATTATTTAAACGGTCAGGAAAAAAAATTGGGATTATATGATTTTTATGTGAGAAAAACGAGAAAAAATATATAAAAAAATTGGAAGTAAATTTAATAAAAATATTCTGGTTCTCGACAACAGAGACACCCACCGTGTCCAACTATAGCTAAGAACCACCCATGTGACCCCATAAATAAGAAAAAATATCGGTCAATACGGTTATGAGAAGAAAATTTTTAAATACAGCCATAGAGAAATTTTTATATATGAAAATGTATTAAATAGTCATTAGATCCCAAAAAATGTAATATTTAGTAGAGTGGCAGTAAATATTTATTTTCGCTGTTTGGAATGTGATGTTTCATAGGTAAGATTAATGGCTCGATACCATTTATTACAACGCCGTATTGATAAATTGTTATGTTTCTCCGAAATTAAAGCCTACTTTGATTCTCTATTTACATTTTTACCCGCGTGACTGACACTCCTTTTCCTTTTACGTTTCCTTAGTAATTGAGTAATCTGTATCGTCGTAAATGGGAAACCACAAGATCTGCAGACTTTGTCGAGTCACAATTCGACGTACTACAGGACTAAAATAGCGTCGGGCGACATAAAACATTTCCGCTCCATAGAAGGCCTAAAATAGAAATAAAGGGGAATCGTCGATAGTATTTACTCGTTTGTTACAATTTAAATATCGTTGAAAGGAATAAGTCATCTAATAGGATTAAACAAAACTGTTCATGGAAAACTCTCGTGTCACTACGTTAAAAGACTTCTGTACTCGTTAAAAAACTATTAGTTACATTTTGGCATCTATCAATGTTGAATGGAACGATTTACACAGTACGAATTGAAAATGATCTGATATTGATCAACAGTAAAAGCTATATTACGCTGCAGAGCCAATAATGTACTAAATTTTAGTGAATTTTTCGACTTGATTAAAAACAATAAGGAATTTTTAAAAGAAGTTCACAGTAGTGATAAATATTATCAAAAAAAGGTATTGTTGAATTAACGCTCAACGGAAACTGTTGTGGGCTAACATGATCCAAAAATAATGTCATGAGTGTAATGAGTGACGCAAATGCGTAATTATGATTTGGATTATGTAATTATTTTGTTTGTTAAACACACTATTATATATTAGTGAATTGTAGATTAATTTTTGATTTTTTCATATTTGCTATTATATGGAAATATGATTTATAATTTTACTTCAGTGTACGTGTATTTTAAAGAAAAAACATCCTGTCCCCCCCCCACCTTCTCTATTTTTAACGCCTCCTTGCCAGAAAAAATTGCATGGGCGTACGTGTTATAAGTTTTGAACAAATTTGCAAATTCGTGCCGGTTTGAAGCAAAGAAATTATGGTAAGTCTACTAATAGGTAACACTATGATATAAGAGGTATCGAGAACGTAATTTTATATTAAAAAAATACATTTTCTCGCAACCAACGCTACCTATGCCTAGCGTATATTTATCATAACCGGTATCACGACTCAATATGCCTTAATCAAGTCAAGAAATCTGCTCGAACATTAAATAAATACGGCGACTTTAAAAAAAGTCTAAATATGTTACATGTACCACTTCGGCATCTTAGGAGAATCAAAAATACTTCCAGTACCCTTAGAGAGGCAAAAATACACCGGGTATCTTAAGAGAATCAAAAATAGTTCCGGTAGCTTAATACTCTGAGACAAACATACGTTCGGTACCTTGAGCAAAAATATTCGTAGTACCGTAAGAGAGTCTCAAGTACTCCCAGTATCATTTAAAAGATACTCAATAATAATAATAATAATAATAATAATAATAATCATATTCCGTAGATCCTGTAAAGAAGCTAAGCTTCAAGGATGTGGAATGGGTCAGGGTGTACATTTATTACATTATTTTATTGTATAAAAGAAAAATATACTTATAACAAATTTTTGTATTATAAACTATTATAAATTACTCTTCTCCGATTCTTCTATAAATTCCTTTATTGAATAGAAGGAGTGGCTAAGCAAAAATGAGCGTAATTCAGTGTTAAATTTACCTTGATTATCGGACAACTGTTTAATTCTGTGCGGCAGTCTGTTGAAGATGGATATCCCTGAATAATGCACACCTTTCTGTGCAATTGACAATGTTTTACATTTTTTATACAGATTATTTTTGTTCCTTGTATTGAAGGGATGAATATCAGAATTATTCAAAAATAAGTGCCTATTTGTAATTAAAAATAACATCGCGGAATAAATGTATTGGCACGTCAAAGTGAAAATACCTAATTTTTTGAACAGAGTTCTGCAAGAAGTTCGTGAGGAAACCTGACATATTGCTCTAATAACACGTTTTTGACTAATAAAAATCTTATCTACGCCTACTGAGTTGCCCCAAAATATAATACCATATGATAAAATAGAATGAAAATATGCAAAGTATACTAATTTTCTTGTTTTTAAATCACTGAAGGTGGACATTGCTCTGACAGCATATGTAGCTGAGCTGAGTTTCTTAAGTAATTGATTAATCTGATCAGTCCAATTTAATTTATTATTTACTAAGAGACCTAAGAATTTAACAGAGGAAGTTTCATTTACATTTTTGCTGTCGTATTTAAGTGTTATAGATTGTAAAGCTGTGTTGAGTGTGTGAAATTGCATGAAATGTGTTTTGTCACAGTTATTTGTTAGTCCGTTCGCATTAAACCATGTTAGCAGGTTAGTTAAATTATTGTTACTTGCCTCTTCTAGTGTGTCTTTGTTACTTTTTACTATTACACTAGTATCATCTGCAAAGAGGATAGCTTTAGAAGTTGAATCTATGGTATTAGGAAGATCATTTATATATATAAGGAATAATAATGGCCCTAATACTGGTCCCTGTGGGACCCCAGTTTTAATAATTCCCCAATCTGATTTATGTATTTCACCTGTGGACGAGTCTTTTAATACTACTCTTTGCATTCTATTTTCTAAGTCTGAATTAAACCAAGAAAATGAAGTTCCTGTTATTCCATAGTACCTCAGTTTTTCTAGCAATATGCTATGGTCTACACAATCAAAAGCTTTACTTAAGTCACAGAATATACCTAATGGGCGATTTTTTTTATTTAATTCTTCTATTATGTCATCTAAAAGAGTAAAGATCGCTTTCTCAGTTGAATATCCTTTTCTAAACCCAAATTGTGAATCGGTGAGTAAATTATGTTTGTTCAGATGTTTTATAACTCTGTTGTATACTACTCTTTCAAAAAATTTTGATAATACTGGCAACAGTGATATGGGGCGATAATTTGATATATCTTCTTTATTCCCTTGTTTGTACAGTGGAGTGACTAAAGCACATTTGAGCTTATCTGGGAAGACTCCAGAAAGAAGTGAATGATAACAAATGTAACTAATTACTGAACTAATGCTACCTGTTATTTGTTTGAGTATAATGCTTGAGATACCATCATGCCCTGATGAATGTTTATTTTTTAGAGTGTTTATTATTTTTTTAATTTCGGTTGGAGTTGTCAAAGAAAAGTTCAAATTACTTTCCTGGACTGGATAGTTTTCTTTCAAAAGTTGTAAGGCATTTTCCATTGATTTATTTGTATTCATCCCGATTTTCTTTGCAATGGTTAAAAAGTGATCATTAAATTTATTTGTACATTCATCTGTTTTGAATTTACCTAACTGTGGCTGTGTCAGTTCTTTATTTTCTTTATTTGTTTCTTTTTTAATTATTTTCCAAATAGTTTTAATCTTATTAACAGAATTGTCTACCGATTTCTTAATATGCACACATTTTGCAGCTTTTATGACCATGTTCAATATTTTACAGTATTTCTTATAATGGTCACTCATATGATGATTAGGATTATCCCTTATTATCAAGTACAGTTCCCTTTTGTGTTTACATGAAACTTTAATCCCATTAGTTAACCACCCTGCTACTTTATTAGTATTACTAGACTTTGTTACACGAGTTTTTGGAAAGTAAAATTCAAAATATAATGTTAATGTTCTCAGAAATGAATCAAATTTCTCATTTACATTGTTTGCGGAGTACACGCCTTCCCAAAATTCTTGTTGTACTGCTTGCTGAAACAGTTTCATAGAACTAACATCAATTTTTCTTACATAATTTACTGATTTTTGTGGGACACATTTGAAACATATATCATTAATTGTAAGTAATTGACTGTCATGATCTGAGAGACCATTCACAATTGGCTTAATACTGTAATTAATGTGCTAGTGTCCTGAAACATAATAGGGGGCTGTACTACAACTTGAACGGCGTGTTGAAAGTCACAATTAAACCAAGTGACTTCTCTAATCCCGGTTTTGACACTAAAATAATCTCAATGACCCCGAAAAGTAAATATTCTAAAAAAATGCTCGCAGTTTTTGCATTTTTAAATTTATCCGCTCCGCCGACCCCGGACCATATGAGTGTACGTTTTCGGTTCGAAAGTAAAACCTGTTTCTAATTTTGTTTAAATAGATCCACCCGTTTAAATTTGTATTGGTAACATATAAAACCAAACTCTCAATTTAATTTATAAGTTTTTTTTCTCTGTTGTCATTGGTACTTAAATATTATAATGTTTTAATTGTTATAGGTTAACCTTAAACTAGGAATTTCTCCTGAAATATTCTGAAATCTCTGATACATAATAATTATTTAATAAATAAATTAATACAATCGCCAAAGAGTCAGAAATGGTTTGATAATTGGCAATGCAATTATTACATTGAAAACATTACGTCTCGTACCTAATTTGGGATTCATAAAATTAACAATAGTTGAAAAAAGGATCTCAAATGCTGTTGAATATTCTGATAAATTTGACTGGATACTCAGGCTTACTATCATCTAACTGATTAATGTTGTCTCAGAGGTTCTTAAATATATTAATAGCATTACAATGGACTCCTTTTTATGTAACTTAAAGTGATATTCATGTATTAGGTTTGGAAAATCATTTAATGTTATGTATTATTATCATATATAAAAGATATTTTTTAGTTTCAAAAATACTTCTCCGTTGTAACCGAAATATCACATAAGTACCAATATAAAATAATTATACCAGTTTTCTGACTTCAATATTTACAATAAATAAAAATACGGCCAAAAAGTCAGCATTAAATATATCAACATTTATTCACGTTTCGTCACCATTTTGAGACTTCCTCAGGCTTAAAGTTGAGCAATAAATCATATTTACTCACTGACTCTCTCAGTCGAAAATATTGAATTTAAACGTGAAGAATTTGGTGTCGGGCAATTACTATAAAATAATTATTTAATAGTTTTACTGAGAATTCTCAGTGAGAAGAAATATAATATATATTTTCATATATAAATATATTTGGGTCTCTTCGCTTGTGCAACACGCACATTTAATTTTCATCCGTAATTTCTCGTTTCCTTCTATTCAGTCCTGATTAGGTTCCAAATTTGGAACTACTGTAATAAATATTTTCTGTTTCATTTTAAAGATTGCTCGGAAACCGATATTTTAAATTTTACCTGTGATATACGATATTACAATCACTTTTAAAAATATTTTAAGCTGAATCTGAAACTGTGATATCTAAAAGTATAACAAATGGTATCATATAGAATGAAAATAAAAACAAGATATTTTCTATCGAAATTGTAATTTAATATATTTGACTAGACTGTAGAGTAGGAATTATGAATTTCAGAATGATTGAACATTACGTCATCGAGATGCAATGTTTACTGGGAAAGGTAAAGCCATCATTAGCTGGGATTATCAGTGTATTTAGCCGCATCACGTGACATTATCACCGATCTTCCACGGAGAGAAACACTCATACGTAATTAAGCTTAATATGGAGGAAATTCGTCCGTAAGCAATCTGAGGAATGTGCAGCGTGAGGCAACGCTTAAGACTGGCTGGTTCTTAAAAGAATTTCTTTATTTCTTTTCTGCTGGAGAGTAAGTGAGGAACATGCACATTCCAGAGAGGGCCAGGAAGAGGAAGACGTTGCTTGGAGGCTGCATATTCTCTGGATGACTGTGCGACACCACATCACCATTAGTCGCTTACATCACCACAGGAAAGAGATAGCCAAAATAATAAATCGTCTCGTCACATTATGATAATTAACCGATTAAAGTCCATTTAAAACCACAGAAGCGTTTATTCTTTTTCTCCAGAACTTTCCCATGATTCAAGTAGCACAATACAACCATTAGCCATAATTCTTGAGCAGTTGTCGCGTAGACATTGAAGTTGCATTATCTAAGATAAATGTAAACTGTTATGCATTAATCATTTTTAATTCCTAGTGACTACTGGATTTACTAACAAAGATTTCAGTTTTTTCATTTTTTCTACTTTAAACTCCTCCCCCGCCATTTGGAAGGGCGTGAGACAAGTTTCTAATAACCCGATCTGACTGATTCAGGTTTTCTAGGGTTTGCCCTGCGTCTATTTTAGATGAATACCGGATAACATGCTTAAACTGTAGCCTTAGCTGCTTTCTTCTCCCTTCGCATCCCTTGCTTCAAATTACCTTTCTATTCATTAATTGAATAAGGATGAGCTTAGTTTAGATATTATTAATTCGATTGCTTACAATTAACTATCAATAGGGGCTCGATGTTGAAATGGAATAAAGCAAACCGTGAGGTACAGTGTTAGCAAAATTCTTATTTTATACGCCCTTTCAAATTCGTTAATACCTCACACACAGCTTGCTTTACACCTTTTCTTCATCGACCCACCCTTATTGAAAAACCCTTTGTTGATTTTCCAAACGTGTACTATTTTATTTACGTTCAACCCATTTAACTAATTTCATAGCGTCAACTTTACACTTTCATACTAATTCTGTAGATTGTGTTATCTGTGTCACTTACTCACTTAATTTTGGTTCATCCGTTACGCTGAAGTAAAATAAATTTGTAAAATATGCATGATTATAACCCTGTTAAAGCGGTTTAGACGATTTTGTCAAATTTTCCTTTTTTTAAAATGACTCTTTTACATCAGTACCTTTGGACACTATTTTCCATATTCATCTGTTCTCAAACTATGTATCCTTAAATACTGTAATAGAATTAATTTATAACGAACTTACTTACATTACTTGTCGTAATGTACTAAATTCTCAGTACACTCCTGACGAGTCAATTGATATAATTAGCTTGTTTGAAAGTCTGCAGTTAGTGAATTTGTTATGATTAAATTAATCCATGAGGCGTTAAACTTTTCCATCTCACCATTTTTTGTAGTCAAAGTTTCTTTTGATTACAAACCTAGAACGGGTAAAGGTCCGAGAGGTCATTAATGTGGGAACTAAATCAAACTGAAATTCATGACAGGGATTTGTGTAAAGCTGCTGCTGCTGCAGTCGCGGCTACAGCCAGTTGGACGATACGGAAGCCTGATCGTGTTTGTGATCAAATTAAGTAAAATACAATGTACTTACTTTGAAGCGGATTACAGTTTTCAAAGGTAGCCGATGTTTTTTGAAAGGAAGCGGTTTTTTATTGTTACAGTAAAAACACTTTTATTATTTGTAGGGAATAGTATAGAGCAAATGAATAACTACGGCAAAATTATCAGTCGACGTATTTACGGAGTTAATTCTGTTACACGTTCAAAATAGAATAGAACCTCGTTCATCAGAGAAACAGTATACGTAAACTATTTATTACTTGATAACACATTACTTCTCTTCATTAACCCTCCTGTTTTGTTTCTTCACTATGTGAATCGTTGCCAGAATTGCTGTTGAAGAAATGGAAGTAGTATATTCTCACTCTTCCTTCTTGAAACACGGTTCTGTGTTGTTCTCTCTCAGTTTTGGTAATCGTTAAATTTTTAGTTATAAATTCCTAAAACATATTTATTTCAATTCTTAGTGAAATTTTGTTTGTATTTATTGACGCTTCTGAGTCTAATGAAGATAAATATATATAAATGTGTAGAGCACGAAATATCTGAGTGGCCTTGGTGAAATATCTTCAAGTGATGTTTACTTTCCTTATTTAAAACCAGGAGAACAAAGAAGTGTTCTGAGAAATATCTAATTAAATTTCTTTCTTTCTGTGAACCTATTTTGTAAACTCTTACGAAATCTAAGGATGGAGATAGCTCAGCTACATTCAGCTCGCTTCACAACTTTTCATTCACATTTACAGCTCCGTTAGTTTACGAATAAAGTACCCATATCCAAATTTCTCTAATTTCTCTAAATACGTTTCAGTAATAGAATTATTTTAAATATTAAATAAATTATGGTTTGATATTAGAATATTAAAATGAATTAATTTTCCACCGGTGTTCCAGACAGTTTTTTATTTTTAATCGAACAACGTTTCGGCTCATATTCGCACCTCCTACATGTTTTTTCTCTTCACAATCAAATTATTGTAACATCCACTTTTTCAAAAATTCAACATATTATAAAATGTTATAAAGAGAGGTCCGAGGCAGCACTAAGAAACTTATTCAGCTACAGTATACACAAGACTAATTATTTTAACACTCGACGATAAACAACATTAACGTCAAAAACTGTGGAAAGCACGAAAATTTGATGAGATGTTTTTAAATTGGACTTCATTTTGAAGGACAGAAGACTATATATGGGACAAAGGGTGAAGGTGAATCTCGATCACGGAAAGATGGTGAATGATTAACCGAAACAGCCTTGGAAGGAGTTGGAGATTTCGGATCAATAGGAAGATTAATGATTACAATAAAATATGCAGATGACCTGCAAAAGTTGGCGAAGAAGTAAGAAACGCTGCAAGACGTGTTGAACAGGATACTTAAAAAAGAGTTGATCAGTTCAAGTAGATTGGAAGTCCTTTGACGAATTGTGGCTTCGGCACGAAGGGAATAATAAGGTCACGTATCGCACCGGCCAAGACAACATTCACTAAGAAGAGACTTCTACCGACAAGGAAAATCTATTTGTGGATAAAACTGGTAAAGTTCAACAACCGCAGCAGGTTTTTGTAAAAATCAGGAACTTGGACATTGAGAAGAAATAGTTAGAAAGTTTAAAAATGTGGTGTTGGAGGAAAATTGAAAAATTAAATGGAAAGAAATAATAATAAATGAAGCGATTTTAAGAAGAGTAAACGAAAAGGTATCCATGCCAAGAGAACGGTTAGCCAGATAGGACTGAATAAAAGGAGAAATGATCAATTGCACGACATCTTCGAAACAGACCATGATAATCCTGTTGTTAGGCAACTAAGTGAGAAAGGAAGAGAATTATTGTTAAAGGAAGAAACTTAGAACAGGGTGAAGTGGTGAAGGAATTTTATCGACCAGTACGCAAGAACCTAAATAATAAAAGTGGAGGGAGGCTAAAGGAAATTACATTTTAATTTGAAAGCAGTGACTTTGCAGAAATCATTAAATCACATTTTTAAAGCATAACGTAATATATTAAAAAGTATTACTGATGGTATATCAGTATGCTGATGGGATATTTAATTTAGTACGCCCCGTACTGTAATAAATTACGGAATTTAAGATTAAAGCAGTAGCAAATGCTATCGTAATTAAAAGCTTAGCCATACCTTTGATACTCTGATAAATTATTAAATCATTTGCTCTGTGTAGCGGAATGTGGAGTATATAGGAAATGCAGACCCTAGTTGAATGATACACGCTCTCAACACTGCAGCGTGTGTTGGAAAAAGCTTAATTTCCAAGAAAATAATAATTTGTTAATTATATACTTATGGAAATGAAAACATTCTATCTGAATTATTGCACTCAACGTTTCACTTACTTGAGTTACACCAGAATATGTTAAAGAAATCACTCTCAAATATTGAATCCTCTTTGGCAATTGAAATTAATGTAATGTCCATTTAACATATATGTATATTGCAATCTTTTTCGGTAAATGGCTTCATGACGGGGATTTCTAAAATAAGCAACTCATCTTTAATAGCATTAGACGGGAAATAAAAAGGGGGATGAGGAAGATAGAGAAATGTAACCTAGGGTTGACTAAGGCCCACGGGCTGAAGTTTAAGGATCATACCCAGTGACTCACCTAAAGGAGATGCAGAGAAAACCCTAGGAAATCACACCAGATAGACTGGACTATTGGGTACTATTCTCACGCCCTTCCGAATGATGGGAAAGAAGTTTTCTGTGGCATCGCACCATTCCCTTCTGCGTGTCTCCATCAGTTTTAGGAAGGCGCTGGTAAGGTGACCCAATGGGAGCAGCTAATAACTCTCAGTGAATGACCAAGGTCTATGACCCCAGAGCAAAAGAAATGAAGGTGCCGCGGCACGTAAGAACCTGAATATCAGAGAGAGAACGTGGCATTCCCAAAAGTACGTCCATCCTACCTCTGTGGTGAAATATCTGCGAGAGTCAGTTCCTAAAGACATGCTACCCAGAGAAGTAGGCATCTCCGAAGGTAAGCACTCTATAGAGAAAGTTCTCACAGGTATTCCATTTCCTATATTGCAATTTTTTAATTTTCTTTATTTGTTAACTACTAATTTACGGGCAAACGTCGTTTGAAAACTACAAAATATGTCACAAGGGTTATGCGGCTTCACAGAAATGGGTGGAGTAGAAGGTGATTAAGATACTTGCCGGTATTCAAAGCTTACGAAGGAATTATAACCTCAAACGATATTGAAAGATATAGGACGTCCTTCTTTATTCTTTCAAAAAAGTAATTTGTCTTATTACAAACCTCTGGTAATATAATGCCCCTTTTTAGTGTGAAAATTATTACAATATTTCAGGGATTAACTGACGTCTGTGTGAGCTGGTCTCTCAGAATTTACATGTTACAAGTTACATGTCGGTTACCTAACGGGATGGATATCTTCTATCTCTACCAAGTCAATTTTAATACATGTATGCTTTGTTATTTATTTATTTTATTATTATTATATTTAATATATTATTAAAAATGTATGAGTTTCCAGCTGTTTTATGCGAAAGGGGTCTAGGTATGGAGATAGGAAAGTTAGATTCCCAAAGTAAACCGCTCCTTCAGTCATCGGAAGGACGTGGGACAAGCATCGAGAGCTCGACCTACCTCCCCAGAATTATTTTTTTATTTAGGGTTTATTTATATTAGCTTTTACTAAATGATTCAAATCATATTGAGGTTTATTTAACACGTAATCATGTATACAAATTTAATTTACAGTTCTTAATCGGTGGTAGCATGAATTCTTTTCCACTAGATAATATTTCGTGGGGAGATATTTGCAAAAGATGATCAGTGGCAATATGTGATCGACATCTTGTGACATTAAGTTAAAAAATTTAAAATTAATTAGTTCACTTATCCGTATTGTCCTCGGTGTAATTGGATTTATCCATTGACGCATACTTTGCCTTCTCAAGATCACTCCACTTAAAACATAAATAAAACACTTTGCTCTGCCTTTCATTTTAATTTCACTTACACTTCCTGACTTAATTACTTCCTCCTCTCGTCGTATATCCTCCTAAATAGCTCGGCATTCAAAGTTGCGAATTTCTTACGATTTCATCCATCTCAGCCAGGAACAGACGGCTACTGTCACCCTTATAAAAAAAACTTTTGTCTCATTTCTTAAAGCACTTCAGACTTCTCTACATATTAACTTTGAATTTCGTCCGTTTTCCGGGGTCAGCATATCACGACTAAAGGGTTCTTAAACGAAACTGTATCGGACGGTATCCGCATAGGTTCTGTGTGGAAAATTTTCCATTCACGTGAAGCTCCTCCGCCCTCAGTCACTCTCTTCACCGAAACACGCTCCGCAATATTCTATTTTGCCCAAACAAAATCTTGGGTCTTCTTAATATTGCATCATTACAGTATCCCAATACACAGGGATTCATAAAAGAATAGCATAGGACAAATTATGTTATTGATTTATTTAGCAGAAACGTGTCAATTATGAAACTCAAATTATACAAGAAACAGAAAAAATCTGCCTGTTACGATATCGCCACAAGAGGCGCCTTTACTCCGAATGTAATCGTTTTCTATTGCCATTTCCGACAGTTGTGCTTTTGGTCCATTTATCTTCGTGGAAAAATCGATTATCGGGTGCATTTACCGAGATATGAAATTAGAGTGTTTTTTTTATCTAATTTCTAGGAAGCGGTTCCTGGCGTCATTCTGTTGACATAAAAACGTACGTCAGTACCTGAATAGTAGTCTGTTCCATTTTATTATCATTATTAAATCCATTAGTCCTCGGTTGAGGAAATAGGATACATCAAATATAATATTATAAGAAATATACAAAATTTTACAACTAAGAATTGACAATAAAGGAAAGATAAAATTCAATCTTCAATTTTCAGTCGACGGAGAAGGCAGCAGAAGATCGTGCGTAGGTTCCCGTCGAACATGAAAAAGAAAATAAGTCAGCAGTTAAATTCTAATAGAGTATAGTTGTAAAATAATAGAAGAATTTGATAGGACACCAGCAAACTGTTTTAGTCCTTCCTATCTACGAACTCTTTGAGTGAATAATACGCTACATTCATTAACAGAGATTTACAACTCTTTATAAATAATTTTTGAACCTTTTAAAGCTTTTATTTCTTCCGGGAGACTATTGTATAGATTTATACCGGAATAGTGAATACTTGTTTCAAAAAGACTTAGACGATGTTTTTCATCACGGAGCTGAGAGCGATTTCTTGTGCTGTACGAATGGCTTGAACCGTTTAGATCATATAGATTGATGTTGCTCCATACAAATTTTAAAATTTCTAGAATATACGTGCAAGGTAAGGTTAAAATTCCAAGTTTGCGAAACAAAGGTTTGCAAGTGGTATTCCACTACTATTCGTACGGCCCGCTTTTGTAGTTTAAATATGTGAATCGCGTGATGCGAATGACCCCAGTTTGCAATACCATAACACATGACAGAATGAAAATATGCATGGTACATCATTTTTGATGGTTTGATATTTTCGGCTTCCCGAGCTAAAACTCGTAATGTAAAGCAAATTTTGCTGAGTTTTCCCGATCATTTTTTAATGTGGTGATTCCATTTCAAATTATTGTCAATCAGCAGACCAAGAAAAGGCGCGTGCTCTGAAATGTTTTCCAAGTTAGGAGATAAACTGTTTGTGTTTGCTGTGAAGTTAACGATTTTGGTTTTCTCTAGGTTAAGAGAAAATTTGTTTGCAGTGAACCAAAGATTGAGACGGCACATCGCAGTATCAACTTTCTCGCATAAAGTTTGCGAGTCGCTGTCCGTGATTACCAAATTTGTGTCGTCAGCGTAGAGGACTGATTTTAAGGGATCTAAATAATTAGGTAAATCGTTAATGTAAATGATGAAAAGTAAAGGTCCCAAAATTGAGCCTTGAGGGACACCGCAGGTAATTGTTTCCCATTCTGATAGATACTCATTTCCATCCGTGTTTTGAATAGAAACTTTTTGGCGTCTGTTTTGCAAGTACGACGCCAATAAAGAATGGGGATCTCCTCTGATTCCGTAGAAGTCTAATTTTTTGAGTAGAATATTATGATCTACTAAATCAAACGCTTTCGAGAGGTCAGCAAAAACGCCAGTCACTTTGAGTCTTTCATCAAGTGCGTCATGAATACTTTGAACAAAGTCGTATGAAGCCGTGTTGGTAGATTTTCCACTAATAAAACCATGTTGCGATGCGGAAATAAGTTTGAATTTTGTAAGAAAATCTGTAATTCTCATAAGTAATGCTTTCTCAAGAATTTTTGAGAATATTGGTAAGAGGGAAATAGGGCGATAATTGGAGACGTCCGTTGTAGAACCGTTCTTGTGTAACGGTATAACTTTCGCGTCTTTTAGAGCATCTGGAAATATACCGGAGGAAAAGCACAAGTTAATTATGAACTGCATTGGAATTACATCACTGGACATGACCTCATACATAACCCCTTGTAATTTTTTTCCTATTGGATTTGTTAAAGACAAAGCGTTCATCCTTCTGTTTCTCCAGGGCTTACAGCAACTGAATATGCGGATAACTGAAGTGCTCGAAACATTAACATAGGATATTATATCACGAGTGTGACAGGAAATGGAAAACCGCATACATAGTTATCGTGTCATCGGAGGTGCACACTTATAACAACTAAAGTAGTAACAGGGTTCACAGGTATGCTTTCTTTTTGTCCCACTCATTATGAAACACCCTGTACTAATTAACATTTATCTTCCTTTCTGTCCCCTATCCTATACTATTACAAGGGGGAGGGGCAGCCATCCTATTGTAAAAAGTAGGGGTAAACTGAGAAATAGTAAAATATAAATGTGATGAGACAGCTATGTATGTATGAACCCTGAGTAAAAGGAAGACACTGATTGTAGTAATTGAGGGTCATAATCCTGGCCTGAAGCACCGCGGTTGCAGTGAGAGAGCCTTTGATGACGCCGCACAGTGCAGTAGCAGACTCATAGTTATTTAAAATTACTGTTTATAAAGAAGTACTGACTATTATAATACTGACACTATGAGTTTCTCAACCATTTCAAAAAAAAATAGTAACAGTGTAAATATACATGCCTCTATAGGAATCTATGGCATTTGTAGATTTGATAATGTGAACTGGAAAACAGTATTAAGGATTTTGAAGAGCATTGGAGTCAAATATCGAGAAAAGAGGCTTTTAGAGAAGACAGGCAGCAGTAATTAGAATAGAAAATCAAGAAAGCCGTAATCAAGAAAGGAGTAAAACTAGAATGCAATCTATCGTCCATGCTGTTTAACTTATACATAGAACAGGCGATGAAGAAAGTTAAAACGGAATAAGAAAAAAGGAATCATACTGCAAGGAAAATAAATAAAAACCCTACGCTTTGCCGACGATATTGCAGTCTTAGGAGAGTCAGAAGAAGACTTGGAAACCATAATAAATAGCATGAGCGGGTTAGTGGAGAAAGAGAACAACATGGGAATTAAGAGAGGGAAAACCGAGGTAATGGGGTGTAGTATGGGAAACAGTGGAATGACAAAGGATGTTAGATTGAGAAGGGATATTTTGACTACTTGGGAAACGTAATAACTAGGGATGGTAGAAATGTAGTAGGCACAGGCAAGGAAGGCTTTCGCGAGAAAGATGAAATTACTTACGGGTAATATAATTATGAATATTAGGAAATCGTTGCTAAAAATATTCGTATGGAGCGTGGCGTTATATGGGTGCGAAACAAGGATTAGGAGTTGGGGAAAGGAAAAGAATAGAAGCCTTTGAAATGTGGTGCTATAGGCGAATGCTGAAAATCAGATGGGTGGATAGAATCACAAACGAGGAAGTTCTAAACAGAATAGGGGAAAAGCGAACAATATGGAGGAAGGGATAGATTAGTAGGCCACGTTTTGAGACACGAGGGTCTTGTAAAATTAGCATTTGAGGGAAGTGTGTGGGGTAAGAACAGAAGAGGGAGGCCAAGGATGGAATGCGCGAAGCAGATTAGAGAGGATGTTGGTTGTGCTAGGTATAAGGAAATGGAAAGGCTTGCGCAAGATAGGTCTGCATGGAGGGTTGTGTCATACCAGTCTTAGGATTGAAAACCAGCGCAACAACAAAGAATCTATTGTTGCAGTAATATTGTAAATTAAAAATAGTGTTTGTTATTAAAACTTTATTATTATATTTTTATGGTTAAGTGGACTTACGTAAAGCTATTGATTTCTACATTAAGTATTTCTACGCGCTGATTTCTGTGCGTGAGCGATATGACTCCAGGACGGTTTTCTAGTTGAGACGGCGAGGTTGTCGCCCTGAGGTGTGATTGACCTCTCCTGAAATACTACTCGACCCTGTGGCGCCTGGATATTTTGCCCAATTCCGACGCTCGACTGCTTCAAATATATCCTCACCCCAAGTTTGTTTTCCGGCGGCGCGGCGGCGGCGAGAATGCGGCGAAGGCGGCGGCGACGACCGGTCTGCAGAACTTACTCCACATTGCGACGCCACGTGCGTCTGGCAGCCGTTTAAGCCACTAAAGAGCTGTTGGGATTCATGCGGTAGATCGCGAGATACGCAGGCACACTGCAGCGTTTCCGTTTCCGCCATATTTACACTACAAAAGATGACGACGCCCATCATTCGACGCGTGAGGTCCGCCACCGGATATCTTCGCCATCATCGTGTCGCCGACAATCAACTACACGTTGGTAAAAATAAATAAAGAAACGTGCAGATTTCTATGAGCTTCCGCTCTGTGCGGCTTGAAGTGAATGAACGGCCATCGATGCTGTCGTCGGTACTGACAATCATCATCGTACAGTCCCATCTCTATTGTCCCCGAGTTTACTCTCCAACTTTACCATAAAACAAAGGATTGATGAAGATGCACGAATTATAAATAATCATAATTTATTATTAAATCAGGGTTTTTCCAAGAAAAACATCAAGGATAATTTCGAAAGACTCAAATAATATTTTCTGGCACAGAATTTGCTGCTTGCAGTTCAAAGGGTAATGGTGGGAAATAAAACATTTCTTAGCTCATGTTCCCAAGGAGTAACATTTTGTGATGTCTGGAGAATTTTGGAGCCAAATTACGAAATCGTTGGTTCAGCAACATTAACGTCGTGCAATGCGTCATTTGATAACCAGCGAGCGTTATAGACGTTAATTGTGGAATCAGCGAACCCTATGTACTTTCTAGTTAGGAATTTCTCTCAAAAACAGTAAGATGGAGACCGAAAAATGGAGGAAGTGATAACTGACGCTATACCTACCTTCTTATATGAAACGTTGCTACGATACAAAATGTAAATAATAACAAGAAGGCTCCCAAAAAAAACCTAGAGTTGCCACAAGTTCGTAGGGCAAGTGTTCTGTCACCTCGGTACCCTTATCCAATTCATCATTACATCGCTCGGTATCGGGGTGTCTCAGAGTACACGTTGGGCGCCCCAAAATGGCGGATCAGCTTACACATCTTTATAACATAATATAATAAAAAATTAGAAAACTTCGAATGCTTGTGACTTATACGGAATCAACAGTAAGCTTATTAAACATTGCTGTCATGAAATTGTAATTCCAATGCAGTTCATAATTAACTTGTGCTTTTCCTCCGGTATATTTCCAGATGCTCTAAAAGACGCGAAAGTTATACCGTTACACAAGAAGGGTTCTACATCGACTGTCTCCAATTATCGCCCTATTACCCCCTTACCAATATTCTCAAAAATTCTTGAGAAAGCATTACTTATGAGAAGTACAGATTTTCTTACAAAATTCAAACTTATTTCCGAATTGCAACATGGTTTTATTAGTGGAAAATCTACCAACACGGCTTCATACGACTTTGTTCAAAGTATTCATGACGCACTTGATGAAAGACTCAAAGTGACGCGTTTTTGCTGACCTCTCGAAAGCGTTTGATTTAGTATATCACAATATTCTACTCAAAAAATTAGACTTCTACGGAATCAAGGAGTTCCCCATTCTTTATTGGCGTCGTACTTGCAAAACAGACGCCAAAAAGTTTCTATTCAAAACACGGATGGAAATGAGTATCTGTCAGAATGGGAAACAATTACCTGCGGTGTCCCTCAAGGCTCAATTTTGGGACCTTTACTGTTCATCATTTACATTAACGATTTACCTCATTATTTAGATCCCTTAAAATCAGTCCTCTACGCTGACGACACAAATTTAGTAATCACGGACAGCGACTCGCAAACCTTATGTGAGAAAGTTGATACTGCGATGTGCCGTCTCAATCTTTGGTTCACTGCAAAAAAAATTTCTCTTAACCTAGAGAAAACCAAATTCGTTAACTTCACAGCAAACACAAACAGTTTATCTTCTTACTTGGTAAACATTTCAGAGCACGCGCCTTTTCTTGGTCTGCTGATTGTGAATAATTTGAAATGGAATCACCACATTAAAAAATGATCGGGAAAACTCAGCAAATTTTGCTTTACATTACGAGTGTTAGCTCGGGAAGCCGACATACCAAACCATCAAACATGATGTACCATGCATATTTTCATTCTGCCATGTGTTACTGTATTGCAAACTGGCGTCATTCGCATCACGCGATTCACATATTTAAACTACAAATTCGGGCCTTACGAATAGTAGTGGAATACCACTTGCAAACCTTTGTTTCGCAAACTTGGAATTTTAACCTTACCTTGCACGTATATTCTAGAAATTTTAAAATTTATATGGAGCAACATCAATCTATATGATCTAAACGGTTCAAGCCATTCGTACAACACAAGAAATCTCTCTGAGCTCCGTGTTGAAAAACATCGTTTAAGTCTTTTTGAAACAAGCATTCACTATTCTGGCATAAATCTATACAATAGTCTCCCGGAAGAAATAAAAGCTTTAAAGGTTCAAAAATGATTTATAAAGAGTTGTAAATCTTTGTTAATGAAGGGAGCGTATTATTCACTCAAAGAGTTCGTAGATAGGAAGGACTAAAAAAGTTTGCTGGTGTCCCATCAAATTCTTCTATTATTTTACAACTATACTCTATTATACTTTAACTGCTGACTTATTTTCTTTTTCTTGTTCTACGGGAACCTACGCACGGTCTTCTGCTGCCTTCTCCGTCGACTGAAAATTGAAGATTGAATTTTATCTTTCCTTTATTGTCAATTCTTAGTTGTAAAATTTTGTATATTTCTTATAATATTATATTTGACGCATCCTATTTCCTCAACCGAGGACTAATGGAATGAATAATAATAATAATAATAATATGAATATCAGTTAATTATGAAAAGCAAACAAAACGTTTAAATATATTTACATCGCTTTAAAGTTACGAAGGGAAAGTCGAGGCGGAACGGGACACTAATTGTTTAACAATTTTTGTAAAAATAAAATAAAACATTAGTTTATTCTATTATTCAGTTAATATAATATCAATATAACTTAAAACAAAGAATTTAGATTTTTGATGAAATTTTGAAAAGAAACTTCATACATGGGTTTCTGACTAAGTTTACAATAAATAAAAAGACGGCCAAAACGTCAACTTCAATACATTTAATAATCTTTACTAATGTTGTATAATTGCAATTTAATCAATAAAATTCAAATGAAATTAATAAAAATTTTAACATATTTTGTGTTTCTTTCTGATCTTTATTTTGCGTACAGTCGACAGGTTTATCAAGTTTTCATTTCGCAAATAGATTTTATTGCAGCTGCACAGTATTTCCTAGCATTTTTCTCTTTTCCCCAATCCATTTATTTCTTTATCTATTTTTTTTGGGCACAGTATCATGTAAACTCGTGCTTATAAGGTGAGTCTGTCAATTTTTCATTTCTTCTTGTGGAACACAATACATTTTGCCTTCTACAGTAGTATTCCATTTCGTCCCGCACGGAAGTTTTAGTTTAAGGTATTTCACCGATCCTCAATACAAACAGATTTAAACCTACTACGTAACTTAAATGCTGTTAAATACATCTACTTTACGAATATATAACAGTAAAGAGTTAAAAGTGAGCGGTTCTGTAGCTTATCTTCTGACGAAATGCTGCAAAATTTATAAAGTCACAAATGTAAGACGCCAAAACCAAAGCCATTGTTCATTCACGAGGCGCAGTCAGAACTTGGTCAAGTCGACTGCTGGGATTTCTTCCTTGACCAGTTACAATGTTACACCCCTATTTACTAAACTTTAACAATATCCATGTAAAGGGAGGGTATGCCATTCTACCCTGCTATCCCATTCCGCCCACAGTTCCCCTAAATGCGAAATAAGAATGAACACTGAATTTTTGTTTTAATTTCTGTTTTAAGGATCCGCCCGAAATGAAAACGTAGTACAAATTATGCCTTGCATAATTTTTATATAGAGATCAGAATACCGGACGTCATCTTTATATACAAGTGACACTATAATGTCACTTGTTTCCATTCCAATAATCTACAAACATTATCTAAAAATAATAAACATCGCTAGAGATTTAATTTTTTTTTTCTTTTTCTTTCTCCATGGCTCTACAGCCCATTGAGGGCTTGGGCCTACCGAGTCGACTCCGGACTGTCTTCTTGCATGACACATTCCGAGTTTGGAGTGGCACGTGGTTAGCGTATTGATCCTCCAACAGAGAGATTTACTTAATATGTAAATTTAATACTTATTAACAATAATTATTATTTGTGTTTCCATTTCATAACTAAATATTCTGTAGCTATTACTTATAAATAAGTTAACATAACAGTTTTTTTAATATTAAGAATATATGTATGAGATAAAGATTGGTCTTGGAATAAAAATTACAGGTACAATAACCTATCAAATACATTTAATTATACTTTCTTCTAGGAATTAATTAAATTTTGTTTCAAGAATGTTTTTTATTTATTATGATAATGATTTTTCCTTATTTTTACCACTCACTTAAATAACCAAAACTATATTTTAATTTTGATTTCAAAATTTATTAAGAAGAAGCATTGCTTTAAATATCTACAAAATAAAATACAATTTTTTAAATATTACGGAAAGTTTTTATGAAATTTTTTAAAATTATGACAATAGAATTTGGTTTTTATAATTATTTAGTGTTTAAAAATATTGTACATAACCTCATGAACGCAAAAGTTTTAGAGTAATTCAGAATTTTTAGTTAAAATTTTAAAAAATTGGTGATTTGGACTTAATCAAATCTCGTTCTACAATATTAGATAAGTCGATTTGCAAATTACGATTATTATCGACACTTAAATTTAAATTTTTGACGCGCCTAAATTACATGTTCAGGACTCATTGAAATGAATTTCAATGTAAATTTTCGAAGATTCATGGTTGTATGTTGCCGATTGTGCTTGGCGAGTATATGAACATGAACTTTTGAAACTCCAAAGTTCGAAAAATACTCTATGTAGGCCAGCACAGTCTGGAATCACGTAAAAATCCATGAAGAAAATTAGAAATTTTATATACATTCCAAATTAGATGTGGGTATAAACAATATTTTTAAACATTAAATCATTAGAAAAACAAAATTGTTTATGTCATAATTTTAAACAATATCCATAAAAAACTTTTTGTAATGTTTCAAAAAATGTGTATTTTAGTTTGTAGATGATTATGGAATGCCGAAAGCTTCTTAATAAATGTTGAAATAAAAGTTAAAATATAGTTTTGGTTATTTAAGTGGCTGATAAAATTAAGGAAAAATTATTATCAATTTAATTATACTTTTCCCAGATGATATTGGTACAAGATGCTGGAAAAACTATTTCTAAGAGTATATATATATATATATATATATGTAGCTGTATTTTTTTAATATCAACATGTTACTGAGTTTTCTTGCTGATTCTATATATTAATCTGATCATAAAAAGATTCAGATAATTGACATAAACCTAATTTGAAATATTGGATCATATGGTGATCTAAAGAAAACTTTAAGGCGTATACCGACGGTCTTTTTCTATTATGCCTCTTACCGAACATATGTATTACTACCAAAGCAGGTCAAGGAGTTGAAGAATGTGGGTTCTTGTGAGCTGTAATCTTCTTGGAAGGTGTGATGGACTAGACCAGGATGCAAATTCCCTGCTTGCAACCATCCGTTCATTGGGAAAGGTGTCACAGAAAAGGCTACACACTACTTCCTTGCATGTCCCTGATAATTTGTCACACATCGCTTTTTAAATAGTTAGATAAAATATTTAACGAATTGCTTACTTGAATTATTGTTGAAAACTTCAGCCAGTTTTGGTGAGAATACTCGTGCAGAATATAACTTGTGAAATGCAGCAACCAAACAGACGAAATGTTGATTCCGAAAGGCCTCGAAATGGAACTGTCTTGTTGTGACATTACTAGTATCAAAGAAACATGGCTGAAAATTAAAATTCTAAGATGGCACACATTGGAGGAGTGCGGTCTGACCTATGCTTGTGATAACAGGAACCTTCAGCACAAGTAGCACAACTGCCTCGAGTTAAACTGGAAACCTTCAATAAAGAGGGAACGGTTGGGTTAATAGAGGCTCATGCAGTGTACTAAGTGTATAGCTAAGTGCAAATTGATTTGCAGGTCAGCCAGTGAGCCATGAATAATTCATGCGACCAGCAGCAGAGCGGAGCAGAGTGAAGCTCGAGGGCACGTTCATACTCCCGCACTCTCTTCCCATCCTCGGAGATGAAGATAACCACGAACAAGGTGCTTCATTTACTTGTCAACCACTTGCCTCAATCTACGCATGAGTGTGTCAGGTTCAGTTTAGAAAAGTCTCTCTTCATTCGTGAGATCCTCCGTCATTTCAAGGTGACGTGGTTTCCTATCACCACCGTAAGATCCAGATGTAGTTCCTTTCTTACCAGATATTGTTCTTAAAACTGTGGGAATAGTGAAATGAATCTTTAAGATATTATTTAATTAAATTAGCTCAGACATACTATTGAACGACAACTAGAGCACCAGAAGACTAATTCCGATGTAAAACAATAATTTATAATTTCGTACGTAATACGGTCTTATAATATCTTTTTATAAAAAATTACTGTAAGGGCTGATAACTTGATACGTTTCAGTGGATAATTCTATGGCGCTACTTTAAGCGCGTAGCTAATCTCAGGAATTTGTGACATGGCACGTACCAGACCTAAATATACGGTGATAAGAATTCCTCACAGGAGAAGACTAGAAACAGTTGAATGGCGGTAAAACGCAAAGTGAAATATTCTTACTTACTCTGAACGAGAATCTTTCTTGAAAATAACCGCCAGTGAGTGAGTTTTCTTATTCTGTCTCCAACGATTTAGGTCGGACAAAACTGGATATAAGCATGTAGGAGCGTTAGTTATCACAGAAAGTAATAATATGATTTGAGAGTAATCATAGTAGTCATTGTAAAGTAAGGACATGGCAAGTTCAGAGCTTCGCATCATTGCCGACGCCAAGAATTGTGCGCTTCAGTAACACTCATACGTACCATGAGAAGTTGATCCCATATTATACAACTTTAAAAAATACTCTTGGGCATTACGAAAGTAGTGTTGTCTTTAAAAGTAATTCTCAATGAGATTATTGATTTCAAAATTAAAATTTCAAATATCAGTAAAGAAGAGAAACAATACCAGATTATTATTTCTGTGCACTGTCTTATGCATAATTTTGGTTTTATTGTAACTGTAGCAAAGGGTTATACTGGCTGCAGTAAATTTATTTTGCTGTGAATAATAGAAACGTAACAGGGGCTCGGAGAAAGAAATTTGTGTTCATCTGGTTTTCATAATTTCATGAAAAAGAGATACCTGTGCCGCTGAAAATTAAACTCCGACTGTTTAAATATGTATAAAAATATCAATAATAATATTTTAATTCTTTATCAATTCTTATTACCAGTGTTGATTCAAAATACATTTCGTGGTTACAGTGAATGTAAATATATATATATATATATAGACTATCTGCATTAAATTACTATATATTAATAAATTCTACTTTTTCCTTGGCTCTGCAGACATTCCGGGCTTTGGCCTACCGGTTTGACTGCGTAATGTGATCTTTCATGACATATTTCGAATTTGGAGTGAAACGTAGTATAAACTAACAACAATATTATTGTTGCTCGCCAGATCAGAGAGGGGGAACTCACCCACTCGGAAAGAGTCATAAAATCTCTGTTCACGTTCCTGGCTCATGACGAGCTATTAGAAAAGATATAAATGGTTCTATAACTATAGTCTGGTAGCATATTGTCATAAATGTCCCTGAGTGCAAGGTGATCGTATGATCGTATGATAGTCCCTAATGACTATAATTGTAAATAAAATAAAAAAATAATTAAATAATTTTAAAATGTCTATTCTTCCTTGAAAATGTCTAAATTAATTTTTAACTACAAGTTATTGAACTAGTAAATACAAAATTAATACACACGACGTTTCTAAAATAATTGTGGTTCTGTCATATTGTAAAAGCGAATCGTTGGAGCTGTAAGGTCACGAACCAGGTAACAAACACACCCCTGACGAAAGAAAAAGGTATTGCAAATAAGTTGTTTAGAATTTAATTCACAGTTTAATTCTGTATTGTTAATCGCTATTTAAATATGTTTTAATTTCTGTAAGACATTTAAGAACGCTTCACTATCAATTCGTCAGTAAGGATAACAATAGAAAATTTTAAACATTATATTTGTTATATTACGACTTAAGTTTTAATAATAGAGCCATACGGTTGATGAGATAAGCAGATGACAACACAGTTTTATATAAGGCAAAGATAAAAAGAACGAAAATTTGTGTTTAGAAAGCAACTGTCGAAGACACGAAAATACTCAGCATCGATATTGAGTGAAAGAAGTGAAACAATCAGTTTTTGTGTATTCGACGATTTTCAAAAACAGTGATTTAGTACAACTAGGTTAGGTAAGAAGTATAAAAAATATATCGGAAATAGTTTTAGGCAGGAAATTTGAAATTGGAGATAGTTCTTGGTGAAAAAAGGATGCAGTTGCAGATCGCAGAATAAGATACTAGATTAATTTGATAATAGAAGCTAAAAGACAGCGTTGAATTATTCATGAGCAACAGTAGATTTGTCAAGGGGAAAATGCTTTAAATAGATCTTGAATAAAATTTTTAATCCAAGATATTATCTTCCTTTCGTTTGATAACGTGATCGCTGTGATATCAAATGCCACATCCTGATTAATCTAGCCTCTTACTGTATGGTCTGTTGCTCCATAACTGCTTAATACAGGATTGTGAAATTTCATATTATATTGACGCTACTTCCTGTCTACCATAGATAAATCATAACGTATATGTCAAAACGTTATCTGTAATGAGTCAAGACGGTTCTTTGCACGCTTTGAGATACAAAATTTGATATGTAGAAGACGGTCTATTTCGTAAGAAGGTTCAATTTCAAAGTAGAATCTTTAAGGTTGTGATGTGGAAGAGGAATGTCGACCGTCGTCCTCATTTCACGTAGCTCAGCTTCCCGGAACTGTCATAAAACCACATTATAACCTTAAAAAGGCGTGACGTGGAGCCTTGGTAATTGAAACACTCAACTGTAAGGTATATCATAATTAAAATGTACCTTCAAGCCTTCAACGTAGATTATGCGCTGCGACAATCTTCGCTTCGTATACCTCGCGTACAATATCGGCCATTATAATAATCAATTCAAATAAAATATAATTCGAGAGCTGAATTAGAAATATAGTACTTGTATGAACACACCTATACAGTACGCGCTGTTCGAAAATGTTGCATTTTGTATCCCAGTTTTGAAAAGAAATTTTTAAGTATTTAAGTATTCAACAAAACGAAATAATATTTTTTTACAGAGGGAATGGATGAGTCATTCAAACAATAGCGAAGTAAAGCAACAAATAAAAACATAGTTGACCTACTGACGGAAATGTGAAATAAGAGAGTGAGAATATGGAATGTAAAAGTATTATACAAAATTGCGAAAATGAAGACTTCTGTAACAGTTAGTCAACATTATTTAACGACACTGTGAGTTGAAATATATCAGAAAAATGGGTAAATATAATTCTCATTTAATGTCTGAGATAAGGCAAAACATATGTCAATCAAATTTGAGATGAAATGTAACGCGATATTAATATTTGTTTAATTTTTGATATAAAATTAGCGAGGATTGGACATGGCGTCAGTAAGTACAGATCCTATACCGTCACTAATCCCCAGGGATGGCATTTCGGCACGTAGGGATATGAACTGTGGAATTTCCGTAACCACGCTGGCATGGGAATCGAGAAATAAGAAAACACCTAAATATTTTAATACCACGTGATGATTCATTTAAAAGGTCGATTTTACGATGCTTCTGCACACATTCTCCTCTTTGAACTTGTGGGAGCAGAATGGAACCGATGTTTCGTCCCGGACGTTTGAAGGAGGTCAATTTGTTGACGCTGAGGAGAATGTCCTACGGAGAAGCTGACAGAGGCGAAGCTACATTTCAATCAAATACGCTGTATGGTTTTCCAATCCTTGACGCCTAGGAAGGGTATCGTCCACGGTTAAACTGAGATTTTTGAGATCTGGTTGCTTTCGGCGTTCATCCTAATTTTGTTAATATTTTCTTCATTAATAATTATTTAAATTTATTTAATTAACTAGCCTTAATTGTATCCCAACAAAACTATAGAAAAAACTCACATTTTTAAGTGCGACGCATTTTCCTTTTATATTTTATTTATTTGTTACGCAATACTATCCATTTAATATTAATAAAATAGACACACAAATTTATTTTAAATATTATCAAAATCCCATGGTCATAGCAAGTAATAAGTACAAAAACGCAAGAAAATTACGTGTTTCGTATTGTTGGATTTTAGGTGTAGCGGGATCAAGATATCAGTTTCATTACATTTTAATTAATATACCTCTGTTTACTAACCCTATTAGCAAAGGCGTGTTTCTGCGAGTATTTTATTATAGTTGGCACCAAGATGTCTGGTCCTTAATCTCCGGAAATTGTTGATAGACACGAACTCTGAGTATAAACCTAGGGATAGTGGATGTAATTTTAGGGAGCAACCTTTTAGGCGACGAAATTGTAATTGATTGAATAATTGAGATGGATTCAAATCACCTCCGAGATACACTTCTTTTTGAAAACCGTGTGACTTAATGGGCCAATGGAAGAATTCGCGGTCCATTATCGGGCAAGTAAAGAAACGAAGGGTATTATTCTAGGGTACTAGGGTAATTGGCGGTATTTGACCAGTATATATATAACTCTGAAAGCTGGCGAAGAATAAGAATCATCACGAGAGCAGCACCGATCAACGTAAATTTACGACGACACATGAATACTTCGGTAACTGCCAAGTTTCTCAATCCTTGACGCGTCTAGAGTCCATGGTTAACTTGAGATGTATTAGGGTCAGAAACCTTCTCGGAGCTTGCCGGCAATAAAGACATGACGGTAAATTCTTTAAAGGTTTCATATTTATGAAGTGTTATGCTTAATTAAATTTCTTTAATTAATTTATACCTTCGAAACTCCCTCACTACATAGTTTTTTTTGATGACGGACTTCATGAGCGTGATCCAGTAACTGGCAATTCTCCAACTTAATAACATAGGAAGTGAATTTGAAAGGAGATGTGTAAGGGAGACGAAGGTAGCCAAGGCTTGTTAATTAGTAACATAATCTGACGATTTAAAGTAAATAAATAGTAAATCAGCCTATAAGTCAGAACAAATTCAATATAAACGTTATTAACTCTAGTTGTTACGTTTTGTTTTAATTTTTGAACCTCATTTGGTGAATTTTAAAGAGTAAAAAAATTTAGTACAGCTCACTTCGCGTGTGTGAAATGCACGTCAAAATTCTTTTCTTCCTACATTTCTTGATTCCTGCACAATACGTACCGTACAGAGTTATGCAATTTAATTATCTTATATTTAAGATTACAATTTTGTTTTTAACTTTCATTACGAAGCCCAATAGTTTCAACTTATTTCCAGATGCATAATGTCTTTGGGTTGTCCAGCCTAAAAGGTATCTTGTAGGAATACGAAAATTTTTTCAGTTTTTTGGTTCCATTTGTTGGTGGCTATTTTTTATTTTAACTGAACTGAATTCATCGTTTCGTTTTCCTTGAGATTGTATGGTCTTATCCACGTTTCTGCCATGCATCCGTTATTGTTAGGAATTAAAACCACTAAATGTCGGTATTTCAACCAAACAGTAAATTTTATTAGAGACAAATATTTTAATGGTACAAAACGCGACCAGGGTGTCTATTTTAATGATATTATTAACCATTCTGATGAACTGAAAACGTAATATAGAAAATATGTTTTGGTATTCAAACATTTAGAAACCCAATTATGTGCGATTTTCGAAACGCCTACTTAAAAAAAGTCATTATCTTTATTTCTAGTACAGAAATTTACGTCGAGGGATGTTTTTTTAGATTGGCAACTGTACGAATTTCGCTGATAGGTTTTCGCATTGCACGTTACAGTATGGCTTGAGCGAAATAT